>CAWUFW010007273.1:600000-1029994 GCA_963921515.1 Calotriton arnoldi | reverse complement strand
GGAGAGTAGGATCTGCTTCACAGGGGTACCCCCACTTTTTGCCGATACTTCACTGGTTTTCGACATTAGTCTGGCTGGGGCCCTGCTATTCAGAACCCCAGCCTAGCTGTTTCCTCTTTAAAAGGGTCTCCCTGTGCCTTAGGCACATCTCTGATTGGGATCTGGAGTGCCCTTGTAAGTCCCTAGTATATGGTATACTATGTACCAAGGGCATAGGTACCTCAGAGGCCTGCCAGGGGCTGCAGCATATATTATGCCACCCCTGGTAGGCCATCCAAACTGACACCACAGGTCTGCTACTGCAGCCTGGGTAAGGTGGTGCATGCACCCCTTGCTGTGGTATAGGTTACCTATATCACTAAATGCATACACACATATAAACCTATAAGTCACTCCTAAGGCAGGCCTTATCAATCCTAAAGGCAGAGTGCATGGTTTCTATGTGAGAGGGTGCCCCTGCATGAGCAGGGCCCCTCTGCAGCGTTCGGAGACCATCTCTGATGCTGTTTGTAGTGCAGCCTGACCATATACTCTTAAACGCATTATATCCTCGCGGTAAAATGCTAACTATGGAATGGCTGCACCGAAACATGTCGTGTTTGGTGTCAAACATCTTGGAATACTACCCCCCGCCAATTCTGGCGGCGGGGGTAGCATTCCACCCTTCTAGAGGGAAAGGCATGTTAACTCTGACGAGTCCGGTAACTTCTTTCCAGAGCCTGGCATCACAAAATGGATGCTACTGCCACAGACACGAGTCTGGCCTCCTGCTGCTGGACGAAACTCCGGCAGGGGAGGCCTGGACAATAGGTTTCCTGTCCCAGGGAGGTGTGACCACCTCCCCAGACAGGACAAAGTGTATTGGGGCTGGGCGGGAGCACTTTCGGGTGCTTTGAAGTCCTGCACTGGGGGCACATTTGGTGTCCCTGTGCATACCCCAGTTCAAACCGGATCAGGGGCTTGCAGCCCCTGCTTTGGCGCGAACTGGACAAAGGGAAAGGGGTGTAGCCACCCCTCTGCCCTGACCCACCCATAGGTGGGGCCACAGAGTAGTCCATCCCCTATTTTTGGAATAAAGGTAGGAACCCAGTCCTTAGGACTTTAGATTATACCTGGACGAAACTCTGAAACAGAATCCTGGACCTTCGACGCTCTACTCACGATTAGAGGACTGAAGAATCTCCCTTGGGGTCAAGGAGTGACTCCCCTGCTTGGCAGGCACCAAAGAAGCATCTGTCCGGTTCGCATCACTGAAGCTCCCGTCGGACGCCGAAGTCAGCGCATCACCAGAGGTGGATTCTCAGACTTCCCCGAGGCTACCCTGAGTCCCCAGCAAAGCTGAGGCCCGTGGCTATCGTGGGTAACGTGAGACCGTGACCCCTGGACACCGAGCACACTTGCAAGTGCACCATCTTCTGGGTCTCCCAAGAAGTCGTGCTTTGGGCTCCGAGTAGCCCTAGCCTCCAGCACCACCTGCACCGAAGATCACTGGCCCCCACTCCACGAGTGTCCTGTAAGCCAGCTCCACGTGCGGCGTCACGAGGCTCCTTCGCGGTCGCTAGCCCGTTGGCTAGTAGCCCTTACCGAAGGCCAATCTTTTCTTTACTTGGCAGTCTGGTTGCTCCAGGCCTGCCCTCACTTACCCTTGCTGGGTGAGTTCCCCAGACCTTGCTGGTCTGCACCATCGACGATCTTCAGCTACATCGAGACTTGCCGTTGCCAAGGCTTGTTGGGTCCAATCTGGTCGCCGACACCGCAGCACTCGACAGACATCGTGTACCAGCCCGAATCCTGCTCCTGGTCGCCGACAACGCCTCCTGGACCTCGTGGCTGCAGAAACGAGACGACCGTCAACGCACCTGAAGCACTCGACATCGGTGGGCATCTGTCCATCGCCTTCCTGGTCACTGGCTAGTGACCCAGACTCTGTCCCCTCTGCTTTCAGGTTCTTCAGAACTCCGATCCACTCTTGGATCCACCCGGACACTTTTCTCCTGGTCGCCAGCAGCACTTTGCAGCAGATCGCCATAAGAAACGACGACGAAACCCGACCCCGAAAGGCACCTATGCACCCGGCTTCCCTGGGTGAGGTAACACGAGTACTCCGGTGCTCCCGTGGGTAGAGACTCTTCAAAGTCCTAGATCTCAAAGGGTTTTGTCCTAGTCCTCTTTTAAAGTGTCCCTTTCCTCTATTTTTCCGATCCCGACTTTCTCCATAGAAGTTAACGGCGTATCGCGGTTGTGTATTTACACTGCACGCGTCTCCCGTGGGTCCCCTGTGTCACTACCTTGGGTGGTTCCTTGTGGTCCAAGCACTTCTAGAGGCTCTAGGCCTAGTGTCTAGTTCAGTCGTGGTTCGCATACCACTTTATTGGTATATGGTTTGGTACGCCCCTAGGGCCCAAACGTGTATTTGTGCTATTACTGTGATTTAAGATCTTATAACCTATGTACTTCGAACTCTAGCCTCATAAAGAGACTAGAGGGGTGTGTTTAGTAATAAATACATATATTTTGAATATATACCTGGTGTGGTGCTCTTTCATTTGGTCACTCAAGAGATTATAGACTGGTAAAACAAGCTGCTTTACATTCCTTCAAGACTTAGCCTGAAGGCTGCTCTCCACAGCTACCACTAGGATAGCTTTCAATAAGGTTGTCTTTAACCTACCTACCATAAGAGTCGATTTGGACTGGTGCAAGGTGCCCACTATAATTAGTGGACAGCATATGCCAGGCCAACTTCTCACATTGGTGTGCAGCGTGTGGGATTCCAGCTTGCTATTGTTTTACCAGATAATCTCAATTGAATTGATCAACTGAAAACCACTAAAGGTACCTAAGGTACATATAATTTAAGCTTAGAATATCAGTAAGTTCTACTGAACTTAGAGTTGTGTGTTAAGGGATAGCACAACCCTTTCTACAACTCAAGAGAGTTTAGTAGGCCACACTAGAGTAGGTAGTGCATACACCACACCACACTAGTAATGTCTTTAAAAGCAGGATCCAAAGATGCCCTGCAGGAAGCCATTGAGCTTCCCCCTCCAAGTATGACACACTCCCATTCTTGGAACTGAGAGCTTTGTGTAACGTGAGGAAATTAAGGACAGGCCAAAGTCCCACCACCCAACACCTCCAGGAGTTGTTGGTGGCTTATGATCTTAGTAAGTCTTCAGAGACTGAAGGGGTAGGAGCAGAGGGTGGGCCAGCAGATGAGGAAGGGACCAGGGGTACTACTACCCCCAGCCCCCCTCTGAAACTGACCAGGAGGGTGACAATGACCCTGACCTGGAAAACCCAATCCCTTCTGGGGAAGATGAAGATGAGGATCTGGAGAACCACACCTTTGTCCCCCAGGAAGGATTATGAGTGTGCTCAGAAAGTCTAGGTCTCCTTCTCAGGAGTCTAACCACTCTGGCACCTCAATAGGGAGCTCTGTTTCTTCTCACAGGAGGGAATCCTCTCATGAAAGAAGAAAGAGACTGGTCCAGTATGAGGAAACTCAACTGGAGATCAGGAAGAAGCAATTGGCTTTAGATAGAGAATCCCTAGATCTCCTTAAAGAGAGAAGAAAGTTGGGACTAGAGTCCCATGGTGGCAGCCATATCCCTAGAGATAGGGAAAGGTCCTATGACCATAGGAACCTGAGCAAGATTGTCCCTCCCTACCAGAGTGGGGATGATATCCACAAATGGATAACTGCTTTAGAGAGGGCCTGTAAGGTACAGAAGGTCCCTCAGGAGCAGTGGGCAGCAATCTTGTGGCTCTCCTTTGCTGACAAAGGTAGAGACAAGCTCCTCACTGTTAGAGAGGAGGATGCTGACAATTACAAGGTCTTGAAGAGTGCTCTTATTGATGGGTTTGGCCTAACCACTGAACAGTACAGGTTGAAGTTCAGAGACACCCAAAAAGCACAGACTCAAGACTGGGTAGACTATGTGGATTGTTCTGCCAAGGCTCTGGAAGGCTGGTTGATGGGCAGTAAGGTGTGTGACTTCTCAGGATTGTATAATCTGATAATGAGGGAGCAGATTCTTAATAACTGTCAAAACCAGCTGTTGCATCAGTACCTGGTTGACTCTGATCTGACCTCTCCCCAAGAATTGGGAAAGAAGGCAGACAAATGGGTCAGAACCAGGGTGAAGCAGAAGGTACAGAACCAAGGTGGGGAAACCAAGAAGCAAGATGCTAAGAACTCTGACAAGGGTGGGGAGAAGGGTAAAGATCAAAAGTCTTCATCAGGCCCCCAAAAATCTTCTTCTGGTGGGGATTCCCAGTCTACCAAGGGTAAAGGCCAAAGAAAACCATGGTGCAAGGTCTGTAAGCAAAAGACCCACTGGACCAGTGATTGCACCAAGTCCAAAGACTCCAGTCCAGCATCCACCAATGCCCCTAAGGCACCTGTTCCCCCTAGTACAGTTGGTGGAAGTGCTCCAGCAAAGGGTTTAGTAGGGTTCACCCTGGGAACTGAGTTGGGCTCTGACTTAGTCAGGGAGCTGACTCAGGCTGTGTTAGTCTGTGATGGAGGCATGGATGTGACCTCCACTGTGAGTCCCAGTAATCTGGGCAAGTACAGACAACAGCCTTTAATCAATGGACGAGAGGCTTTGGCATTTAGGGACACAGGGGCAAGTGTCACAATGGTGACACAAGACCTTGTGCTACCTGGGCAAGTTATACTTGGTGAAATGTACCAAGTGACCAATGCTAGCAATGTCAGAACAGACCATACTCTGGCAGTTGTTAACTTCTCCTGGGGAGGGGTAACTGGCCTTAAGAAGGTTGTGGTAAGTGCAAACCTACCAGTCGAATGCTTGCTTGGCAATGACTTAGAGACTTCTGCTTGGGCAGAAGTGGAACTCAGGACCCATGCAGAAATGCTGGGGATCCCTGCAGATGTGTTTGCTGTGACCAGGTCACAAGCTAAACTGTCTAAAACTGAACAGGCCTTGGATTCTGAAAGAATGGACCAAGTGCCTTCCAAGAGGAGGAGTAGTAGGGTTAAGGCAGTGCCTTCCCCTTGGCTCAGGAGGAAGATCAGTCCCTTGAGGGGGATGATCTCAGCCCTGAAGAAGGAACTGTCCCAGAGGAACTTGAGCCTGACCAGGTTGAGTTCTTGGGGACAGGGGGACCTTCTAGGGCAGATCTGAGCCAGGAGCAGCAGAGCTGCCCCTCCCTTGAACCCCTCAGACAGCAAGCTGCTGCTGAGGCTGCTGGGAAAGCTAGTGGTCCCCATACAGTGTATTGGGATGATGGACTCCTGTACTCAGAGAGTAGAGACCCCAAGCCTGGTGCTACCAGGAGGTTGGTAATACCTTTGAAGTTCAGGGGCTTCCTATTGACCCTAGCCCATGATATTCCCTTAGCAGGACACCTGGGCCAGAACAAGACTTGGGACAGAATTGTCCCTCACTTTCACTGGCCCCACATGTCTGAAGACAGTAAGGAGTTTTGTCGCTCCTGTGTAACCTGCCAAGCCAGTGGCAAAGCAGGTGGCACTACAAAGGCCCCCTGATACCACTACCTGTGGTGGGGGTGCCCTTTGAGAGGGTAGGGATTGACATTGTTGGTCCCATGGATCCCCAAACAGCATCTGGGCACAGATTTATACTGGTGGTAGTGGATCATGCCACCAGGTACCCAGAGGCTATACCCCTTAGGACCACTACAGCACCTGTGGTGGCAAGGGCCCTCCTGGGAATTTTCTCAAGAGTGGGCTTTCCTAAGGAGGTGGTATCAGACAGGGGTGCAAACTTCATGTCTGGGTACTTAAAGGCAATGTGGAAGGAGTGTGGGGTTACTTATAAGTTCACCACACCCTATCACCCACAATGCAATGGTTTAGTTGAGAGATTCAACAAAACCTTGAAGGGCATGATTAAAGGGCTCCCAGAAAAGCTTAGGCGTAGATGGGACATACTCTTGCCCTGCCTTTTATTCGCATATAGGGAGGTGCCTCAGAAGGGGTTGGTTACAGCCCTTTTGAACTTCTGTTTGGCCACCCTGTGAGGGGTCCACTGTGCTTGGTGAAGGAAGGATGGGAGTTACCTCTCAAGCCCCCAAAGCAAGATATAGTGGACTATGTACTTGGTCTCCGCTCCAGGATGGCTGAGTACATGAAAAAGGCAACCAAAAACCTTGAGGCTAGCCAGGAACTTCAAAAGGCCTGGCATGACCAAAAGGCTGTCCTAACTGTTTACCAGCCAGGACAGAAGGTGTGGGTGTTGGAGCCAGTGGCCCCAGCAGCTCTCCAAGACAAATGGAGTGGACCCCACACTATTGTTGAGCAGAAGGGTGAGGTCACTTACTTAGTAGACCTGGGAACACCCAGGAGTCCCCACAGGGTTCTCCATGTCAACAGACTTAAGCCATATGTGGACAGGGCAGACATGGGCTTGCTCATGGCTACTGATGAAGGGCAGGAGGAAGAGAGTGACCCACTCCCTGACCTGCTCTCACAGAACCCTGACGATGGGTCAGTAGATGGTGTAGCCTTGGCAGGCAGCCTCACTACCCAGCAACAAACTGATTGCAGGCAAGTCCTCAATCAGTTTAGACATATGTTTTCTCTGACACCCAGTCAGACCACCTGGTGCACTCATGAAGTGGACACTGGGGACAGTCTGCCTATTAAAAACAAGATTTATAGGCAACCTGACCATGTCAGGGACTGTATCAGGACTGAAGTCCAGAAGATGTTGGAATTGGGAGTGATTGAGCCCTCAGATAGCCCTTGGGCTAGTCCAGTAGTCCTAGTACCTAAACCTCACACCAGTGGTGGGAAAAGAGAGATGAGGTTTTGTGTAGACTACAGGGGCCTCAATGCAGTCACTAGGACTGATGCCCATCCAATACCCAGGGCAGATGAGCTCATAGATACTTTGGCCTCTGCCAAATATCTCAGCACATTTGACCTAACAGCTGGCTACTGGCAGATCAGACTAGCTGATGCTGCAAAGCCCAAAACAGCATTTTCAACCCCTAGTGGGCATTATCAATTTGTGGTGATGCCCTTTGGTCTGAAAAATGCACCTGCCACTTTCCAGAGGTTGGTGAACACAGTTCTCACAGGACTGGAGGCCTATAGTGCAGCTTATCTAGATGATATTGCTGTCTTTAGCTCCACCTGGGAGGATCACCTGGTCCACCTCAGGAATGTTTTACAGGCCCTGCAAAAGGCAGGCCTGACTATCAAGGCCACTAAGTGCCAGATAGGGCAGAGTCAGGTTGTGTACCTGGGCCACCTTGTGGGTGGAGGCCAGGTTCAACCTTTGCAGAGCAAGATCCAGACCATCATGGACTGGACTGCTCCCACTACCCAGACTCAGGTGAGAGCCTTCTTAGGCCTGACTGGGTACTATAGGAGATTTGTCAAGGGGTATGGATCAATAGTGACACCCTTGAATGACTTAACTTCTAAAAAAATGCCCAAAAAGGTTCAGTGGACAGTTAGCTGTCAAAAGGCATTTGATGACCTCAAGCAGGCCATGTGCACTGCTCCAATTCTGCAGAGTCCTGATTACTCCAAGAAGTTCATTGTTCAAACTGATGCATCTGAATTGGGGGTAGGGGCTGTACTGTCACAATTGAATGAAGAAGGTCAGGATCAGCCAGTAGCTTTTATTAGCAGAAGGCTGACCCCTAGAGAGAAACGTTGGTCAGCCATAGAGAGGGAGGCCTTTGCTGTGGTCTGGGCTCTGAAGAAGTTGAGGCCATACTTGTTTGGTACACACTTCCTGGTTCAGACAGACCATAAGCCCCTCTTATGGCTAAAACAAATGAAGGGTGAAAACCCCAAACTGCTTAGGTGGTCCATTTCCCTACAGGGGATGGACTTTACAGTGGAACATAGGCCTGGGAGTAACCATGCGAATGCAGATGGACTCTCTAGGTATTTCCACTTAGAACATGAAGACTTAACTGGGCAAGGTTAGTTTAATGTCCCTACGTTTGGGGGGGTTGTGTAGGAGAGTAGGATCTGCTTCACAGGGGTACCCCCACTTTTTGCCGATACTTCACTGGTTTTCGACATTAGTCTGGCTGGGGCCCTGCTATTCAGAACCCCAGCCTAGCTGTTTCCTCTTTAAAAGGGTCTCCCTGTGCCTTAGGCACATCTCTGATTGGGATCTGGAGTGCCCTTGTAAGTCCCTAGTATATGGTATACTATGTACCAAGGGCATAGGTACCTCAGAGGCCTGCCAGGGGCTGCAGCATATATTATGCCACCCCTGGTAGGCCATCCAAACTGACACCACAGGTCTGCTACTGCAGCCTGGGTAAGGTGGTGCATGCACCCCTTGCTGTGGTATAGGTTACCTATATCACTAAATGCATACACACATATAAACCTATAAGTCACTCCTAAGGCAGGCCTTATCAATCCTAAAGGCAGAGTGCATGGTTTCTATGTGAGAGGGTGCCCCTGCATGAGCAGGGCCCCTCTGCAGCGTTCGGAGACCATCTCTGATGCTGTTTGTAGTGCAGCCTGACCATATACTCTTAAACGCATTATATCCTCGCGGTAAAATGCTAACTATGGAATGGCTGCACCGAAACATGTCGTGTTTGGTGTCAAACATCTTGGAATACTACCCCCCGCCAATTCTGGCGGCGGGGGTAGCATTCCACCCTTCTAGAGGGAAAGGCATGTTAACTCTGACGAGTCCGGTAACTTCTTTCCAGAGCCTGGCATCACAAAATGGATGCTACTGCCACAGACACGAGTCTGGCCTCCTGCTGCTGGACGAAACTCCGGCAGGGGAGGCCTGGACAATAGGTTTCCTGTCCCAGGGAGGTGTGACCACCTCCCCAGACAGGACAAAGTGTATTGGGGCTGGGCGGGAGCACTTTCGGGTGCTTTGAAGTCCTGCACTGGGGGCACATTTGGTGTCCCTGTGCATACCCCAGTTCAAACCGGATCAGGGGCTTGCAGCCCCTGCTTTGGCGCGAACTGGACAAAGGGAAAGGGGTGTAGCCACCCCTCTGCCCTGACCCACCCATAGGTGGGGCCACAGAGTAGTCCATCCCCTATTTTTGGAATAAAGGTAGGAACCCAGTCCTTAGGACTTTAGATTATACCTGGACGAAACTCTGAAACAGAATCCTGGACCTTCGACGCTCTACTCACGATTAGAGGACTGAAGAATCTCCCTTGGGGTCAAGGAGTGACTCCCCTGCTTGGCAGGCACCAAAGAAGCATCTGTCCGGTTCGCATCACTGAAGCTCCCGTCGGACGCCGAAGTCAGCGCATCACCAGAGGTGGATTCTCAGACTTCCCCGAGGCTACCCTGAGTCCCCAGCAAAGCTGAGGCCCGTGGCTATCGTGGGTAACGTGAGACCGTGACCCCTGGACACCGAGCACACTTGCAAGTGCACCATCTTCTGGGTCTCCCAAGAAGTCGTGCTTTGGGCTCCGAGTAGCCCTAGCCTCCAGCACCACCTGCACCGAAGATCACTGGCCCCCACTCCACGAGTGTCCTGTAAGCCAGCTCCACGTGCGGCGTCACGAGGCTCCTTCGCGGTCGCTAGCCCGTTGGCTAGTAGCCCTTACCGAAGGCCAATCTTTTCTTTACTTGGCAGTCTGGTTGCTCCAGGCCTGCCCTCACTTACCCTTGCTGGGTGAGTTCCCCAGACCTTGCTGGTCTGCACCATCGACGATCTTCAGCTACATCGAGACTTGCCGTTGCCAAGGCTTGTTGGGTCCAATCTGGTCGCCGACACCGCAGCACTCGACAGACATCGTGTACCAGCCCGAATCCTGCTCCTGGTCGCCGACAACGCCTCCTGGACCTCGTGGCTGCAGAAACGAGACGACCGTCAACGCACCTGAAGCACTCGACATCGGTGGGCATCTGTCCATCGCCTTCCTGGTCACTGGCTAGTGACCCAGACTCTGTCCCCTCTGCTTTCAGGTTCTTCAGAACTCCGATCCACTCTTGGATCCACCCGGACACTTTTCTCCTGGTCGCCAGCAGCACTTTGCAGCAGATCGCCATAAGAAACGACGACGAAACCCGACCCCGAAAGGCACCTATGCACCCGGCTTCCCTGGGTGAGGTAACACGAGTACTCCGGTGCTCCCGTGGGTAGAGACTCTTCAAAGTCCTAGATCTCAAAGGGTTTTGTCCTAGTCCTCTTTTAAGTGTCCCTTTCCTCTATTTTCCCGATCCCGACTTTCTCCATAGAAGTTAACGGCGTATCGCGGTTGTGTATTTACACTGCACGCGTCTCCCGTGGGTCCCCTGTGTCACTACCTTGGGTGGTTCCTTGTGGCCCAAGCACTTCTAGAGGCTCTAGGCCTAGTGTCTAGTTCAGTCGTGGTTCGCATACCACTTTATTGGTATATGGTTTGGTACGCCCCTAGGGCCCAAACGTGTATTTGTGCTATTACTGTGATTTAAGATCTTATAACCTATGTACTTCGAACTCTAGCCTCATAAAGAGACTAGAGGGGTGTGTTTAGTAATAAATACATATATTTTGAATATATACCTGGTGTGGTGCTCTTTCATTTGGTCACTCAAGAGATTATAGACTGGTAAAACAAGCTGCTTTACATTCCTTCAAGACTTAGCCTGAAGGCTGCTCTCCACAGCTACCACTAGGATAGCTTTCAATAAGGTTGTCTTTAACCTACCTACCATAAGAGTCGATTTGGACTGGTGCAAGGTGCCCACTATAATTAGTGGACAGCATATGCCAGGCCAACTTCTCACAGTGGTGTTTCAGGGTTTAGGGCAGTGCAGTGGTGTTCGGGCAGTGTAGGGGGTCGTGAAGGGGGTGGTGTTTCATGGTTTAGGGCAGTGCAGTGGTGTTTGGGCAGTGAGGGGGTCGTGCTGGGGGTGGTGTTTCAGGGTTTAGGGCAGTGCAGTAGTGTTTGGGCAGTGTAGGGGGTCGTGCAGGGGCTGGTGTTTCAGGGTTTAGGGCAGTGCAGTGGTGTTCGGGCAGTGTAGGGGGTCATGCTGGGGGTAGTGTTTTAGGGTTTAGGGTAGTGCAGTGGTGTTTGGGTAGTGTAGGGGGTAGTGCTGGGGGTAGTGTTTTAGGATTTAGGTTAGTGCAGTGGTGTTTGGGTAGTGTAGGGGGTCATGCTGGGGGTAGTGTTTTAGGGTTTAGGGTAGTGCAGTGGTGTTTGTGTAGTGTAGGGGGTCGTGCTGGGGGTAGTGTTTTAGGGTTTAGGGTAGTGCAGTGGTGCTTGTGTAGTGTAGGGAGTCGTGCTGGGGGTAGTGTTTTAGGGTTTAGGGTAGTGCAGTGGTGTTTGTGTAGTGTAGGGGGTCATGTTTTAGGGTAGTGCAGTGGTGTTTGGGTAGTGTAGGGGGTCGTGCTGGGGTAGTGTTTTAGGATTTAGGTTAGTGCAGTGGTGTTTGGGTAGTGTATGGGGCCGTGCTGGGGGTAGTGTTTTAGGGTTTAGGGTAGTGCAGTGGTGCTTGTGTAGTGTAGGGAGTCGTGCTGGGGGTAGTGTTTTAGGGTTTAGGGTAGTGCAGTGGTGTTTGTGTAGTGTAGGGGGTCATGTTTTAGGGTAGTGCAGTGGCGTTTGGGTAGTGTAGGGGGTCGTGCTGGGGGTAGTGTTTTAGGATTTAGGTTAGTGCAGTGGTGTTTGGGTAGTGTAGGGGGTTGTGCTGGGGGTAGTGTTTTAGGGTTTAGGGTAGTGCAGTGGTGTTTGTGTAGTGTAGGGGTCATGCTGGGGGTAGTGTTTTAGGGTTTAGGGTAGTGCAGTGGTGTTTTTGTAGTGTAGGGGGTCATGTTTTAAGATGCAACGCTCCAATACCTGACCAGTCTGCACTACATAAAACTGCAAAAAACTAAAAATAAAAAGTGTTTTGCACACTTTTGTCATTGGGCTATATGTGGGCTACATCTGGGTAATATTTGTGCTACATTTGGGCTCTTTTTTCTCTGGTGGCCATCTTGGAAGACTTCTTTGTTATGAAGTTTCCTAATTTCCTCATTTACTGCAGTCTCCTCAGTAGGAAATGCTTTCAGTTTTTTACTTTGATTCCATCAAGAAGGCATTCAGATGTGTCTCACATTTGCCATAAATTCAGAATGTTAGCACTCTAGTTGCTCATTAGATCACTGTAGTAAAGCTACTGCTCACCAGGAGTTAACTGGAAGTCTGCTGCTGGTATTGAAAGTGATTGTTTCAGTCTGCATGTCAGAATTTTCTAATGAAATAGAAGAGGATTTGAGATCTCACTTAAAACATGCCCTCATTTTTCTTTCTGCAGCACTAACCATAATTTCTATTTCAAAAAGAACACCCTCATTTTGTTCCTTTTTAAATTAAATGTTTTAAGTGTTACCGGTTTATTCCAATCAAGATGGCTTCAGGTGTGCCATACTTTTGTCATAAGTAAGGCTGTTAGCGCTCTAGTTGTTCTTTAGAACACTCTGGGAAGCTGCAGTAGAACACAAAGGCATCAACTGGCAGGCTGCTCCTGTTGAAATATAACAGGAAGATATTTGAGATCACACTTGAAACATGTCCTAATTTTTCTTTCTACAGCACTAACCATAATTTCTATGACAAAATGAACCCCATCATTTTGTTCCTTTTTAAATTAAATGTTTTAAGTGTTACCAGTTTATTCCAATCAAGATGGCTTCAGGTGTGCCATACTTTTGTCATAAGTAAGGCTGTTAGCACTCTAGTTGTTCTTTAGAACACTCTGGGAAGCTGCAGTAGAACACAAAGGAATCAACTGACAGTCTCTGCCCTTGTTGGATGTACATGTTTTACTGAGAATGTCAGACTTCATTCTCACATGACTGAGAAAGATAATGTGAATTTACAGAAAATATGCTCTCATTTTAGCTTCTGGAGCACCTTCCAAAACTCTATGGGACAAGCATGTGAAAATAGTTTTCTCTCAAACATGATTCATGATATCCCAGCAGAAGGTTTTTCACAGGGTAAAATCACCTTAGAACACACCACAATTCCTGAAATTAGTATGGTACCATCAACAAATGAATTCTAATGTAACTAAAGTCTGTTATCACCCTTTATAGTTCTCCTTTTGGTAACCCTCAAAATCTTTGATTCACTACAATGCATTTCAATGGGGTACTATCATGTATATTGGTCCCAAGATGGCTGCCAGCAATTCCAGGATGAAGTGCTGACAGCCAATCAGATCTCACAATGACATGTGTGGTTAGGCTCCGCCCAGATATATATGTGATTTTACTTTTGATTTTCTCAGGAACTACTGAACGGATTTACACCATTTAACCAAAAGGCACAGCTCTGGCCCAAGGGCTACCTTTTTGCCAAAGTTGGTGTAATTCCGTTCAGCAGTTCAGGCTGTAGCTGCGATGAAAGGTTCCTATTGAAAATTGCATGGGGAAAACATGTTTTGGGACCCCCCTTTATTCTCGGCCCCCACTTGACAAATCACCCCGAGACTTTCAGGATAGGAGCGGACCGGAGCGCCCCACGAGTTTTGAAAATTTCGCGAAGATTCGTCAACCGGCGCAAAATTTATTTCAAATAGAATGTTGCGGATTTCCTATGGAAAATAGGTCCTAACTATAACTATCTACTGGCGACTGCCAGTAGATAATATATATGTATGTATGTATGTATATATATATTCACTGAAAAAACACAGGTTACAGGAACGTTATAGGTAGGCTGACATTTCACTCGTACAAAACCAGGGAAATTCAGCCGTTATAATTCGCGCCCCCGCAATGCACTGCTGATGACGTCACAAATTACATCACTCATGACATGGTCAGTGACATCACTGATGACATCACTGATGACATCTCAAATTACATCACTGATGACATCACTGAGTTCCTGGTTGGAACTGTTGGAAGCCAATCAGATTACAGGCACAAGATCAGGAGGGTTCACGGCCATATTTGTATATCTGAGAAATATTTAACTACTGAATGGATTTAACAAAACGAGTGCTTTATGACCGAAAAGCTACCTTATTGCCAAATTTGGTGTAATTCCGTTCAGCAGTTCTGGCTGTAGCCATGTCTAAAGTTTCCTATGGAAATTGACAGGGAGAAAACATGCTTTGGGACCCAATTTTTTCTCAGCACCTGCTTGACAACTCACCCGAAACTTTCAACACAGGAGCTGACCAGACCGCCCCATTAGTTTTGAAAATTTTGCAAAGATTCGTCAAACGGTGTCAAAGATACTGGCAAAAGAAAAAACGCTTTTTGAATAGAAACAAGGTCCTAACTATAACTACCTACTGGTGACCGCCAGTAGGTAATATGTATTATGTAATATGTATATATATGCAGCTTTGGAAGTTGATGGAATGTTTCACGGAAGGGCCTTGGAGGCCCGCCTGGCATAACGGAAAATTTTGAAGGCAGCCAGGGTTTGTAGGAAAATTCTTTCTTGCACACCATGATGACGGAATTTCATCAGAATGGCAAAATAGTAAGGAACTAAATTACCATCTCACTGTGGAAGTGTGGCACAGACCTTTGAGAATAGCGTTTTGAAAATATGACTGAGCCATATATGAAATTGAATTCTTTGAAGGCGACATGGAAATATAAATGAAAAGCGCTTGTCTAAAGGTAACGAATTGGTGTCAGTGAGTTGTAAAATAGGACATGGTTTTACTCACTCAACAACAAAACACTATGGGCGTTGTGGTCCTTTTCAAACAAAGAACTAAGGTCAGTGACAGTAGTAAATGGAGGCAAGAATATCGAAATGTAATGGACTTACCAGCGCATCAAAAACATCAAAAATGTTCACTGACTTCATTTGAATGTGTTCAAGTTAAATCCACTTGGATATTTATTTTGTGATCATTTGTCCTTGCAAGAGTATTTGAAACAATGCCTGTCCCTCCTCACTGTCGATAGATTGGATATTTAAATGTTGAACAAGCGGCCATCCCCGCATTAGCATATGATTAAGACTCATGTGTGGAGTCGAAACGCACTATGCTTTACAATTTTGCCAGAATTAAATAATCTGTCACTAATGATTGGCTGGAGGGCTTGTGCCACGTAACTGAAAGATGCAGTTCGTGTTTTCTTTTGGAATATTGGAGGAGTGACGTTCCTGAACAGGCCCCGACCTGAGAAGCTAGGCATCCCCCTCGTCAACTTTCGTTTGGTTTTATGGTAAAGGGACGCCGCCGGCTGCAGCTTTGGAAGTTGATGGAATTTTTCACGGAAGGGCCTTGGAGGCCCGCCTGGCATAATGGAAAATTTTGAAGGCAGCCAGGGTTTGTAGGAAAATTCTTTCTTGCACACCATGATGACGGAATTTCATCAGAATGGCAAAATAGCAAGGAACTAAATTACCATCTCACTGTGGAAGGGTGGCACAGACCTTTGAGATTAGCGTTTTGAAAATATGACTGAGCCATATATGAAATTGAATTCTTTGAGGGCGACATGGAAATATAAATGTAAAGCGCTTGTCTAAAGGTAACTAATTGGTGTCAGTGAGTTGTAAAATGGGACATGGTTTTACTCACTCAACAACAAAGCACTATGGGCGTTGTGGTCCTTTTCAAACAAAGAACTAAGGTCAGTGACAGTAGTAAATGGATGCAAGAATATCGAAATGTAATAGACTTGCCAGCGCATCAAAAACGTCAAAAATGTTCACTGACTTCATTTGAATGTGTTCAAGTTAAATCCACTTGGATATTTATTTTGTGATCACTTGTCCTTGCAAGAGTATTTGAAACAATGCCTGTCCCTCCTCACTGTCGATAGATTGGATATTTAAATGTTGAACAAGCGACCACCCCTGCATTAGCATATGATTAAGACTCATGTGTGGAGTCGAAACGCGTTATGCTTTACAATTTTGCCAGAATTAAAGAATCTGTCACTAATGATTGGCTGGAGGGCTTGTGTCACGTAACTGAAAGATGCAGTTCGTGTTTTCTTTTGGAATATTGGAGGAGTGACGTTCCTGAACAGGCCCGACCCGAGAGGCTGGGCATCCCCTTCGTCAACTTTTGTTTGGATATATATATATATGCGTCCTTTTGTGAAGAAATGCAGGAACTATGGGAAAGTAACGAAATAGTTCCTGAAGATACAAATATGGAATCCAACACGATTGAAACCAGTCAACCCACAAATTATAAGAAAAGAGGCAATAAGAATAGGCGCCTAGAAACGCCTTTCAAAGCTAAATCGACATTTAACCCTATAATGACTCGAGACTCCATCAATGTTTTCCACGAACGAGTGGTGGAACAGGTGAAACAACTAAACACAGCAACCAAAAATACCAGATGGAAATACAACAAACAAAATCAGGAATATGAGCAACTAATGAAAAGATTGAAAGAAAATAACAACATTGTCATCCGGAACTCGGATAAGGGCGGGAATATTGTCCTCATGTCAAAAGAGAATTACACAAATGAGGCGTTCAAACAACTAAAGGATAATACGTGCTATACAAAAAGTAATATTACTGAACTAAAATCAATGTATACAATTTACTATACCAAACTAACGACATGGAAAAATAACGAGTTAATAACCGCTCAGGAGTACAAATTTCTAAAGAATGATCACCCAGTGGTACCCACAATTAATTTTATCCCAAAAATCCATAAAGATCCGCAAAAACCACCCGGCAGACCAATAATTTCAGCCAGGAACAGCTTACTCGAGCACACATCTCAGTACGTGGTATTTTTTTCTCTAAGATTTGGTCAAAGCTTTGCCATCATATGTGTGCGACACCGGTGACTTTTTAAGAAAACTCAAGGATTTCAACTGGCAACAGGAATATCTATTTATAGCACTGGATGTGAGTTCACTTTACACCAGCATCAGACATCCAGATGGCTTGAGAGCACTTAGATTTTATCTGGAGAAAAAAGCTGAAACCACAACAAATCAGAACAGGATGCTAATGGAGATGGTGGAATTTTGCTTGATGAACAATATATTTATGTTTAACAGCTTATTGTATAAACAAATCAGAGGTGTGGCTATGGGGGCCAGCTTCTCCCCCAGCTATGCATGTTTGCATATGGGCTGGTGGGAGGAGCTGGTCCTCAGAACCCAACACAGACAGGCTATGACAAACAATGTCAAAATATGGTTACGATTTATTGATGACCTGTTTGTGGTATGGGACGGCAATTTGAATGAAGCCAATGATTTTGTGCAATCCCTCAATGTCAATGAGTTAAATTTACAGTTCACAGCAACCACAAGTGCAACTGAAGTGAGTTTTTTAGACACTAAGGTTTATGTAGCTAACAGCAAGATTGAAACTAAACTATACCGCAAGGAAACTGCGTGCAATTCTACATTACATGCAAGCAATTCCCATGCGAGACATCTTGTAAATAGTATCCCCTATGGGGAAATGCTACGTCTGTGGCGTATTCATAGTAACGATGAGGATTTAAGGGCAGCTCAGACAACCAGCAAGGTGAGGTTCTTAGAGAGAGGTTATTCCAGAAGGGTGATTGATAGCGCCATCTTAAAATCCATGCGTCAGGAGAGATATGAGCTACTATTAGCAAAACATCCGAATAGTGACATCATCGCCCTACAACCGGTTAACAGTCAACTGGGGACTGTTAAGAAATTCAGAATTATTGTACAATATAGTCAACAACACAAACAGCTCCAGTCTATTATCACACGCAATTGGCCAATGGTACTAAGTGATCCCATCATTGGACAGAGTCTACTGACTCGCCCATCTATTACATACAGCAGAGGCTTATCCATGAGAGATGAGTTAGTTAAAACAAGCCCCGAGGTTATTGAGACTACGAATTGGTTACAGACACAAAGGTTTCTTTAAGTGTAAAACCTGTAAGGCGTGCCAACAAGGTGAAAACAGGATAACATATACAACACCATTTAGTGCCAGAAACATAAAAATAAATAAACTTCTGACATTCAAAACAGAATACGCTGTTTATGTTTTAATATGCCCTTACAACCTACAATATGTAGGCAGCACCAAATTACAGGTGCACAAAAGGATTTTGCAACATATCCGGGCAATTAACAATCAAGACAATACCTATCCTGTGGCAAACCATTTTAAAAGTAGTCATGAATCAAAAAGTCAAGACCTCAGATATTTTGTGATAGACTCTATACCACCAAGTAGAAGAGGAGGCAATAGAGAACAAAGATTGCGCCAATTGGAAACAAGATATATTTTAGAACTGAATTCCAAACAACCAGCAGGGCTGAACGTAACAGAGGACCTTTTTACATGTCTGTGATCTTTTAATACAATAATTTTATACTGGGATTTTATATCGATTGATCAATTCTTAGTTAAGGCATTTAGCAGGGGTTTTATATAGTATTTATTGACATGTTTTATTGTATACGAATATGTTTTAAATCTATGATTTTAGATATTTATATCATGAATATTTTACATATGTATGCATTGATATTTGTCAGTAAATTATTGACGATACTGAAGCTATTTTGCACAATATACATGCAGACGGTTGCACATGTTAATATTTTGCATTTAATTGGACATGTAACGCACATTTTGCACATATTGCGCGTCTAACAACCCGCCTAACTATTTATATCTAATGTTAAATTTCAAACCTCAATTTAGAAATTGAATCCTCCATCTGGTATTCATACCGACATAAGTAACCAGACAAAGGTCAAACCATTACATTTCAGAGTGGCAAGGGTGACAGTCAAACCAGTAACGTGAGCCAGGTCAGAGTGAGCACTCAAAAGGATATTTGATTTCAGCTTAGGAAACTGGGGCTCCAGTATCCGACATACTAGTTTGATAGTTAAAGTTGTCAACTAGATTTGATCACCTAGATTTGTATTAAATCAGATGCACCACATGACATTTGATACAATGAACGCACGCCAGGGTACCGTATTTTATTGTGGCATTGGACACCGGGGCTCCAGGACCAGAAAATGCAGCGAGATAATCCGCATTTACATTACCATACACTTATATTGGTAATTAAAATTTAACTACGTGAGCAGGATTAAACCCACTATGCGAGAAGATGGTATCTGTGTTAATCTTAATATTTGTAAAGCGCTTTGTTTTTTAGGTGTGATGCACATTAGCACTTTAGCACAAGAGCACTTTTTAGCACTGAACTATATTTACGCAAGAGTAAAAACGGGACTGAAGAGATTGGTGGACAAAATGCATACAAAATGTCAACTGATAGAAATCAAGTTGCGCATTTGTAATCATGCTTGTTAAATGTATTTCATCAAGGATTACAATGCAAACACAAATAGAATTTTATCAGATATTTATAATGATTTGCACTAAGCATTATGTCCCAGCACCAAAGAAACTACAAAAGTAATTCTTCAATGTCTATTGCATAGTTCGTACATGTGGTGTCAACCACGCACACAACTGTCACTTTAAATAACCAAAGCTAACACTGAACTACTGTCATGTGATCAAGGCTCCTGTGAGAGCTGAAACGCGTTATGTCGATCTGTACAAATAAAAATTAAACTGCACTGATTACCGTGGTCCGGACCCGTTTCTTGGAAGTATCCAGAGTTGAAAACGGTGATGTGTGGATATATATATATATATCAAAGAACAAACGGTCCATAATCGGTGCGCGCTGGGTCCGCTGGTGCTCGTGTCGAGGTCAGACCATACCTCGCTCAATTATTTTCACAAAAAGATGCCACTGCACTCCAGAAGTCATGAAAAATCCAAGCTTTTAATAAAGCATAGTAGCCACCACCAATACCACCACCAAACGTTTCGACCAAGAGATGGTCTTTGTCACGGTTATGAGAGTCCTTCTTTACTTTCACCCTTTATGTAGATTAGCTTCATCTCTTCTAAAAAAGTTGTTCGACCACCGATCCTCTTTGTCTGTTCCTCTTCACTTCGATCCGATTCTGATTCACTATTCACTATTCAATGTATTAATTGATTCTGTTAAGGTCAGTTTGCCCGCTTGTAATTGTTTTTTTAAACCCTCAAAGCGCTTGGCAAATGTTAGAATCGATCCTGACTCATAATCGTATTCATCCCGTTTGAATTTTCTTTGTTTACGCAGTTCCACCTCCTCTTCGTATTTATCTAGATTTTTCTCCATCTCTTTACGTAAGATGTTGCTTTCATCTTCTTTTTTAAGGGCTAAAATCCGTTCTTCCAATGTTTTTATTTCTTTGTGCAATTCCTCTATGTCTAGTTTGGCGTATTTGATGACCATTAGCACCATATTCCTAGAGCATTGCATACTATTTTGCGCCCACTCTTCAAGCATCTCAGGTCTTGTATCTGGATGGTTCGGCAATGTGAAGATTCGAAGGCCTCTGGGAATGCGTTCACATTCAATGTATTTGTCTAAAGTTATTATTTCCCAGCTCTTTGATGTTTCTTTCTTGAGCAGTTTCTCTGGCTGGAAAAACATTTGTTTTATACTTTTTGAAGACGTGGGCATCGATAGGAATGGGTACTAATCCCGAGAATGGAACTGTCAATGATTATTCTATAATTGTGAACTTGCGATTAACAGGTACTATATCTTTGAGTGAAATTGCAATATTGAACATAATAGAATAATGAAAAACAAAATCTATCGCAAACAAGGAAGTAGAACTATTCCATCAAGCTTTAAAATTGCAACATGTGGCAGCGACTTAATTATGGTGCCTACACCTGACAACTAAATGAAGTAAAAACTCCTCACCCCAAAAGTCGTGACTCTGTGAAATACAAGTCCCAGAATGCATCAGAAAGGGACATATGACTGAACACTATAAAGGGTGAAAGTAAAGAAGGACTCTCATAACCGTGACAAAGACCATCTCTTGGTCGAAACGTTTGGTGGTGGTATTGGTGGTGGCTACTATGCTTTATTAAAAGCTTGGATTTTTCATGACTTCTGGAGTGCAGTGGCATCTTTTTGTGAAAATATATATATATATATATATATATATATATATATATATATATATATATATATATATATTCTCGTCGTTTAACTCCGTCTTGAGGATTCCTTTCTTGGAAAAAACGGGCACGGACCACAGCGTTGTGCAGCAGAAGTATTTTTTATTGTTGCTCCAGGACCTCTACAGCCATGACGCGTTTCTGCCCGCCTCGGGCCTTGATCACATGTTTTGTTTTATTTTGTCATTTGGAGGAGGGCAGGGATGGGGATAGGGACATTGTCCGAGTGGCATAGGGATGTAGATAGGCCCATTCAGGGCATAATTGTGAATATAACTGTATTCTGCATAAGATGCGAGGGAGTACAAGTAGCCCATACAGGGCAATATGGATGAAATGAGGTGCTAGCTATGCACCATCTTTTTCTTTTTCTATTTATAAGCATTTTATTAAAGGCATACAATGCTCGAAACAAAACATACAGGCTTCAGGAAAGATAGGTTATCCATACAGTACATTGCAGTATTTTAACATTATCATCAACCATACCATCATGTTTTTATACTTCAATACACAGCTATACAGTTTGGTGTGTTTGGAGATAGGTAACCAAATGCATCCAATAGTCTCTGGGTTTGGACCCGGAGGGTAGCTCTTCCTCATATGTTTTTAGGGTATCCTTACAATAAGCCATATCTTTAACCCACTGTTTGGCCCGTGGGGTGTCCTTGCTACCCCAGTATAATGAAATTCTTCGTTTAGCCAAGAGCAGTGCTATCATGCAAAATTTACGTTTGGTGGCTCGTACATTATTGACGAGGCCCAGCAAACATGTTCGAATCGTACAGTCGATGGAGGCTCCTAATATCTCACTCAGAATCTGAGCAACATCAGTCCAATATTTTCTAATTGGGGTACATTGCCATGCCAGGTGAATAAAATCAGCATTATCCGCACCACACCGTTGACATCTTGCGTCTGGACGTAGGCCATATTTGTATAGTTTAGCAGGAGTATGATATGTTTGGTGCAGGTATTTATAGTGCAGGAGGCGTAAATTGCCATTAGGAGTGAGCATACTAGTGATGGTGCAGCAGATAGCCCATTCTTCCTCTGTGAGGTGAGTATCGAGCATGGTGTTCCATCGCTCCAGTGCTTTGTGTGTATTGTCATCAATGTCGCCTTGAAGTTGTGCGTATAATTTTGTCACCATATGGGTATAGTGTGGTGTGGTGATAATCATTTGTAGGGTATTCAGTTGTGGTGGCTCATCTGGATAAGTGGGATAGAGTTTCTTAATGGCTCCCTGTAATCTATGGTAAGTAAACTTAAAAAGTAACGTCTGATTGCTAATGTAATGTAGATCTTTAGGCTCTATAAAGGTGCCGTTAGCATACAAGTCTCCCAGTTTGTCTATTCCCCCTTGTCGTAATAGGTCTGTTCCAACTTTTTCTTGGGTGACCGATAACTCTGGGTGAAATTGTAAGGGCATCGCCGGTGCATAGAGTGGCAGTTTATTCGCCAGTTTCCCCATCCTTTGCCAAGCGGTATTAGTAGCATTGATGGTGTTAATTGTGTGTGAATGTATTCGGGGACGGCGATGGGGTAGGATATTACGTAGTGGGATGGGATGCGCATCACCGTCTTCAATTGCTATATGGGGTAGGAAGGGGACGGGGTGGTACCAGTAGTGTGCATATTGCGCTTGCGCACATAAATAATAGAGGAGGAAGTCTGGGACCTTAAAACCTCCTTTGGAGAACGGTAATATTAGGGCACGTAACTCTATGCGCGCTTGTTTGCCCGTCCATATGAGATGGGTTACGGTGGTAGTCAGTCTTTGAAATACAGCCCTCGGTGGGGTGATGGGGATGTTATTAAAGAGGTAGAGGAATTTAGGCAGGACGACCATCTTGATAATGGCCAGGTGGTCTGCCAATGATAGGGGTAGTTGTATCCAGCGCTCCACCTTTTCTTCAAGCTTACTAATTGCCGTCCCATAGTTTATGCGAATAACTGTTTCGGGGTCGCGGTGGTACCAGACACCGAGGTATTTGACTGGGTCTGTTTGCCATTCAAGTGGAAACTCTGCCGGGTGGGGTTGGGTAGTGTCTGTTAATGGGATAATAATGGATTTAGTCCAGTTAATTTGGAGGCCGGAGTGGTGACGAATTTAATATATTCTCGCAATAGAGGGGAAAGGTTTGCAGCCGGATTTTTTATATAAAGGACCATATCATCTGCGTATAGTGATATATTGAGTGGTCTTTGCGGTAATTGTAGAGCTGCATATTTATGACCTTGTCGTATTTTGCACGCCAGTGGCTCTAGGGCAATTGCAAAAAGTAGGGGGGATAGGGGGCATCCCTGACGTGTGCCTCTTTCAATTTGTATAGCGTCGGATACGTATTTATTAACTCTTATCCGCGCTGTGGGTTTCGTATATAATATCTTAATCCATTGTAGGAAGATTGAGGGGAAGCCCATTTTTTGCAATATGGTGCTGAGATACGTCCATTCGATCGTATCGAATGCTTTTGCTGCATCTAAGAGGACTGCAGTTGCCTGAAGGTCCGGGGCAAGATAATGTGATAGTGCAAACAGCGTTCGGGTGTTGTGGGCAGTGGACCGACATGGTATAAAGGCCGATTGGTCTGGAAGAACGATATTAGTCATGAGAGGTTGCAGGCGTTTCGCAAGTAGTTTGGCTAAGATTTTAGTGTCAGTGTTTATTAAGGACAACGGCCTGTACGACTCACATTTCTCAGGGTCTTTATTGGGTTTTAGTAGGGCAATGAGCATGGCTTCTCTCAGTGTGGGGGGTAGAATCTGACTGCTATGGGCATCCCCATACATTTCTACAAGGTGAGGTGCAAGTAGCTCGATATAGGCTTTATAAAATTCGCTAGTAAAGCCGTCCGGGCCCGGTGCTTTACCGTTGGGAAGCGACTTGACCACCTCTGTGACTTTTTCTACCGTCACTGGTGGTGAGAGATACTCCCTCTGTGCTTCCGATAGCCAGGCTATCGCCACATCCTCCAGATATGCCATAATCTCAGGCTGTGTGGCAGTAACTCGTGAGGCATAAAGATCACCATAGGTGTCCATAAATGCCCGTAGTATACCCTTTGTATCGTAGTGGAGTGTGCCATTATCATCTTTTATTTTAAGGACCGAATGTGTCTTGTGTCCTGCACAGATTTTATTTGCCAATACTCGGCCCGGCCTGCCTCCCTCGCCATATGTGCGTGCAGTGTGATGTTTCGAGATATATTTGAGTTCATCATCCGCAAATTCTTGGTATTCTGTCATAACCTTTCTAATATCGCTTAGTATGGTCATGTTATGCGTGTGTTCATATTCCCGTTCTAGGGCGCCTAATTTAATCTCCCGTTGGGTAAGTTGGGCTCGGATGTCTTTTAGAATGCCAGCATTGGTGCTAATACAGACTCCCCGTATGGTAGCTTTAAATGCTTCCCATAATAAACTGGGATTGTCTGTGGATGTCTGATTGAAGGTAAAGTAGTCAGTAATGGCTTGTCCAATAGTGTCAGTGTATGAGGAGTCTAATAGTGCTTTGGCATTGAACTATGGTGGAGGTGTGTAATGGGGAAGTTCGATAGTCAGCAGCACTGGTTTGTGGTCAGAGAGGGTTTTGGGCAAGTGTCGGATGTGTCGTGTCCAAGATGCGACATCTTCTGTCCCGACTCCGAGCCAGTAATCGATACGAGACCAGCTGTTGTGGACCGTGGAGGTATGGGTGGCCTCCATGTGATGGGGATAGCGCAGTCTCCAAATATCTACCAACTTGGACTCGGTCATAAGGTCCCGCACCATTTTCACCGCTCGTTTATGTGGTTCTCTGGATGAGCCCGACCTGTCCAAGTTCTCATTTAATGATAGGTTTAGATCGCCGCCCCATAGTAAGGCCATGTCAGGTAGGTCATCCAGTTTGCGCCATATTGATTTATAAAAATCTGGATCGTCCACGTTCGGGCCATAGGTATTGATTAGGCCTATGCGGTGCCCTCTAATGTGTCCAGTAACAATAATATACCGGCCCAAGTCGTCTGTCAGGGTGTGTTCTATGTGAAATTGCGTCCCTTTTTTCACTAGTATTATCACGCCTCTAGAGTAAGATGAGTATGAGGAGGTCAGAACTGTTTCCGCCCATTTGCTCCCTATAGTACACTTATGGGAAGGGGCCAGATGAGACTCCTGTAGGAGGGCTATATCTACGTGAAGCCTATCTAGATAGGCAAAAATCTGGCGTATCTTTTTCGGGTTATTAAGCCCCCTGACATTCCATGATAGTAAGTTAATATGCGATGGTTGTAGTCTATCTATAGTCGTTGGTGTGAATTATACTTGTATCGCGTTTTCGTTTACTGCACATGCTGTGAACATCTGTCATAGTTATCAATAGTATGGTGGTATATGGTTGGTTATTAGAGACTTGAGTGGTCGTAGTGTACTGCAGATGAGGTAGCCTGTAAAAACAAAAACATTCCCAACCCTCCCACCCCCGCCCACTTTGGCATCCCAATCATGCCAAAGACATGCCCATTGCAACAATTTCAACATAACTATAACTGTGTTAGGGAGCTCCCTCTCGGGGGGATTCGCCGAGTGCATGCATCAACATCCACTGAGGTGGATGTGGTCCGGTATTGCGTAATCGGTTTGGGTACATAGTTTGACATAAGTATTGTGCCCAGTTTATTAGAGACATCGTTCTCCTTGCCTCCCATAGTCATGATAGGTAGTGCCCATCCAAAGACCCACACATCGCCCCATCACGGCGTTGTATTCTGACAGTTGGACTGTGGGGAACTCTTAAGATATTGCACCATATAAAGGCCCAGCCAGACCGCCCTCCGTGAAGGAAAAGAGGCTCATTTCTGCATTGTCTACATACACCTTACAGCTATATGCCTGGGCAATAGTCTAATAGCGGTGCCCGGCAAGAGTGCACGGGCTATAAGTCTGTAGGCCAGTGTTATGTTGTATAACTGAGTATATCTGTAAGTCTGAGTACATTGCCACACAGTGAGGTCAGAGTTGTGGATATGCGCCTTATGCCTTACCACCGATGGAAGCTGGTTCAAGCCTAGGTCCGGCCGATGTCCAGATGGGTGGGCGTGTCTGCTGGCAGGTAGCAATTTCGAGAGATCAACCAGCGTCCCCGGACCCAGAGATGCAGTACTCGACCGTCAGGTTGGTTTTATAATCGTGCCCCAGTTAGGGTATGTGACATGGTGTCCAGTGTCTGCACAGTGTGTACTGCTGAGTTTGTTTGTCTCACATGTTGTCTGCGTCCGCACTGGGGCATCCGGTGTACATATTTCCATGAGAACATCGTAGTTGTGCGTGCCTTGATCGGAGTCCGGGTCCGCCACTCTACGACTTTGCGCTTTTCATTTGATGACTGTCTTCTTTATGAATTCCTGTGCGGCTTTCGGCGTTTGAAGTATTGTCACTCGTCCGTCGTTGGTCACCCGCAGTCTGGCTGGGTACAGCATCGCATATTCGATGCCCAGTTCCCGTAACTTCTTTTTTGCAGGGTTAAAGTCTCTGTGTGCTGTCTGAACCGCCATGGTGAAGTCTGGGTAGAACGACAGATTATTGCCGTGGTAGGTGACTTGTTGTTTCTCCCTAGCCATCCGTAAGATTGCGTCACGGTCCCTGTAGTTGAAGACTCAGGCAATTATGGGTCTTGGCGGGGCGCCCGGCGGAGGCGCTGGCGCCAGCGATTGATGAGCACGCTCAACGATTAGCACCGTGGAGAAACTGTCGGTTCCAAATACATCACGCAGCATGTCTTCCACGTATGTTTCCATCCGTTCGGTGTTTGTGCTTTCGGGAATTCCCGCAATGCGAACATTGTTATGGCGTGATCTCGCCTGCAAATCTTCGGCCTTGTTTTTTATGACCTCCAGGATCTTCTCCATTTCTGTGCATTTACGCGTTGTAGAATGAGATTCGTCTTCCACTGCAGTTATGCGGTCCTCTGCTGCGTCGAGGCGTTCACCTTGCTTATCTAATTTAGCAGATACATTGTCCACTCTTTGGCTGAGTGAGTCTAATTTTCCGTTAATAGCCTGGAGGCTTTGCTGTATAGCTTGGAGGGCAGTTTCCATGGCGTTGCTTGACGTTTGCTCTGTGTCCAATTCAGTGTCCGAATGTGCGGTTTCGCCTTTAGGATTGCGCCTAGTGTCGAAGGAGATTTTTGGTTGGTGTCTATCTGGTTTTCCCATTGTATCGGCAGGCTTTGGAGAATAATTGCCGTCAACGATCTGTTCGCACGTTCACCGTGCAGCAGGATATATGGTGTGGTGGTCAGTATCTTTGCCGTGATGTTTGCCGCAAAGGGTTGCGTGATCCCCACTGTATCAATGAATCGAGGTTAGTTCGCAGAGATGTGGCGTAGGTGTACAGGCCTCGAGGACTCACGGGACCGGTGCGTATGGCATACACAACAAGAGCATGCTGCAGTCTGTCCTGCGGTGGGCCGGGTGTTATTGGCCGCTCCGCAGCGCTCCGCAATGTGTCCGATCAGGCCAGTTGTCTGCCCTCAGCTCGCGTGATTCGATATGGTCCCCCTCTAGGACACCTGCTGGGGCCTCTAATATCCCTCACGATGCGACACAGGGGGCCGCGCGGGCATTGTACAGGAGCGGAAGGTGGAGGCCAGTGCTTGTCTCAGATTCAGCCAGCTGTCGGTGCGGTCCACAGATGTAAGCTGGCCCATGGCAGGCGTGGGTTCTCAAAGCACACGCGCCAGTAGCAGCTGGCTGCGCTATGTCAGGGCATGTTGGTGGTGCAGGATGTGGGTGCACAGACACAGCATGCGACAGGTCAGGTAGTGATGGGAGAGCCTCGGTGCAGAAGACACACGATTTGGCACCAGTTATGGTGTTCTGTGCTGCAGGTATGTGGGTGGTGTGAGGCACCGCGTCAGCATGGTACGCCACAAGGCGTTCCGCAGGGGATTTTGCGCACTTGCCTGAATAGTATTGGAGTCGTACTGCGGGCCAGGTCGTCCGCCCCTAGAAGTCACAGCAGCTGTGCACCGGAGGCCGGCAGGGCGGAGATCCCGGTCCAGGCGCTCCAATGTTTCCTCCATCCGTGGCTCGAATCCGCCATTCTGTTAGACTCCGACTC
Organism: Calotriton arnoldi; assembly: GCA_963921515.1. Taxonomy (NCBI): domain Eukaryota; kingdom Metazoa; phylum Chordata; class Amphibia; order Caudata; family Salamandridae; genus Calotriton; species Calotriton arnoldi. The sequence continues at coordinate 1,001,958 of CAWUFW010007273.1, read as the reverse complement.
GTACCGTTTATTGTGTGGGAAAGGCACGCCGCCGGAGATGCAGGTCCCCCAATCAGTGGCAGTAGCGGGTGTCGATGCGTCGCTATCGCCAAGCGGTCCGTTCCCGGTTGCACCTCGACCAAGTATGTAGCGCGGGGACCCTCACTCGCCCCGTTGGTAATCAGCGCACTCCGCCGCCATCTTAGGGTCGCTGGGCAGACTCTCCGCGTCTCACCTTCATGACTGGTTTACTCGCAGCGAAGACATTAGTTGTCAGATTTAATCTCGCTCAGCTGCTGTAGAGGCATTCCGACGTATTGGGCCGTGTTTTTATATAGTCATGTCGCCCAAGAGAGTGGTTTATTGTCGGATATTGTCCCCGACCGGCGGAGCAGCCGTAGGAAGCAGCCATTACGCAGCGCACCCTCTAGCGCCCCGAGCTATGCACCATCTTAGGCGATATTTTAAGTGCATGTAAGTGACGTCTTGCAGATATGGCAAGGTGGGTGGTCCATTTTGGATTAGGGGCATCAGCATGGCGCAACGGTACACATATGTGTATGTTTTACCGCATTGTGACGGTACACGGACTGTAGCACGTAAATTGACAATTTTGTTAAATAATTAAGTTTTCATTCGAAACCACCATGGCTTGTTGGTTGCTGATAAACCTATGTCGGGACTAGACACTGGAACATTTAAGAGCATTGTAACCCTGCGCTTGACACACATGCATAAAGTAAAATGTTAAAAGCCACTCAAGTATGGCGGGAGATAATGTCATCTCGCCTGACCTACGATGCCTGACTTCCAATTGATGTTTTATGCATATATAATGAGGTTTAAACGCGGCGGCCGCCAACACTGAGGAAGGCGTACCGCTGAAACGTGTTTGTTTGTCTGTTTATTTGAGTGCCAATAAATCCTGACTTGGATTATACCCCGTGAGTGCTCGTATTAGTCTTTGGAGCATTTATATAGAGAAAGGAAACTGCAGATAAACTATTTTTTACCCAAATGGGTGCCAGTGGGAGCTCATCTACTCCTTCGCCAAGTATAACCGACGAAATAAGGTTACAAACCCTGTATAATCAACTGGAAAAATTGCATAAAAAAGAACTTTCAAAATGGTGGGAAGCGGAATCGCTTCAAAGGTACATTGATGTTGGGAGAGTACCTCGAGGTCTTCGGATATTTACCATCCCCACATATGAGGATCCGGACCTCGAGATGCTTGAGGAGTGGTCCAATAACTCGGCAGCATGCTCTATGACCATGATGCGCATCCTTGTCAAGTATGCCTTAAAAGATAGAAGCAAGCTTTTTGCGGAAATTGATGGAATTCTTAATGAATTAAATCAACTGGTACCAAAGGAAACCTTGGAAGACTACATGAAAAATCTAACAGCACGCATTGGAAAACTTGAGGAGGAAATCACGGCGAAAAAACAACGGAAGTTCCTTAGAGATTTCAAAGATTATCAAGCAGGTTGCACCCTGACATTTCACAAAAAGTATGACCATTTATTTGATAACAAAGAAATAAGCGGTGCTGCGACAACTAGGATGCCAACAGCTGTGAGAGAGATAAGTGAAAGTGATATCTCAGATAGTAGCCTATCGGATGTATCAATAACTGCAATCAATCAGGAAATTAATCAAGACCCATTAAAGAAGAAAAGTAATTTTTACGGCAATTCCAGATGATGAACCAAGGAAGGACAGAATTTTATCACGAGCAGGGTGTGCCCAGGGGCAGAGGACGAGGAAAAATGAGAGGAATAAACAAGCCAAAGAGAGGAGCAAAAAGCGACGAAAAAACGCCCGTGGTAATGGAGACAAGGGGCAGAAAAGTGAAAGCATGACTGTCGTCAATCTATCCCAGCGGTCTATTTCTTCTGAAGAAATGGAGGTCCTCTCATTAGGTTTGTCTTTCTGTCCCTCTATGAATTTGAACTTCACACAAACTAGAATTGACTTATTTCATTTCTCAAGGAAATTGAAATTAAAAAAGTGGTTTGAAACGCAACATATGAAACGGGTGGCGGGGATTACATCTGAGCCATTAAGTAACTTAAATATTGATGATATTGAGGTGCTGCATACAATGTCTACATTGGAGGGAAACGAGATGTGTGAAGATAATGTGCTGTTGAACTTACATTGTGATGTTGAGCTGGATAGGAACCCAGGGAGTAACTTTAAACCTAGACTCATATTCTTACCTAATATCCAATGTGAAGCAATTGAAGTGTTTGAGAAGGGAGTTCTTAAAGATCTGAAAAAAATCTGATATAAGAAAATCCCTATTAATAAGAAAAATTTAACCAGTAATCAGACAACTGCTATAGCAAATCTTAAAGCGGACAATTCCATTGTGATCCGCCAGTCGGACAAAGGTGGGAATGTGGTGGTTTGGGATAAGCAGAAATATCTAGCAGAGGGGTTGAGACAACTTAGCGATGTCAACTGCTATTGTGCCTCTGATGCCAATGAGATCTCCAGATCTAATATTAGATTTGGGGAATTGTTGGTAGATTGGAGGGAAAAAGGATTGTTAGAGTGGGAAGAGTATAATTATCTCAAATGTGCCCATCCTAGAATCCTTATACTCTACCTACTACCCAAACTGCACAAAGATGCATTGAATCCTCCGGGGAGACCTATCGTTTCCTCAATGGGATCACTGCTGGAGAACACTTCTAGGTTTATTGACCACTATCTGAGACCCTTTGTGGTAGCACTTCCAGCATATCTCAGAGATACAACACAATTTCTCACGATCATTGATGGTATACACTGGGAGGAGAACTACACCCTTGTTACCCTCGATGTAAGTAGCTTATATACAAGCATTCAATATGAATTAGGCCTAAGGGCCGTGAGGCACTTTTTGAAGACACGCTCGATTTCCTTACTTTTCCACTCAGAAATGATTTTGAAAATGATTGAATTTTGTTTAACTAACAATTTCTTCATTTTTGATGATTCCATCTATAGACAGTCACAGGGCACAGCGATGGGCACCTGCTTCGCCCCCAGTTATGCAAATCTATTCATGGGCTGGTGGGAGGAGCAGGTGGCCTCACAAATGGTGGAATTTGAGAATAACGTAGTCCTGTGGCTGCGTTTTATTGATGATATTTTTTTCATTTGGAGTGGGGATGTAGATTCAGCCAGTTGTTTTGTGAACAAATTGAATGTTAATACATTCAATTTAATTTTTACTGAGCATATCAGTAAAAGTTCTATTGAATTTCTAGATGTCAAGCTTGATGCGAGAGGAGAAACCCTAGAAACAAAATTGTTCCGAAAGAAAACTGCAGGGAACAGTATTTTGAGTGCCAACAGTTCACATCCCCGGAGCCTCATTTATAGTATCCCCTATGGGGAACTATTGCGCGCAAAACGCAACTGTAGTACTGAAGCTTCATTTAAGATCGAAAAAGAAATTATGTGTAAACGCTTCAGTGAGCGGGGCTACAACAAGAAAACTATTTCAGAAGCTAGCAGGAGAGTGGAAAGGGTTACCAGAAATGATTTGTTACATCCGGTAAGAAATGAGGAAGAGACCGAAACCATGAGGTTTATAACAACATTTTCTGGCCAGGCACATGAGGTTCGCAGAATATTTAACAAACATTGGCATGTGTTATTAACTGATGATAATCTTAAAAGAAATTTGAGTAGCAACCCACAAATCACATTCAGGAAAAGCCGCTCATTGCGAGACGACTTAAGTTACAATCACATAACTGGTGCTGAAAGGGTGAATGACGGTGGACGCCCAGGATTCAGATGTTGCAGAAACTGCAAAGCTTGCAGTAAGAGCAGTGATTGTGTCAAGCTTGTAATACCTAACTCCAAAAGAGAGTTCATGATTAAGAAACCTCTGACGTGTACTGCGTGTATGTACTGATGTACTGATCTGTCCCTGTAATACATTTTCTATAGGGAGCACAATACATCGTGCCAAAAAGAGAGTGCTTGAACACCTACGTGCCATAAGACATAACAACAGACAGTACCCTGTGGCACGTCATTTTTATGATTGCCATTTCCAGGATGGAAAATGGTTGAGAGTGGCTGTAATTGAGGCAGTAACAATGGGGGTGAGAGGGGGTAATCGTGAACTCTCACTACGCAAATTGGAATCTCGGTATATTATTGATTTCGAAACCTTGACACCAAATGGTTTAAATTCTAGTGAAGAACTGGCAATACATTTGAATGTTTAGAGTATATTAGCAGTGCAGTTTTCAGGTTTTAGTGATTTTAATATTTTACATTTCTATTTTTGTAGGTGTGGGCACTTCTTCTTTCAACTGTGGCAACAACCTGTATGAAATTAATTTCCTTGAAAGTATTTATATGTTGGCAACATGGTGTGTCTCACTGACTGTTCATTTATGCCCACTGGGGCAGAACTTGGTTTCAAATTGTATTAGTTGAATAACATATGTCTTGCGGTTATTTTTGCAAGTGTATAGGCAGCAACCATGTTGATACGTTGTGCCCACTGGGGCGAGATGGAGGATGTACCCATTGCATTATGCATTTTGGGAATACTGCCTGGTGTTTATCATTCGAACTTAATGACATTTCTAATTTGAGGCACTGTTTAAATAAGTTCAGAGTGTTATGCCAACATTTTACTATTTGTATTTAAATTACAGTGGAGTGACAATTTGAACTAATGTGTAGCACGTTCCGAATGACTGTTTATATGCGTATTCTTATCCATTGCATTACTCGGAAGTGCAGGCTTTTTCATTTAATCTATTCAATGATGCCCAACGAAGATCGATAGGCAGAAGTACGACCTCGACTGTTGAATTACTATACTACTGTCGTGTGATTTTACTGCTTTTTTGATACATTATCTGCCACCTTTTGAACTTACCAATGAAGTTGCCATTGTATATTATGATTTTGTACATCATCACAAAATGGCCGCCACAGTTGTTACATTTTATATGCACAGTACATGGGTGTAGTCCTTCTTTTATTTTTGTGAAGGATATGGATAAAATCACGAGTGATTAGTTTGTGTACTAGCAGCGTGAGCAAGGCGTAAGCCGAAACGCGTCGTTTTCCTGCCATTAAACTTTATTCAGCATGCAGGAGTGTCCGAGTACTTTCTGTGTATAAGCGGAGGATTTGATTAAAAAAAATATATATATATATATTTCACTGGAAAAAACAAAGGTTGCAGACATGTTATAGTTAGGCTCAGGATTCACTTAATTTCATTTAATATTTAGCTGAGCTAACTATAACCTTCATTCCAGCAATGCACTGCTTATGACCTCACATGTTAGAACACTCATGACATGGTCAGTGACATCACTGATGACATCTCAAATGATATCACTCATTGTGTAAGCAATCCTTTCATCTCTGACAGAGGGAAGGGAAAAGAACGAAAACTCCACTCTCAAGCGGGAGCAGTTTCAAAGCTCTCACTTGCTGAGAGCAGAGTTAAAGTTTGCTCTGACTTGGTGGGAGCTGTCAAAGCTCCCACCAAGTCAGAGCAAACAGCTATGTCCTGGGAGTGGGCACCCTGGGATATAGCAGGAGCTGGCCCTGGAGGGTGGTGGTACACAGGGCCATAATTTACTCTAGGAGGGGAGACGTGTGCCCCCCCTCATTTCTATTTCACAGGCCCAGGATGGGGGCCGCGCAACCCCTCTCCCATTTTTGTTTTAAATATCTGGCCCCAGGGAGGTCCCTGGTGCCTGGGGGGTAGTCCGTGGGTGCCCCATTGTGTTATTTACCTCCAGGAAGTTGGTGGTCCCCAGGGCTCGGGTGGCCCGCACGGCCCCCCCATTAGTGTTTGCTTACAAGGGGAAGATAATAACATTCAGTGAAGGACAGCTGCAGTCATTTGTCACTGGCCACAATGGGAAATCCTCCAATGGGAGTGATGTTGTGATTTTTTAAAGATCCTGAAGTTTGTGTGCCATTTGTATTTTTAATTTATAAGCTTTGAGGAAGGCATCACAGCCGAAACACATCTGCTTTAATTAATGAGATCATCAATTTACCCCATGAAGGCTCCGCAATTTTCTTTGGAGGGTCCATATTCCATGAGTCCTACCCTCAAGCTGCGGCAGCACCAGCCTGGAGTTCAGCACAAGTTGGTGGGACTTGGTTTGTTGTGTTTACATGAGAGTGCTTGAACTGCCGCATCAGATTTATTTCCGTCGCCCATGCCTGTGAGTTATTCAACTCAAGATTGGCTAGTTATTGAACTGACAACTGCGGGCATGATTTTCGTATTGTGCAGCATGCAATGGGTATTTTGCACCCTATATGGAGTTGCAGGACTGTGTTAATGGGGCCAGCTAAAGCAGAAATGTATCTCTCAGTGCCTGTATGTTTTGATGCCTATTAAGGAGAGATGGAGTATTTCGGCATTTAACCCTAAATGAACTTGATGAGGGGAAAGACAAGGGCTGCCATTGGGGATACAATTATGTAACAGCACGTTAACATGGCGGCCGAAGATAATAACATTCAGTGAAGGACGGCTTCAGTCCTTTGTCACAGGCCACAATGGGAAATCCTCCAATGGGAGTGATGTTGTGACTTTTTAAAGATCCTGAACTTTGTGTGCCATTTGTATTTTTAATTTCTAAACATTGAGGAAGCTATCACAGCTGAAATGTGTCTGCTTTAATTGAAGAGATAATCAATTTATCCCGTGAGTGCTCTGCAATTTTCTTTTGAGATTGCATATTCTGTGAGTCGTACCCTCATGCTGCGGCAGCACCTGCCTGGAGTTCGGCACAAGTTGGTGGGACTTGGTTTGTTGTGTTTACATGAGAGTGCCTGAACTGCCGCATCGGATTTATTTCAGTCACCCATGCCTCTAAGTTATTCTACTCAAGGTTGCATAGTTATTGAACTGACACCTTCTGGCATGATTTTCCTATTGTACAGCAAGCGAGGGGAATTTGGCCCACAGTATGGAGTGGCATGACTGTGTTAATAGAGCCAGTTAAAGCAGAAATGTAACTGTCAGTCCCTGTACGTTCTGATGCCTATTAAGGAGAGATGGAGTATTGAGGCATTTAACCCTAAATTAACTTGATGAGGGGAAATACAGGGGCTGCTATTGAGGATATATTTATGTAACAGCACGCTAACATGGCGGTTGAAGATAATAACATTTAGTGAAGGATGGCTGCAGTCCTTTGTCGCTGGCCGCAATGAGAAATCCTCCAATGGGAGCGATGTTGTGACTTTTTAAAAATCCTGAACTTTGTGTGCCATTTGTATTTTTAATTTATAAGCATTGAGGAAGGCATCACAGCTGAAACGTGTCTGCTTAATTACTTAATTACATCACTCATGACCATGTCATGAGTGATGTAATATGTGAGGTCATAAGCAGTGCTTTGCGGGGCGCGAGTTATAGTTAGCTATAGCTAGTCAATTTTCTGGTTTTGGAGGAGTTAAATGCCAGCCTAACTATAACGTCCCTGTAACCTTTGTTTTTTCAGTGAATTTCTAAGGTTTTTTAAAGTAGTAGTCGCGTTTGCAGATTGGTGGAGAAAGGGAGCGAGGCCTCTGACCAGCTCTCAGGAATTCTACCATGTAGGACTTACAGAAGGTACCAGGAGGGCTTCTTGCCCCCCAAAGTCCCTCAAGAGTAGAGTGGACTTCATCCCCAACCAGTAGTGTGCCTGGAGCCATGTTTGCAGAGCGGTGTTAAAAGGGGACATGGCCTCCGAAGAGCTCTTAGCAATCCCACTGTGTGGGACTTACTGGAAGTAACAGGATGGCTTGTTATTTTTTATAAAAAAAACAGGAGGGGACCGCACTGCTCCCCTCCGGGGCCGATTTCGGCCCCTGGGACCCCATCCCCAGAAGCCTGCACTTATTTGTATTACATTTTTTTTAAAGGGGTGGGGGGCCACATTGCTCCCCTCCCGAGGCTGATTTCGGCCCCAGGGACCCCATCCCCCAGGGCCAGGCCTTTATATATTTTCTTAAAAGGGAGGGGGGCTGAGCGGCCCCCCTCTTGGGCCATTTTCAGCCCAGGGACCTCATCCCCCCGGGCCAGGCCAATACGTTGGGGACCGCGGGGAGCCTGAAGGTCCTCGTGGTCCCTGCGTGCTCCCCGCCTCCTGCGGGAGCCGCCATTGCTTTGAGGTCCAGGGAGCTGCTGACCTGCAGCTCCCTGGATCTTGAAGCACTGCCTGTTTCCCTACTCGCTTCACAGTGGGCAGGCAAACAGACATGCTCTGCTTTCAGCAAGCAAGAGCATTTTTGCTCTCGCTTGCTGAAAGCAGAGTTTTTGCTATGGCTTGGCGAGAGTGGTGCTCCCGCCAAGCCATATCAAACTGCAATGTCCCTGGGGTGGGCACCCCGGGACATTGATGGAGCCGGCCCTGGGGGTGGTGGCCCCCAGGGCCATGTAGGGCTCCTGGTGGGGTGCCGCACGGCCCCTCCTTTGTTAAGTAAGCCCTGGGGAGGTGGTGGTCCCTGGGGGGCCACTATAGAGCCCTTCATTATTGTATTTGTGCCCCGGGGGTGGTAGTGCCTGGGGCTGCGTGTATCATTATTTAAGCCCTGGGAAGGTGGCGGTGCCCGAGGCTGCGGGTGACACCATAGGGCCTCCCCCACATTGTTTTTTTACTTAAGTTAATTAATGTATGTGCCCCGGGGAGGTGGCGGTCCCCGTGGTAGCAGGGGGGCCAGCTCGCCCCCCCTCATTTGTATCAACAGTACCCTGGGGAGTTGTCGGACCCCAGGGCCGCGCAGGGAGGTGCGATTCTCCTCGCATATATTAATGTTACTGCCCCAGGGAGGTGGCGGTTCCGGGACTTTGAATATCCTTAGGGGGGCCCTGTGCGCCCCCCCTCCTAAATGTATTATATGCCCCCGGGACCTGGCCCACCCGGGTGTTATTTAAAAGCAAGCGTGGGAGCCCGGGCTTTTAAAAAAAAAACACATTTTGCCGTGAATTCACGAATATCATGATTTCGCCACAATTGTTTAAAAAAAAAATGCTTTTGTGCTGTGGCGGGTCCCATGGGGACCCCAAGACCATGACATGGGGGTCAGGATATTCCTACTCTGCCCCCTTTTCTTTATTTTCACTTTTCCTTTTTGGGACCGTGTCCCAAGATGCCTGCCAACACTTCCTGGTTGAAGTGTTGGCAGCCAATCAGAGTGGTGCATTTCCCTGCACAAGCTCGTCTTTTTTCGTGAAGGCTTCGCAACCCGAGATATCACTATAATTTTCAACTTAAATTTCTCAACAACTACTGAGCAGATTTACACCAAATAAGCAAAAGGTACTTCCTTGAACCAACATCTACATCCCCGCCAAATTTGGTGTAAGCCCATTCAGAAGTTTGAGCTGTAGGTATGGCTAAAGGTTCCTATTGGAATTAACATTACAAATGCACCCTTAATACGCGCCCCAATTTCTCAGTCCCCACTACATATATCACCCCCAAACGTTTCATGACACACAGAACCTACATTGACACTTTTGAAAATTTCATGAAGATTGGTCAAACAACGTCAAAGTTATAGCCAAGTTAAAAAAATGCTTTTCCTATGGAAACATGGCCCTAACTATAACTACCTACTGGCGACCGCCAGTAGGTAATAAATACATACATTTATATATTACTGACTGGCATATATGTATATATTACCTACTGGTGGTCGTCAGTAGGTAGTTATAGTTAGGACCATGTTTCCATAGGAAAAGCATTTTTTGAATTGGCTATAACTTTGACATCGTTTGACCAATCTTCATGAAGTTCCCCAAAAGTGTCAATGTAGGTTCTGTGTGTCATGAAAGTTTGGGGGTGATATATGTAGCATATATATTAAAAAAACAAAAAAAAACAAATATATATATATATTATTCAGTTATTCTACCATACATACAGTTAAAAAAATAATTTACTTTAAAAAACCTAAAAAGTTCACGGAAAAAAACCATAGGTTAAAGTAACATTATAGTTAGGTGTGATGAAAAGATCTGTTTTAGTTTAACAAAATCCTTGAAAATTTATTTTTACAAAGATTTCTTTGGGATCCAGATTTTTGCCCTGGCTGGCTGTTGTTTTCTTGTGATCCTTCATCTTCAAGTATATATATATTATCTACTGGCGGTAGATATTTTCCATAGGAAATCCGCAACATTCTATTCCCAATAACTTTGGCGCCGGTTGACGAATCTTAACTAAATTTTCAAAACTCGTGGGGCGCTCCGGTCCGCTCCTATCCTGAAAGTCTCGGGGTGATTCGTCAAGTGGGGGCCGATAAAAAAGGGGGGTCCCAAAACGTGTTTTCCCCATGCAATTTTCCATAGGAACCTTTAGTCGCAGCTACAGCCCGAACTGCTGAACGGAATTACACCAAATTTGTCAAAAAGGTAGCCCTTGGTTCAGAGTCGTGACTTTTGGTTAAATGGTGTAAATCCGTTCTGTAGTTCCTGAGAAAATCAAAAGTAAAATCAAATATATATCTATGGCCGCACCCTGAGCGCACCCTCCCGATCACGAGCTGTATGCTAATTGGCTGTCAACACTCCAAACCAGGAAGTGTTGGCAGCCATCTTTTTCCTTGGTAGAACCGAGGCACAAGAAACAAGTGCGCAAAATGCGAAAAGCGGGCAGGGTAGAAACACCCTGACCCCCTAGGCCTGTGGCGCATTTTAAGTTGGGGAATTAATTCCCCTTGAATCCTGAGGGACCCTGGGGGCCAACTGGCCCACCAGGTACCTCCAGTGCGCGCCACAGGGTTGCGTTGCAGAGAGGTGGTCCAGGCCATGCCCCTTTTTACACCTCTGTGCAACGCAGCTCTGTGGCGCTTACTGGAGGTACCTGGTGGGCTAGTTGGACCCCAGGGACCCTTAGGATTCAAGGGGACTTTATCCCCCAACTTAAAACAGCCAGAGGGCGTGTTTGCACACATGTAACCTCAGGCACCCCCCTCCCTACACCAGTGTGAAACGTGCCCCATGGCGCGTTTTAAGAGGTAGTTTTAATCCCCCTGCCCTATTATGTACTAGGGAGTTACAGAGGAGGTCATGCTAATCACAGGGGTACCTCAATGCATAGTCTTCCTTAGTGTATGTAGGTGTTTTAACTGTATTCTAAGTGTCTTTTACCATAGCACTGGCTCTAGGCCTAGTTAGTCAGAGTCAGTTACCACCAGTACACGTCTGGAAAAGGTGTGGGCACAGGATTATTTTGCAACAAGGCCTCTTTCTGCTCCTCTGTTCGTTCTTTCTGCACATGTCTTGCTTCTTCCTGGATTTTTCTTTGTCTTTGTGCACTTCTGTTTCTTTCGACATTTCTTTTGCTTCTTTCTGTGCGTTTTTTTCTTCTTTCTTCACATGTCCTACTTCTGTGGGCATAGTTACAAACTAGCATTTGAAAAACCTTTGAAATTCACTGAAAAAACCATAGGTTTCAGGCACGTTATAGTTAGAAATTAGCATTTAAAAAACCTTTGAAATTCACTGAAAAAACCATAGGTTTCAGGCACGTTATAGTTAGAAATTAGCATTTAAAAAACCTTAGAAATTCACTGAAAAAACCATAGGTTTTAGGGACAGTTATAGTTAGTTGGACATTTCACTCGTACAAAACCATAGAAATTCCCCGTTATAGTTAGTTCAGCTAACTATAACTCGCGCCCCCGCAATGCACTGCTGATGACGTCACATATTACATCACTCATGACATGGTCAGTGACATCACTGATGACATCACTGTCTCTGGTTAGTCAGAGTCAGTTACCACCAGTACCCGTCTGAAAAAGTTGTGGGCACAGGATGATTTTGCAACAAGGCCTCTTTCTGCTCCTCTGTTGGTTCTTTCTGCACATCTTTTGCTTCTTCCTGCATTTTTCTTCGTCTTTGTGGACTTCTGTTGCTTCTTTCTGCATTTCTTTTGCTTCTTTCTGTGCGTTTTTTCTTCTTTCTTCACATGTCCTACCTCTGTAGGCATAGTTAGAAACTAGCATTTAAAAAACCTTTGAAATTCACTTAAAAATCATAGGTTTCAGGCACGTTATAGTTAGAAATTAGCATTTAAAAAACCTTTGCAATTCACTGAAAAAACCATAGGTTTCAGACACGTTATAGTTAGAAATTAGCATTTAAAAAACCTTTGAAATTCACTGAAAAAACCATAGGTTTTAGGGACAGTTATAGTTAGTTGGACATTTCACTCGTACAAAACCATAGAAATTCCCCGTTATAGTTAGTTCAGCTAACTATAACTCGCGCCCCGTAATGCACTGCTGATGACGTCACATATTACATCACTCATGACATGGTCAGTGACATCACTGATGACATCACTGATGACATCATCCACGTGAAAATCTGATGCACCTCCTCACACTCTATTATAACTTTTGATACACCCACTGTAAAATACAGACTACCATTTTTGAAACCATCGACACACCAATACCAGTTACTACATGCGCACTCACTGATTCCTAGGTCTACACACACATCCACTCATTCACCCATACAATCACTCATACATGCAGTCACTCATCAATACAACACTATCATATGCACTCATATACCTATACAGACACTCACACACCGCCACTCATCCATGGAGTTACTCACACACCTAGTCAGTCATGCAAATAATCAATCACACTCCCATTTACTCACCTATACAGATACTAACGCATACTTACTCTCTTATATAATCACTGATACAAGTACACACTCATCCATACAGCCACTCTCACAATCACTGACTCTCACGTATAGTCATTTATACTCCAACTCTCACATACACTGCCTTTTCCCTATGTAGTTACTTGGACATGTACCTCTGAGACATCCATTCACTCACCAACACACCCATACACACACTCACCCGCCCATACAGTTGTTTTCACATGCACTCTTGAACCCATGCACCCAGTGAATCAACCACTCACACATCTATGCACAGAGTCACACACCTCACACCCACCCACACACACACTCAGTCTCCCATACAAATTCTCAAGCAACCAATGAATAACCGATATACACACTCATGTAGCTACTCACCAACCCATGCATTCAGTAAGACACATTTAATCACTCACTTATACAGTCAGTCACGCACCTACTAAATCATCCATCCAGACACTTATACACCCACTCATTCTGCAATCCACCTTGGCATATATATAAAACATATTTAAACTTTACAGAAACACACAGTGACTGGATGATGTCATCAGTGATGTCATCAGTGATGTCACTGACCATGTCATGAGTGATGCAATATGTGACGTCATCAGCAGTGCATTGCAGGGGCGCGAGTTATAGTTAGCTGCACTAACTATAACGGTGGAATTTCACGGGTTTTGTACAAGTGCAATGTCCAACTAACTATAACTTTCCCTAAAACCTATGGTTTTTTCAGTGAAATTCTAAGGTTTTTTAAATGCTAATTTCTAACTATAACGTGTCTGAAACCTATGGTTTTTTCAGTGAATATATATATATATATATATATATATATATAAAATTTTCCGCAGTACCAAAATACTTATGTGGAACATAATGAATACAAATCTACTGTTAACTGTACTCAAAGTTACTCTTGAATACAAAGATTTATAACATGTTCAATACCTCTACATAGCTACGGTGCATTAGGAGGACATGCGTTTTCTAAATACTTACACCCAATAGCTGGACCCAAACTGGACAAAATTAAGTGGAAAAGTAATATGGTAGTTATTGCCAGAATCAAAACTCTAAAGCAAATAAGCATACTCATTGGATGAGGTCATCAATGATGTCATTTTGAGATGTATTAAATTATGTCATAGAAAATGTCATGAGTGATATCATATGTGAGGTCATAAGTAGTGCATGGTAGGGGCGCAAGTTATAGCTAGTGCTGCTAACTGTAACTGGTGAATTTCTGTGGTTTGTTCTAGTTCAAAAGTTAATGTTGACATTGACAAATTCACTTAACTATAAAGTTACTTTAACCATAGTTTTTTCAGTGAATTTTCAAGGTTTTTGTTAAACTAAAACAGATCTTTTCATCACACCTAACTATGTTACTTTAACCTATGGTTTTTTTCCGTGAATTTTTTAGGTTTTTTAAAGTAAATTATTTTTTTAACTGTATGTATGGTAGAATAACTGAATAATATATCCTGTGTGTGGGCATTATTCTGAAAGGGAATTGCTTTCGTATTGTAACTTAAGAGGAAAGGGTGCATACTTTGTAAAATGTTTCTCAAAAATGATGCTTGAGTATAAAACAGAGTAATACAATAATATTTGTGTTGAGATTGTCTATCTCCTCAGTTCTTCTGCCTCTCATATTGAGACAGTTTCCAAGCAAGTTCATTAATATTGTAATAGCATACGTTTTATAGTCTTTGGATGCGTTGTAATTATAATTCAGAAAGAGAGTAATCAGTTTTTTAAATACTGTATAGTATTAAGTTTTATTATATAAACCTATTTTTTAGTATGAGATTACTCACTAGAGTTCTATATTTTTTTATCTACTGTATAGAGTTTTTTTTCATGTGTTCAGTTATAATTTCTATTAATCTGCAATAAGAGAGTCATGAAAATATGGTTGTAATGTTCATTTTTTGTCTTTTTTAAAAAGGTGGCGACTCTTGCGAGACGCTCGCAGGAATCGAACAAACAATCCCCTGCGTGGACTCCGAGGGGGATGTATACTTCCTGGTTGGATCCGGTGACCCTCTCGCGAGATCATACATTTGCTATTACGTTAAGAACAATGGGGCTGATTACGATGGCGGATGGACTTCTGTCCAACCTCCATCGTCCCAGGGATGTGGACCGCCCGCCTACAAGGCTACGGTCCCACAGTGGGATTACAATGCGGCCGCCAAGTGCCATTTTTTCCATTGCTGCGGGTGCTGCTGGCTGCAGCACTCACTGCAATGTAAACAAAGCACTTTCTGCATTTCCCTGCACTACGTGGTGGCACCATGCGGTGCCTGCCACATGGTGCAGGGAAATGCCAAGTACAAAACTGGAGTGCCCCTGCTTAAGGGGGGCCCATTACGGGCCCCCAAAGTCCATCCCCACCAGCCTTTCCATGGTGGGTGAACCGCCATAGAAAGGCTGGCGGGGATGGACCATCCGAATCCCTACGGCAGTGCCTGGTAGGCACCGCCACCATTCTGGGGACGCAAAGTGGTCTGACAGGCAATCGGAATGATTGCTACTGTCGGACCCATGGCGGTCGGGCTTTCTGCCCACCAGCACACTGCCTCACGATGGCGGCTGAACCCACCACCGACAGCCTGTCGGTGGCGGGTTCACCGCCATCGGAATCAGTCCCAATGTTTTCCTGTAATTCTGAACAAAGTAAAAGAAATTAATACATTAGAGATGTTGATTAGCTTGGAAAAATGGATTCTGAATTTTTCCATGAAATATGTAAAGTAATAATATTTTTACGAATTCACGAGAATCCCACAGATCTCTTGCGAGAGGTCCCAGAGATGAATCACATCCTAAGGAAGCATTGGGATTGGTTCATATGGATGTCTTTATTTAGCAAAAAAGATTACTTCCTTCTTGCTTCATTTGCCTATTGGGTTTTGCTGTGGTTAGACATTTTTGGCTAGCTCTCTAACATTGCTCTTTTTCTGTCACTGAGAATGCCATCCTCAGATTCAGATGAGATGCCTACTGCTGTTCTTGCAACTTAGCCACCTCATTCACCCAAGGAGTCCTTGGTGTGAGAATATTTTCAAATGAGACCAGATGGGAAAAAAGTATCTGAGAAATATGTTATTTGCAAAATATGCAACAAGGAGTTCAGTAGGGGCAGCCTGAACAAGCAATACAGCATGAGTACCACTGTGATGTGGCAACATTTCAAAGCTATGCACTCTCAACACCTTGCTCAGGCTAAGTTAGCCTGTGCTGCAGAGCTTGATAACACATCAGGGGTGTCCACATCTTTTCAACCTGGTGACACTGTGCCTGCCCAGGTCCTCATCACTCAAGCAGATAACAATCCTGCTTTTCTTAACAAAGCCCCTTTTTGTTACTTATGCAAGCAAACTATATTTTCTTCTGAGACAGGAAGGGCAGCACAGGAGAGGCTTGTCCAAGATCATAAATGCCCACGTATGCAGTAGTTTTGTTTAAACATTTGTTTTCCTAGTTTTTTCTCCTCTTTGTTTTAAAGGAGTTTTTATTTCTTTACTCCCAGTTTCTTGTTTTTGTTCTATCCCTTTTTTTAAAAAAATACAAAAAGTGAAAAATGTTACAAAAGAAAAAAATACAGTTATTCAACGGATCAGTGAAGCTGAGAATCGAATTTCTACATTAGAAGATGAGCTGCCTCACAAAAAACATTGACTGATATGATGAGATCTCAGAAGGACGACATTCAATGGAAACTGGCTGATTTGGAGAAACATCTACGACAAAATAATCTCAGGGTCCTTGGGATTCCAGAGTGAGCTGAAGGTTCAGATGCCTGCAAGTACATCGTCGAACTCTTAACAGAAGCCTTTCCTGAGTTACCGCAATGGTCTTGGGAAAGTAAAGTACAGAGGGCTCACCGTTTCCCATTCACACAATACAACCGTCCAGGTCAAGTGGCTCCCAAACCTAAGGCAGTGTTAATCTGCCTGAATAACTTTCTGGCTCGACAAGCTCTGTATGACCTGGGGTGGGTCCAGATAGAAAAAGGTCTGGGAAGGGATATTATTTTTTTGTTAGGCCAGACTACTGTCTCACGACAACTGAGGCAATTAATCCCAACGTTTCAGAGTCAAGGGGCTCAGGTGTTTCTTCTTAACCCTGCAAAGCTTAAGGTTATATACAAGGATAAGGCCCAGTTTTTTACCTCTGAATTGAAAGCTAAGGAATTTTTGCAGTCAATTGATGGTTAAATGCTGAGACTCTTGGGGTTAGACTGGAGTAAAGGTATTGATATGGTAGTCCGTCGGGTGGTTAAAAATCCTGCCATGCCGCTCCCAGTTTCTTTTGCATGTTAGGCTCCTTTTTTCTTTTTTCTTTTTGGGTTTTTCTTTTTTAGGATTGTGGCCTGTATGGGGGCAGGGGTCAGGGGTCTGACGGGGTGGGGGGGTAATCCATCACTAATTGACCTTTCTGGTCCTATTGCCTCGTAGGTTGTGTCTAGGGTGGGTGACTCCATAGAAGGGGGGAGGAAGCAATGGAGTCAGGGTGGGGGGTGTGTGTTGGGTAGAGGGGTTACGGGGTGTGGGTGGGGGTTTCAGAGGGGAAAATAAGCCATGTCGCAAAAAGTATGAAGCATGATAATTCTATGTGGATCTTTAAATTTAATAACATAGGAAATCAGACATATGGCAGCTGTCTTCGATCTCTTATGTTAATCTTAACAGCAGGGAGGTTCTGCACTCTGATTAGGTGGAGATGCAATGATGTCGCATAGGTTCTGTATATGTTCTGTTAATATTTGTGGTCTTAACAACAGGGACAAAATAAATCGAGTAGCTCTGGCTTGGCAGTTCGGGCTGGACTGTTCCCATGAGGCACAGGGTCAAGACTGATTTGCATATGGCTGGGTCTGAACGGGGGTGGCGAAGTAAGCTAAAGAACGATGATGGATTCAACCCAGATCTGTGACTGGGGGTGAGTGTCTGAAACGTTTCAGCGCTCCGTCCATCATCTCCTTCGTTTGCTTTGTTCACCCTAAGTTGGCAGAATATGCCCAGACGTGGGTGCCTTGCTCATATTGCCACTGGATTCAAGCTAGCCTGGCTGATGAGGGGTGTTACCCCGAAACCGGTCCCAGGATGCTTGTTTCCGGTCCATGGAAGACCTGGCTTGGCAGTTCAGGCTGGACTGTTCCCATGAGGCACAGGGTCAAGACTGATTTGCATATGGCTGGGTCTGAACTGGGGTGGCTAAGTGAGCTAAAGAACAATGATGGATTCAACCCAGATCTGTGACTAGAGGTGAGTGTCTGAAAAGTTTCTGCGTTCCGTCCATCATCTCCTTGTGTTTGCTTTGTTCACCCTAAGTTGGCAGGGTGTGCCCAGACGTGGGTCCCTTGCTCACTTTGCCACTGGATTCAAGCTAGTCTAGCTGATGAGGGGTGTTACCCTGAAACCGGTCCCAGGATGCTTGTTTTCTGTCCAGGGAAGTCCTGGCTTGGCAGTTCAGGCTGGGCTGTTCCCATGAGGGACAGGGTCAAGACTGATTTGCATATGGCTGAGTCTGAACTGGGGTGGCGAAGTGAGCTAAAGAACGATGATGGATTCAACCCAGATCTGTGACTGGGGGTAAGTGTCTGAAAAACCTCAGCGGTCCGTCCATCATCTCTGTGTGTTTGCTTTGTTCGCCCCAAGTTGGCAGGGTTTGCCCAGACGTGGGCCCCTTGCTCACATTGCTTCTGGATTCAAGCTAGCCTGGCTGATGAGGGGTGTTACCCTAAAACTGGTCCTAGGATGCTTGTTTCTGGTCCAGAAAAAGACCTGGCTTGGCAGTTTGGGCTGGACTGTTCCCATGAGGCACAGGGTCAAGACTGATTTACATATTGCTAGGTCTGAACTGGAGTGGCGAAGTGAGCTAAGGGATGATGATGGATTCAACCCAGATCTGTGACTGTGGGTGAGTGTCTGAAAAGTTTCAGCGCTCCGTCCATCATCTCCTTGTGTTTGCTTTGCTCGCCCTAAGTTGGCAGGGTATGCCCAGACGTGGGTCCCTCGCTCATTTTGCCACTGGATTCAAGCTAGCCTGGCTGATGAGGGGTGTTACCCTGAAACCGGTCCCAGGATACTTCCGGTCCAGGGAAGACCTGGCTTGGCAGTTCGGGCTGGGCTGTTCCCATGAGGCACAGGGTCAAGACTAATTTGCATATGGCTGGTCTGAACTGGGGTGGCGAAGTGAGCTAAAGAACGATGATGGATTCAACCCAGATCTGTGACTGGGGGTGAGTATCTGAAAAGTTTCAGTGCTCCGTCCATCATCTCCTTGGGTTAGATTAGTTGAGACACCACCCCAGATCCTTACAGTCTTTAAAGCATTTTATGATAAATTATACACAGCGGGATCACTAAATGATAACACTGGCCAGGAGCAATTGCTACAAGCTTTGGATAGAAGTTGGCTCAGTAGAGAGGATCAAGTCCTCCTTGATGCCCCTATCACCTTGGAGGAGCATTCGGTAGTGACAAATTCACTACCAATGGGCAAGGCTGCCGACCCAACAAGCTCCCTTTGGAGTTTTATAAAACTTTCTTCCAGGAATTATCTAAGGACATGTTTATAACCTTTGAAGGAAGTGACCTGTTTAGGGCCACCCGGGTCACTAATGATGACCACCTCTCAGCCTTCCGTACTAAATGATGAGTCAGTCGGACAGGAGAGAATACAAACCAATAACTGTTTATTCATATACACTCAGAGCGGAGCCCCATCTGCCCAGTCGCTAGGAGTGCTGCAGAGAGAACTGAAATCAACAAGCATAAAGATACATTTTGTACGTTTTGCAACTGGGCTAAAACACGCCCACAGTGGAATTTTCCAAGCAGGTGCAGCTAAAACAGTGAAATACAGAAAAAATGGTTCAGTGCTTCTATCTTACACAAAGTTTCATGATCCAAGGTCGTTCCATCCAGAGCCCGCCACTAGACAAGGGGGAGAGGGCCTCTATCTGGTGAGAAAGCTATGTTCTGACATGAACAGTGTGCTCATTACTGGAACAAGACCAAAGTGAAGAAATGAAACTCAAAGAGGAGCGTTTCTCGGAAATGCCTAAAATGGCGCCCAAATAGAAAATGGCGCAGCGAATGCTAACTTACATGGAGCATGAGTGAACATAAACAATTTCTATTCTAACACCTTCCAGGAGGCACAACAGGGCCAAGCTCCATTATCCTGGGATTCGGCTAATATTGTTATTTTTAGAAAAAGGGACAAACTATCGACGTTGCCGGGATCATACAGAGCATCTTCTTCATGAATTGTGATGGCAAAATCTATGCAAAGATTCTGGCCACTCGCTTAGCTAAGGTCATCGCTCCTCTTGTATCAGAC
This sequence comes from Calotriton arnoldi, assembly GCA_963921515.1. Taxonomy (NCBI): domain Eukaryota; kingdom Metazoa; phylum Chordata; class Amphibia; order Caudata; family Salamandridae; genus Calotriton; species Calotriton arnoldi. The sequence continues at coordinate 981,932 of CAWUFW010007273.1, read as the reverse complement.
AGGCAACATGGCATTATTCTAGGGAGAGGCACAGTCAGCCATATAGGTAGGGTCGTCACGCTATTTGATTTAGCTAATGTACAACATGCTCCGCTTGAGTTAATTTTACTCGATGCTGAAAAGGCGTTTGACCTTGTCTCCTGGGAGTTTCTTTGGGCAGTAATGTGCTGGCAAGGGTTTGGAACACCATTCATAACAGCAATAAGGGTCATGTACATAACACCTTCTGCTAAAATTTGTGCAATGCACTAGAATCAGATACAGTAGTTATTTCCAGGGGTACAAATCAGGGCTACCCGTGCTCACCCTTGCTGTTTGGTTTGTATATAGACCCATTTTTAACTATGCTCGAACGCAGCACTATCATCAAATCTGTATCTCAGGGACCAGAAAAATATTGGGTGCTAGCATATTCAGATGATGGCACTATTGTCACTCCAGAACTGGCAGTGGCAGTGCCGTAAATTGAGTGGCTGGCACATCAATTTGGGCAATTCTCAGATTATAAATTAAACACAGCTAAAACTCAGCACTAGCCAGGCCCTCTTTGATGATCCAAAGATTATGGAGGAAGTAGTATACCTAGGGATCAAAATCAGACCTTGTCTGGATCAAAAGGTAGCAGCTAATTGGTCCCCTCTTCTTGGCAAAATTATTAGCGAGCTCAATAGAATTGAATGCCCCCATCTCTCACTAGTTGGAAGGTGCAATGTCTTAAAAATTAGCGTCCTGCCTAAAATACTCTACGTTTTTAGTTCAGTAACCTTGGAGCTCAATAAAGTCCAGCTGCAAAAATTGCAATCACTTTGTGCTAGCTTTATGTGGAGTCGGAAGAAGCCTCGAAGAGTGGTGACATTTATGACTTTACATTAAAAAAACAGGGGGCGGGGGGCTGGGCAATTCCTAATTTCACATATTACTATTGAGCCTGTCTTCTGCAGAACATGCAAATCTTACTAACAGGTGAGGAGAACATAGAGGCCGCAGAAGCTCCATCTATATACCAAGGGCCAGATGTACGACCCTAAATTGCATGCGCAAACGGGTTTGCGACCCGTTTGCACATGCAAAATGTTACAGGGCCATGTACAATTCCTAAATAGCGAGTCGCAATTTATTTGCGACTCGCTAATTAGGAATTGCGTGTCGCTATTAGGAAGGGGCATGCCAAGGGCGTCCTTTCCTAATAGCGAGTCTCTACCCTATGTAAGAATGTTTTGCGACCGCAATTGCGGTCGCAAAACACTCGCTAATTACCGCCCTCTTTAAGAGGGTGGTAATGGAGTCGCAAATGGGAAGGGGTTCCCAGGGGACCCCTTCCCCTTTGTGACTGGCTCCAAAAATATTTTTTAAGGGCAGGCAGTGTCCCCAGGGACCACTACCTGCCCTTAAAAAATTAAAAGAAAACGTTTCATTTTTTTTTTAAATGCATCCCGTTTTCCTTTAAGGAAAACGGCTACATTTAAAAAAAACTGCTTTATTGAAAAGCAGTCCCAGACATGGAGGTCTGCTGAGCCCAGCAGGCCACCATCCCTGGGAGGGCCAGCCATTCCCAATGGGGTCGCAAATTGCGAGTGGCTCATTAATATTCATGAGCCTTGCACTTTGTGACCCCATTGGGAATCGCTAACAGTGTCTCTGACACTGTTGTACATTTGCTTTTGTGACTCGCAATTTGAGAGTCGCAAAAGCAAATGGTGGTACATCTGGCCCCAAATGTTAATGGGAATAGAGGCAAGGGGGTGCCTATTAAAGAACTTGGAACCTAGCTATTATAAAAAAAACTCGATTTAAGGTCCTGATAGCTGCTTATAAAGTCTGGAAGCAGGTCAGAAGGTGTCTTCAACTTGGTAGCATATGCTACTATACACCTACATCTGCGTCACTATTGTTACCCCCCATCTTCTGGGACATAGTTATGGAAAGATGGAGACAAAAAGGGATAAGCATCCTAGGAGACTTCTATACTGATGACAAGATTATTTCATTTTCTGAGCTGGAAGTAAAACACTCGCTGCTAAGAGCAGATTTTTAAAAGTTTTTACAGGTCCGGGACTTTCTGTGTAGAAAGACAAACAGCATTACAATGTCCAAAAATCCCTTGATTGAGGCAATCAGACAGAGAGATAGAATTGGCAGCCTATATTATTGGCACTTAGATCCCAGACTGAAGATCTGGAGGTTCAGAATCTTAAATGGAACTCAAGATTGAATCAGGACGGAGAAATACTACAGGGATTTATAAAGATGGGGAGAAGATCTTAATCTCATCTAACTTGAGGGCACAACACTATAAAACTATTTTTAATTTACATTACACCCCAGGAAAAATAGCTAAATGGGAGGGACAGCTGACGGCAACTGCACTCGATGTGGGGCTAAACAGGTGGAAATCCTTCATATCTTTTTTATTTGTCCTAAGTTAAGGAGGCTAATAGGGGGAATGGAAGTATTTCTGACTGATATTATTGGCTCATTAATTACTATCACACCATTAATGATGTTGCTAGGTTTGTTGGATGAGTCATTGACCAATTGGGATGTGAGGCAAGGACGGTACTTAATCTTTATGGCAACCGCAGTGGCCCGTTTATGTATTGCCTCACATTGGCTTCAGAGGGAGCCTCTGTCCTTTGAAATGTGGAGAGCCAGACTCTTCGCTATCTGTAGTCTTGAGTCTAGCCTCTATTCCCTTAAGGAATGCAAACCAGGAGAAAGTGTGTGGCGCAAGCTGTTAGATTGAATGAATTCTTAATATTCTGTAATCAACTTGGTTCACTATTGCTCAAATATGAAAGGAGTTCTTTCACTTAGGGAATGGGATTAGGGGGAAAAAAGCATATTATGTTGTATTTTAGATCTTGCCATAGGTCTGTGACCTGGTATGGTGAAATTAGGCTTTATATTTATACTCTTAGCCAAAGTGTCTGAGACCCATGAGTTTTAGCATTCTACGTGTATACCACACAAAGTTATTTATGCATCAATGAATTACTGTAACTTTCTAAAATGTTGGGCTGTTTAATTGTGACTTGCTCTCTTTAAATCCCCCGTCCTCTCTCTCTTCCTGTGAATCTTCAAGACTTGCTGCTTCATTTTATGTTTTTTTTTAGTAATTCTGTCTTGCTTCCTCTATAATGTACTGTGTTACTCTGTTTTCAGATTGGCTTAAAACATTTTTAACACAAAAACAACAAAAAAACAACAACTACATTAACAAACTACAACAACAACTGTAAAACAAACAGAATAACAAACTTAACTAATCTATAAAATGTTTTCCTCACTCCAGTACCAACAACTCCCCATTTTGCTTCATTTGCCTACTGCATTTTAATGCCATATATATTCTTTTCCTTTGTTTCAGCCACCTTAGCCTGCCTAACAATATCTGCTTTAATAGTTTTTTCTGGAAAGCTAGGTGATAAAAGAATCGCTTAAAATTAAATAAAATTTGCAAAAAGGAGTTCAGCTGGGAAATTAGAAACAACCAGTGTGATACACTATGACAGGAATCTACACCTGGTCAAGCAGATAACAACCCTCCTTTTCTAAATGAAGCACTTTTTTGCTGTTTAAGTAAGCAGAACATTTTCCCATCAAAAAGAAGTAGAGCTACACAGAGCAAGTTTCTTCAAGGGTAATAATGTCGCCATAGGTAGTAACAACAACATCAGTTGTGCAATCAATTGTTTTTCGTGGCATTCCACACAGTTACTGTTCCATTTTTCTTCCAAAGTGAAATTTTTGTTTTTCTCCTCCATACATTTTGTGACATGATACTTCTGTTTTTCTAAACTTCCGTTTTCCATTTTCCACCTAAAAAGACAAGAAAACCAAAAAATCTAAAGTTACATACTGATGAAAAACATTTATACTTCACTACTCTAAAGTTTATTTTTTACATTTTTCACCCTCAATCATATAGTTATATGTACTGTACCACTATCTTCATATTCCTTTCTCTTGAAGAATTCAACACTCTCAACCAGTGCATTGCTTTTTACAATTAAATTATAACATGCCATCAACCCTGGTTTCATAACAGTTTATAAAGTAACACATTCCTCTAGACACACCTTTCCTAATAGTGAGCACAGTGTTTTACTCTAGAAATAGCAATATACCCACTCAAACATCTCACAGAGATAAAATATGTGTACAGTAAGGAAACACTGCATCTTTTACTTACAACTACTCATAGATTGAAGATTTTATTTGTTAACACAAGTCCAATACTTGGTGATATCTTATATGCAACTGAATACACCAGTCGGTCTCGGTTCCAAATTCAGTCACTTCTGTTCAGCACAACTCCAACAGGCTTTCGTCTCCTCCAAATCGCCAAGAACAAAGTGAACTATCTCTGGTTCTGCACCTAATCAATTCAGAGCATTTCTTCAACCATGTAATATAAATGGTAACTGTTGGTTGAGCCTTGGCCCTTTTTTTTGCTCCCCCCACATGATCTTGCGAGAGTCTTGCATAATCTTTTAGAAAATAGGACTTAATCATCTACTCATCACAGTACCTATCTCTTACAAACTTCCTCTCAAAATCAATGACCACAATATGCATTCCTACTAATGGAGTGTATTCAGAACTCATCTACCCCTTTTTACTATTCACGATCCCACTATAGTCACGCGAGATCGCAAAAATTAGTTAAAAACAATATACATTTATTTTTATCACAGTAGTTATCCCTTAGACACCTCATCTCTAAATCTAGGGGATAGCATGCCTTTCTGCTCCCCCTTATATAGCTTTTTAAATTTATTTCCACAACACCTCCAATTTGTCACAGTAAACAGAAATGGCAGCCATTTTATTTCAAACATTCCACAAGCCAGACAATCAAAGCTCTTGCTCCTGTGAAAATCACAGGAGCCTCTCACTTCCGTGAGAGGGTGAAGGCTCATTGGAAAAATTGGCCTCTCAAACAATCACAGGGCTCTATTTTTGATTTTGCACTCCCACAGGTCGCGCACCAGACTCTCGCAAGCCCAACTGCCAAACAATGCAATTATTTTTTATCCTTAATATCAGAAACTTCTGAATGGATTTACAACAAATCAAAAAAAGCACAATCTGTGGACCAAGATCTAGCTTCCTGCCAAATTTGATGTAATTCCGTTCAGCAATTTTTACTAAAACCTGTCTTAAACAAGTCTATGGAAAATGCATGGAGATTTTATGTTTTGGGGTCCCCTCTTTTCTTGGCCTCCGCTTGGCAGATCACACCAGAACTTTTCATGAAGAAGCTGAGGTGGGTGAACCTTTTTTTTAAAAAGTTTTGTGAAGATTCGTCAAATGGGAACAAAGTTATTAGCAAACCAAAAAACACTCTGTCTATGGAAAAGCAGACCTAACTTTAACTACCTACTGATAACCACCAGTGGGTAATATATGTGTATATATGTCTCTCTCTCTCTCTCTCTCTCTCTCTCTCTATATATATATATATATATATATATATATATATATATATATATATATATATATATATATATATATATATATATATATATATATATCTACTAGCGGTCGCCAGTAGATAGTTATAGTTAAAACCTATTATCCATAGGAAATCCGCGACATTCTATTTGAAATAACGTTGGCGCCGGTTGACGAATCTTCGCGAAAGTTTCCAACTTGTTGGGGCGCTCCGGTCCGCTCCTATCCTGAAAGTCTCGGGGTGATACGTCAAGCGGGGGCCGAGAAAAAGGGGGTCCCAAAACGCGTTTTCCCCATTCATTTTTCCATAGGAACCTTTAGTCGCAGCTACAGCCTGAACTGCTGAACGGAATTACACCAAATTTGGCAAAGAGGTAGCCCTTGGTTCAGTGTCGTGCCTTTTGCTTAAATGGTGTAAATTCGTTCAGTAGTTCCTGAGAAAATCAAAAGTAAAGTCACATATATATCTGGGCGGAGCCTAACCACACATGTCATCGTGAGATCTGATTGGCTGTCAGCACTTCATCCTGGAATTGCTGGCAGCCATCTTGGGACCAATATAAATGATAGTACCTCATTGAAATGCATTGTAGTGAATAGAAGATTTTGAGGGTCACCAAAAGGAGAACTATAAAGGGTGATAACAGGCTTTAGTTACATTAGAATTTATTTGTTGATGGTACCATACTAATTTTAGGAATTGTGGTGTATTCTAAGGTGATTTTACCATGTGAAAAACCTTCTACTGGGATATCATGAATCATGTTTGAGAGAACACTATTTTCTCATGCTTGTCCCATGTAGGTTTGGAAGGTGCTCCAGAAGCTAAAATGAGAGCATATTTTCTGTAAATTCACATTATCTTTCTCACTCATGTGAGAATGAAGTCTGACATTCACAGTAAAACATGTACATCCAACAAGGGCAGAGACTGTCAGTTGATTCCTTTGTGTTCTACTGCAGCTTCCCAGAGTGTTCTAAAGAACAACTAGAGTGCTAACAGCCTTACTCATGACAAAAGTATGGCACACCTGAAGCCATCTTGATTGGAATAAACTGGTAACACTTAAACAATTTAATTTAAAAAGGAACAAAATGATGGGGTTCATTTTGTCATAGAAATTATGGTTAGTGCTGTAGAAAGAAAAATTAGGACATGTTTCAAGTGTGATCTCAAATATCTTCCTGTTATATTTCAACAGGAGCAGCCTGCCAGTTGATGCCTTTGTGTTCTACTGCAGCTTCCCAGAGTGTTCTAAAGAACAACTAGAGTGCTAACAGCCTTACTTATGACAAAAGTATGGCACACCTGAAGCCATCTTGATTGGAATAAACTGGTAACACTTAAAACATTTAATTTAAAAAGGAACAAAATGATGGGGTTCATTTTGTCATAGAAATTATGGTTAGTGCTGTAGAAAGAAAAATTAAGACATATTTCAAGTGTGATCTCAAATATCTTCCTGTTATATTTCAACAGGAGCAGCCTGCCAGTTGATGCCTTTGTGTTCTACTGCAGCTTCCCAGAGTGTTCTAAAGAACAACTAGAGCGCTAACAGCCTTACTTATGACAAAAGTATGGCACGCCTGAAGCCATCTTGATTGGAATAAACCGGTAACACTTAAAACATTTAATTTAAAAAGGAACAAAATGAGGGGTTCTTTTTGAAAATAGAAATTATGGTTAGTGCTGCAGAAAGAAAAATTAGGGCATGTTTTAAGTGAGATCTCAAATCCTCTTCTATTTCATTAGAAAATTCTGACATGCAGACTGAAACAATCACTTTCAATACCAGCAGCAGACTACCAGTTAACTCCTGGTGAGCAGTAGCTTTACTCCAGTGATCTAATGAGCAACTAGAGTGCTAACATTCTGAATTTATGGCAGATGTGAGACACATCTGAATGCCTTCTTGATGGAATCAAAGTAAAAAACTGAAAGCATTTCCTACTGAGGAGACTGCAGTAAATGAAGAAATTAGGAAACTTCATAACAAAGAAGTCTTCCAAGATGGCCACCAGTGAAAAAAGAGCCCAAATGTAGCACAAATATTACCCAGATGTAGCCCACATATAGCCCAATGACAAAAGTGTGCAAAACACTTTTTATTTTTAGTTTTTTGCAGTTTTATGTAGTGCAGACTGGTCAGGTATTGGAGCATTGCATCTTAAAACATGACCCCCTACACTACAAAAACACCACTGCACTACCTTAAACCCTAAAACACTACCCCCAGCACGACCCCCTACACTACACAAGCACCACTGCACTACCCTAAACCCTAAAACACTACTCCCAGCACGACCCCCTACACTACACAAACACCACTGCACTACCCTAAACCCTAAAACACTACCCCCAGCACGACCCCCTACACTACCCAAACACCACTGCACTAACCTAAATCCTAAAACACTACCCCCAGCACGATCCCCTACACTACCCAAACACCACTGCACTACCCTAAAACAGGACCCCTACACTACACAAACACCACTGCAGTACCCTAAACCCTAAAACACTACCCCCAGCACGACCCCCTACACTACACAAGCACCACTGCACTACCCTAAACCCTAAAACACTATCCCCAGCACGACCCCCTACACTGCCCGAACACCACTGCACTGCCCTAAACCCTGAAACACCAGCCCCTGCATGACCCCCTACACTGCCCGAACACCACTGCACTGCCCTAAACCCTGAAACACCACCCCTAGTACGACCCCCTACACTGCCCGAACACCACTGCACTGCCCTAAACCCTGAAACACCACCCCCTTCACGACCCCCTACACTGCCCGAACACCACTGCACTGCCCTAAACCCTGAAACACCACCCCCAGCATGACCCCCTACACTGCCCGAACACCACTGCACTGCCCTAAACCCTGAAACACTACCCCAGCAAGACCCCCTACACTGCCCGAACACCAAAGCACTGCCCTAAACCCTGAAACATCACCCCCAGCAAGACCCCCTACACTGCCCGAACACCACTGACCTAAACCCTGAAACACCACCCCCAGCACGACCCCCTACACTGCCCGAACACCACTGCACTGCCCTAAACCCTGAAACACTACCCCCAGCATGACCCCTACACTGCCCGAACACCACTGCTCTGCCCAAAACCCTGAAACACCAGCCCCAGCACGACCCCCTACACTGCCCGAACACCACTGCACTGCCCTAAACCTTGAAACACCAGCCCCTGCACGACCCCCTACACTGCCCGAACACCACTGCACTACCCTAAACCCTGAAACATCACCCCCAGCACGACCCCCTACACTGCCCGAGCACCAATGCACTGCCCTAAACCCTGAAACACCAGCCCCAGCACGACCCCCTACACTGCCCGAACACCACTGCACTGCCCTCAACCGTGAAACACCAGCCTCAGCACGACCCCCTACACTGCCTGAACACCACTGCACCGCCCTGAACCCTGAAACACCAGCCCCAGCACAACACCCTACACTGCCCGAACACCACTGCACTGCCCTAAACCCTGAAACACCACCCCGTGCATGACCCCATACACTGGCCGAACACCACTGCACTGCCCTAAACCCTGAAACACCACCCCCAGCGTGACCCCCTACACTGCCCGAACACCACTGCACTGCCCTAAACCCTGAAACACCACCCCCTGCACAACCCCTACACTGCTCGAACACTACTGCACTGCCCTAAACCCAGAAACACCATGCCCAGCACGACCCCTATACTGCACGAACACCACTGCACTGCCCTAAACCCTGAAACACTACCCCCAGCAAGACCCCCTACACTGCTCGAACACCACTGCACTGCCCTAAACCCTGAAACATCACCCCCAGCAAGACCCCCTACACTGCCCGAACACCACTGCACTGCCCTAAACCCTGAAACACCAGCCCCAGCACGACCCCCTACACTGCCCGAACACCACTGCACTGCCCTAAACCCTGAAACACCACCCCCTGCACGACCCCCTACACTGCCCGAACACCACTGTACTGCCCTAAACCCTGAAACCCCACCCCCAGCATGACCCCCTACACTGCCAGAACACCACTGCACTGCCCTAAACCCTGAAACACCACCTCCTGCACGACCCCCTACACTGCCCGAACACTACTGCACTGCCCTAAACCCTGAAAAACCACACCCAGCACAACCCCCTACACTGCACGAACACCACTGCACCGCCCTAAACCCTGAAACTCTACCCCCAGCAAGACCCCCTACACTGCCCGAACACCACTGCACTGCCCTAAACCCTGAAACATCACCCCCAGCAAGACCCCTACACTGCCCGAACACCACTGCCCTAAACCCTGAAACACCACCCCCAGCAAGACCCCCTACACTGCCCAAACACCACTGCACTGCCCTAAACCCTGAAACACCACCCCCAGCAAGACCCCTACACTGCCCGAACACCACTGCACTGCCCTAAACCCTGAAACACCACCCCCAGCACGACCCCCTACACTGCCCGAACACCACTGCTCTGCCCAAAACCCTGAAACACCAGCCCCAGCACGACCCCCTACACTGCCCGAACACCACTGCACTGCCCTAAACCCTGAAACACCAGCCCCAGCACGACCCCCTACACTGCCCGAACACCACTGCACTGCCCTAAACCCTGAAACACCACCCCCAGCACGACCCCCTACACTGCCCGAACACCACTGCACTGCCCTAAACCCTGAAACACCAGCCCCAGCACAACCCCGTACACTGCCCGCACACTACTGCACTGCCCTAAACCCTGAAACACCAGCCCCAGCACAACCCCGTACACTGCCCGAACACCACTGCACTGCCCTAAACCCTGAAACACCAGCCCCAGCACGACCGCCTACACTGGCCGAACACCACTGCACTGCCCTAAACCCTGAAACACCACCCCCTGCACAACCCGCTACACTGCCCAAACACTACTGCACTGCCCTAAACCCTGAAACACCACCCCTCAGCACGACACCCTACACTGCCCGAACACCACTGCACTGCCCTAAACCCTGAAACACCACCCCAGCACGACCCCCTACACTGCCCGAACACCACTGCACTAAACCCTGAAACACCACCCCCTGCACGACCCCCTACACTGCCGGAACACCACTGCACTGCCCTAAACCCTGAAACACCACCCCCAGCACGACCCCCTACACTGCCCTAACACCACTGTACTGGCCTAAACCCTGAAACATCACCCCCAGCACAACCCCTACACTGCCTGAGCACCATTGCTCTGCCCTAAACCCTGAAACACTAGCCCCAGCACGACCCCCTACACTGCCCGAACACCACTACACTGCCCTAAACCCTGAAACACCACCCCAGCACGACCCCCTACACTGCCCGAACACGACTGCACTGCCCTAAACCCTGAAACACCAGCCCCAGCAAGACCCCTACACTGCCCGAACACCACTGCATTGCCCTAGACTCTGAAACACCAGCCCCAGCAAGACCCCCTACACTGCCCGAACACCACTGCACTGCCCTAAACCCTGAAACACCAGCCCCAGCACGACCCCCTACACTGCCCGAACACCACTGCACTACCCTAAACCCTGAAACACCAGCCCCAGCACGACCCCCTACACTGCCTGAACACCACTGCACTGCCCTAAACCCTGAAACACCAGCCCCAGCACCACCCCCTACAATGCCCGAACACCACTTTACTGCCCTAAACCCTGAAACACCACCCCCTGCACCGCCCCCTACACTGCCCGAACACCACTGCACTGCCCTAAACCCTGAAACACCACCCCTGCACGACCCCCTACACTGCCCGAACACCACTGCACTGCCCTAAACCCTGAAACACCACCCCTGCACCACCCCCTACACTGCCCGAACACCACTGCACTGCCCTAAACCCTGAAACACCACCCCTCCACCGCCCCTACACTGCCCGAACACCACTGCACTGCCCTAAACCCTGAAACACCACCCCCAGCATGACCCCCTTTACTGCTCGAACACCACTGCACTGCCCCAAACCCTGAAACACCACCCCCAGCATGACCCCCTACACTGCCCGAACACCACTGCCCTAAACCCTGAAACACCACCCCTGCACGACCCCTTACACTGCCCGAACATCACTGCACTGCCCTAAACCCTGAAACACCACCCCCAGCACGACCCCCTACACTGCCCGAACACCACTGCACTGCCCTAAACCCTAAAACACCACCCCCAGCACGACCCCCTACACTGCCCGAAAACCACTGCACTGCCCTAAACCCTAGAACACTACCCCCAGCATGACCCCCTACACTACCCGAACACCACTGCATTACCCTAAACCCTAAAATACTCCCCCAGCACGACCCCTACACTACCCGAACACGACTGCACTGCCCTAAACCCTAAAACACTCCCCCAGCACGACCCCCTACACTACCCGAACACCACTGCACTGCCCTAAACCCTAAAACACTCCCCCAGGACGACCCCCTACACTACCTAAACACCACTGCACTGCCCTAAACCCTAAAACACTACCCCTGCATGACCCCTACACTACCCAAATACCAATGCACTACCCTAATCCCTAAAACACTACCCCCCGCACAACCCCTACACTACCCAAAGACCACTGCACTACCCTAAACCCTAAAACACGACCTCCTACACTACACAAACACCACTGCACTACCCTAAACCCTAAAAACTACCCCCAGCACGAACCCCTACACTACCCAAACACCACTGCACTACCCTAAACCATAAAACACTACCCCCAGCAGTACCCCTACGCTACCCAAACACCACTGCACTACCCTAAACCCTAAACACTACCCCCAGCAGTAACCCCTACACTACCCAAACACCATTGCACTACCCTAAACCCTAAAACACTACTCCCAGCAGTATCCCCTACACTACCCAAACACCACTGCACTACCCTAAACCCTAAAACCCTAAAACACTAACCCCAGCACGACCCCCTACACTACCCAAACACCACTGTACTACCCTAAACCCTAAAACACTCCCCCAGCACGACTCCCTACACTACCCAAACACCACTGCACTACCCTAAACCCTAAATCTACCCCCAGCATGACCCCCTACACTACACAAACACCACTGCACTACCCTAAACCCTAAAACACTACCCCCAGCACGACCCTCTTCACTACCTAAACACAACTGCACAATTTGTTACAGGCGTTGCAACGCAGGCCTGTGGTGCTTACTGGAAGTACCTGGTGGGCTAGTTGGGCCCCAGGGACTCTCAGGATTCAAGGTGACCTAATCCCCCAACTTAAAACGCGCCACGGGCGCGTTTGCACAGTGGTGAAAGGAGGGGCGGGGCCTCAGGTGACATGTGCGCAAACACGCCCTGTGGTGCGTTTTAAGTTGGGGAGTTAATTCCCTTTGAATCCTGGGGGCCAACTAGCCCACCAGGTACCTTCAGTAAGCACAACAGAGTTGCGTTGCAGAGAGGTGAAAAAAGGTGCGTGGCCTCGGAACGCCTCTCTGCAACTCAGCTCTGTGGTCCTAACTGTAGGTACCTGGGGGCTAGTTGGGCCCCAGGGACCCTCAGGATTCAAGGGGACTTAATCCCGCAACTTAAAACGCGCCACGGCGCGTTTGCACACATGTCACCTCAGGCCCCCTCCCTTCACCACTGTGCAAACGCTCACTGGCTCTGGTTAGTCAGAGTCAGTTACCACCAGTACCCGTCTGAAAAAGTTGTGGGCACAGGATGATTTTGCAACAAGGCCTCTTTCTGCTCCTCTGTTGGTTCTTTCTGCACATCTTTTGCTTCTTTCTGTGCGTTTTTTCTTCTTTCTTCACATGTCCTACCTCTGTTGGCATAGTTAGAAACTAGCATTTAAAAAACCTTTGAAATTCACTTAAAAAATCATAGGTTTCAGGCACGTTATAGTTAGAAATTAGCATTTAAAAAACCTTTGAAATTCACTGAAAAAACCATAGGTTTCAGGCACGTTATAGTTAGAAATTAGCATTTAAAAAACCTTTGAAATTCACTGAAAAAACCATAGGTTTCAGGCACGTTATAGTTAGAAATTAGCATTTAAAAAACCTTTGAAATTCACTGAAAAAACCATAGGTTTCAGACAAGTTATAGTTAGAAATTAGCATTTAAAAAACCTTTGAAATTCACTGAAAAAAACATAGGTTTTAGGGACAGTTATAGTTAGTTGGACATTGCACTCGTACAAAACCCGTGAAATTCCCCTGTTATAGTTAATTCAGCTAACTATAACTCGCGCCCGACAATGCACTGCTGATGACGTCACATATTACATCACTCATGACATGGTCAGTGACATCACTGATGACATCACTGATGACATCTCAAATGACATCACTGATGACATCACTGATGACATCATCCAGTGACTGTGTGTTTCTGTAAAGTTTAAATATGTTTAATATATATAGGGAAAGGCGTATTGAAGAATGAGTGGGTGTATAAGTGTCTAAATGGATGATTTAGTATGTGAGTGACTGACTCTACAAGTGAGTGATTAAACATATCTTACTGCATGCATGGGTTAGTGACTAAACTGTGTGAATGTCTGTATCCGTCTGTTTGTTGGTGTGTAAGTGGATGCATGGATTTGCGAATAGCTACATGAGTGTCTATATGGGTTATTGATTGGTTCTCTGAGTGTCTGTATGGCTGCCTGAGTGTTTGTGTGGGTGGGGTGTGTGTGACTCTATACATAGATGTGTGAGTGGGTGATTCACTGGGTGCATGATTTCAAGAGTGCATCTGTGATGGACTGCTTGGGTGGGTGAGTGTGTGTATGGGTGTGTTAGTGAGTGAATGTATATCTCAGTGGTACATGTGCGAGTAACTACATATGTAAAAAGCAGTATATATGTGTGTTAGAGTATTTAAATGGCTATAAGTGAGAGTGTGTTATTGTGAGAGTGGCTGTATGGATGCGTGTGTGCTTGTATCAGTTATTGTATAAGAGCGTAAGAATGTGCTAGTATTTGTATGAGTAAGTGAGCTGGTGTGTGTATAACTGTATAGGTGAGTAAATGGGTGTGTGATTAATTTTTTGCATGACTGACTAGGTGTGTGAGTACCTCTATGGATGAGTGGCGGTGTGTGAATATTTATATAGGTAGATAGTTATAGTTACAACCTATTATCCATAGGAAATCCGCGACATTCTATTTGAGATAACTCTCTTGCCGGTTGACGTATCTTCGCGAAATTTTCAAACTTTGTGGCCCGCTCCGGTCCGCTCCTTCCCTGAAAGTCTCGGGAGATTCGTCAAACGGGGGCCGAGAAAAGGGGGTCCCAAAACGCGTTTTCCCCATGCATTTTCCCATAGGAAACTTTGAGACACGGCTACAGCCCGAACTGCTGAACGGAATTACACCAAATTTGGCAAAGAGGTAGTTCTTGGTTCAGAAAGAACCCTTTTGTTAAATGGTGTAAATCCGTTCAGTAGTTGCTGAGAAAATGAAAAGTAAAAAGATAGTGATATCTATGGCCGAGTAGGGTCCGCGTACCCTCAGCGCACCCTGCGCGCACCGTCCCGATCACGAGCTGCATGTTAATTGGCTGTCAGCTGGCTGTCAACATTCCGATTCAGGAAATGTTGGCAGCCATTTTGTCCCTCGGTAGAACCGAGGGACAGAAACAAGTGCGCAAAGCGCACAAAGGGAGCAGGGTAGAAACACCCTGACCCCCTAGGTTTGCTCAGGGGTCCCACAAGGACCCCTGGGCAAAAAAAATAAAAAAATGTTTTAAAAATCAGCAGGATGCGCTCAGGGTGCGCGAATCCTGCCGAAAAAAAAAAAATCGAAGCGCGGGTGGCCCAAGTCCCGGGGGCATGGTGGGGGGGTTAATTTTATGTGTGGGGGGCCTCAAAGGGCCCCCAAGCCCGGGGACCGCCACCCCCGGGGCTTTTTTAAATGGTGCGGGAGGGCTCTGAGCCCTCCCGCAGCCCCGGGACCACCACCTCCCGGGGCTTTTTTTTTATAATTCAAAAACCTGTGTGGGGGGCCCAGCCCCCACACACCCGGGACCGCCACCTCCCGGGGCACTAAACATTTAAATATGGGGGTCCGTTACGGACCCCAGAGCCCGGGGACCACCACCTCCCGGGGCTGTGACCTGAATGGGAGGGGGCCGCGCGGCCCCCTCCTGGAGCCCTTGATGGCCCTGGGGACCACCACCCCCAGGGCCGGCTCCTCTGCAGTGTCCCGGGGTGCCTACCCCCGGGACACTGTAGTTTGCTATGGCAGGACGGGAGCCTCGCGGCTCCCGTCCTGCCATAGCAAACTGCTTTGGATATTGGAAGAGAGGCAGGAAACCTGCTCTCTCTTCCAATATCTAAAGCACATTGCTTTTCCACATGGGGAGCTGCATCTTAGCAGCTCCCCATGTTGAAGCAATGCCGGCTCCCAAGGGACGCGGGGAGCCGGCGGGACTGTGGGGGATTGGGGACCCCCACAGTCCCCCAACGGAAGGGCCAGCCCGGGGGATGGGGTCCCGGGGCAAGTAGTGGCCCGGGAGGGGGCCACGCGGCCCCCTCCCCAAAGTTTAAAAAAATAAAAAAATTAAAAAAGGGTATGGCCGGCCCCGGGGATGGGGTCCCCGGGGCCTTAAATGGCCAGAGGAGGGGGGCCACGCAGCCCCCTCCAAAGAATAAAAATAAAAATAGAGGCCAGGCCCCGGGGATGGGGTCCCGGGGCCAATACAGGCCCAGGGAAGGGGGCCACGTGGCCCCCTTCCCGTTTTTTTAATTTTTTATTTAAAAAGGGGTAAGGCCCTGGGGGATGGGGTCCCCAGGGCCCATAAACAGGAAAAAGGAAGGGGCCACACAGCCCCCCTTCAGGGGACAAAAAATTAAAAAAATAAAAAACGATCGGGCCCGCAGGCCCCGCCCCCTTCCTTCACCACTCTGCAAACGCGCCCCTGGCGCGTTTGCAGAGAGAACGAATTCCCCTTGAATACTGGGGGTCCCTGGGGGCCAACTAGCCCACCAGGAGCCTCCAGTATGCGCCAGGGGGCTGCCTTGCAGAGAGGTGTACAGAGGCCACGCCCCTTTTACACCTCTCTGCAACGCAGCTCTGTGGTGCTTTTGGAGGTATATGGTGGGCTAGTTGGACTCCGGTGACCCTCAGGATTCAAGGGGACTTAATCCCCCAACTTAAAACGCGCCACGGGCGCGTTTGCACAGTGGTGAAGGGAGAGGGCGGGGCTTCAGGTGACATGTGTGCAAACAGGCCCCGTGGCGCGTTTTAAGATGGGAATTAAATCCCCTTCAATCCTGAGGGTCCCTGAGGGCCAACTAGCCCAACAGGTACATCCAGAAAGCGCCACAGAGCTGCGTTGCAGAGAGGTGTAAAGGGGTGTGGCCTCTCTACACGTCTCTGCAACGCAGCCCCTGGCGCATATTGGAGGTTCCTGGTGGGCTAGTTGGCCCCTAGGGACCCTCAGGATTCAAGGGGACTTAATCCCCCAACGTAAAACGCGCCACGGGGCGCGTTTGCACAGATGTCACCTCAGGCCCCGCCCCTCCCTTCACCATTGTGCAAATATTCTTCTAAAATCATCCGAAATACGAATTCCGATTTACTCACCTGTTATAAGGAGAGACCTCAGTGCTGCATCTTTCAGCCCAGTACTGGTCCTGAAAAGTAATTTTAACCGTACTTACCAGTAACTTGAATTTCCTTCCATAGGATATCATTGCCTGCTTTTTGCTGAAAAAGTTTCCAAGTGTTGATTTTTGAAACATACAAATATTCCTCTAAAATCAGCCGAAATCCGAATTCTGATTTACTCACCTGTTATCAGGAGAGACCTCAGTGCTGCATCTTTCAGCCCAGTACTGGTCCTGAAAAGTAATTTTAACCGTACTTACCGGTAACTTGAATTTCCTTCATAGGCTAACATTGACTGGTTTCACTTGGAAATTCTTCTAAGTGTGGAGTTTTGGAACTTTATAATATTCCTCTAAAATCAACCAAAGTACGAATTCCAATTTACTCACCTGTTATCAGGAGAGAACCCATTGCTGCATCTTTTAGCCCAGCACTGACCCTGAAAAGTAATTTTAACCGTACTTACCAGTAACTTATATTTTCTTCCATAGGAATCCATTGTCTGGTTTTCAGCAGAAAAGTTTCAAAGTGTCGATTTTCACAAACTACAAATATTCCTAAAAATCGCCTGTATGACTTAAACGCATTCTTTCAACTGTTTACAGGAGATGCACCAGTGCTGGATCCAGGATCCAACACTGAGTAAGAAAAAGTAACGATAACAGTTTTTACCTTCTAAGTGAATTTCCTTCCATAGGATAACATTGGTGATTCTATGAGAAAAAGTTTCTAAGTGTCAACTTTTAAAGTACAATAATATTCCTTAAAAATCACGACTGTAACCAAAACGCTTTTACTCAACTGTTTACAGGAGATGTCCCAGGACTGAATCTAGGATCCAGTAATGTGGTTAGAAAAGTAATCCATAAAGTAAGTAATTGCATTTAACTAGAAATTCACATTGAGCTGAATGTTGCATTGTGTTTGAAAATGTGTTGCCCATTGCAACAACAGTAACTACTGTACTTAAAAGTCTATTGCCTATGTGCAAAGTATTTAAACTAAAGTAATTCATTCTGAGAAAGTATTTTTTGTAATGTAATGTATAATGTAATTACAATGTAATTTAAAAAATAAAATATGTAAAAAAAAATTGTTTCTAAAAATGTAGTAAATCAGTATGAAAAATTTTTATATAACAATTAATACATTTAAAAATTGTCATTTACAAAACCTTTGAAATTCACTGAAAAAACCGTAGGTTTCAGACATGTTATAGTTACAAATTAGCATTTAAAAAACCTTTGAAATTCACTGAAAAAACCATAGGTTTCAGGGACGTTATAGTTACAAATTAGCATTTAAAAAACCTTTGAAATTCACTGAAAAAACCATAGGTTTTAGGGACAGTTATAGTTAGTTGGACATTGCACTTGTACAAAACCCGTGAAATTCCCCGTTATAGTTAGTCCAGCTAACTATAACTCGCGCCCGTAATGCACTGCTGATGACGTCACATATTACATCACTCATGACATGGTCAGTGACATCACTGATGACATCACTGATGACATCTCAAATGACATCACTGATGACATCATCCACGTGATAATCTCATGCACCTCCTCACACCCTAATATAACCTTTGATACACCCACTCTAAATTACAGACTGCCATTCGCAAAACCATAGACACTCCAACACCAATAACTACATACCCACTCACTGATTCTTAGGTCTACGCACACATCCACTCACTCACCCGTACAGTCACTCATACTTACGGTCACTCAGTACAGGACTATCATATGCACTCATACCCCTTTATAGACACTCAAACAGCGCCACTCATCCATAGAGGTACTCACACACCTAGTCAGTCATGCAAATAATTAAACACACTACCATTTACTCACCTATACAGTTATACACACACCAGCTCACTTACTCATACAAATACTAGCACATTCTTACACTCTTATACAATCACTGATACAAGCACACACTCATCCATACAGCCACTATCACAATCACTCACTCTACGCTTATAGCTATTTATATACTCCAACACACATATATACTGCCTTTCACATATGTAGTTACTCACACATGTACCACTGGGACATACATTCACTCACTAACACACTCTTACACACACTTACCCACCCATACAGTCTATCACAGATGCACTCTTGAAACCATCCACCCAGTGAATCACCCACTCACACATCTATGCACAGAGTCGCACACACCCCTCCCACACAAACACTCAGGCACCCATACAGATACTCAGACAAGCATTCAATAACTCATATAGACACTCATGTAGCTATTCACAAACACATGCAGCCACTTACACAGCAACAGACAGACGGATACAGACATTCACCCAGTTTAGTCACTAACCCATGCATTCAGTAAGATACGTTAAATCACTCACTTATACAGTCAGTCACGCACCTACTAAATCATCCATACAGACACTTACACACCCACTCATTCTTCAATACGTCTTTTCCTATATATATTAAAAATATTTAAACTTTACAGAAACACACAGTCACTGGATGATGTCATCAGTGATGTCATCAGTGATGTCATTTGAGATGTCATCAGTGATGTCATCAGTGATGTCACTGACCATGTCATGAGTGATGTAATATGTGACGTCATCAGCAGTGCATTGCGGGGCGCGAGTTATAGTTAGCTGGACTAACTATAACGGGGGAATTTCACGGGTTTTGTACGAGTGCAATGTCCAACTAACTATAACTGTCCCTAAAACCTATGGTTTTTCAGTGAATATATATATATATATATATATATATATATATATATATATATATATATATGTTATAATTACACTCAGATTTCACTCATACAACACAATTGAAATTCAGCAGTTATATTTACCTGAGCTAACTATAACTTACACCCCTGCAGTGCACTGCTTATGACCGCACATATAACATCACTCATGACATGGCCAGTGACATAACTGATGACATGATCAAGTGAGTGTAATTGTTTTTAAGAGTTTATGGGTGTTAAACATATATACTAACATACTACAAAAGTTAGATTAGTATTCTAGTTGCACTACTAATAAGTGATACTATCTCTAACATGTGTAATCTGAGTGGGTGCGTGACTGTCTGTATCATTGTGTGACTGGATGTGTGAGTGGCTGTATGGGTGTGAGATTACACGTATGAGTGAATGTATGGGTGAATGAGTGGGCTTCTAACTAGGTCTGTAGGTGTGTGAGTGGTTGTGTCAGTGGTTGTATGGGTGTGTGAGTGGATATATGTGTGGTTGTATGGGTGTGTGAGTGGCTGCATGGGTGTGTGAGTGGCTGTATGGGTATATAAGTAGGTATCTGAGTAGCTGTGTAGGTGTGTGAGTAACTATGATGTGAGTGAGTGAGTGTGTCACTGGCTGTATGGGTGAGTGAGTGGCTGTGTGAGTGACTGAGTGAGTGAGTGGGTGTCTGAATGGCTGTATGAGAGAGTAACTGGGTATGTAAGTGGCTGTGTGGGTGAGTGACTGGCTGGTTGAGTGAGTGTTTGGTTAAGTGAGTTTGTGTGTGAGTGCTTGTATTGGAGAGTGAGTGTTTGTGTGAATGACTGTTGTTGAGTGAGCAGATATGGGAGTGCTTGTATGGATGTGTGAATGGGTATGTAAGTGGTTGTGTGGGTATGTGAGTGAGTGCTTGTATGGGTGAGTGAGTGGCTATGTTGAGAGGCTGTATGGGTGTGTGAGTGGTTATATAGGTGAATAAGTCTGTGTGTGAGTAGCTGTGTGGGCGAGTGTAGGGCTGTGTGAGCAGCTGTGTGGGTGAGTGACTGGTTGTGTGAGTGGCAGTATGAGTGAGTGTGCAAGTAGCTCTAAGGAAGAGTGAGTGGTTGTATGAGTACTTGTATGGGTCTGTGAATGGGTATGTGAGCGGTTGTGTGAGTGTGTGAGTGGGCGTACGAGACGTTTTATGGGGTGTGAGTGGGTATGTGAGTGGTTATGTGGATGATGTCATCAGTGATATAATTTGAGGTGTCAGCAGTGATGTCATCATGGATGTCACTGACCATGTCATGAGTGATATAATATGTGAGTGAATAAGCAGTGCATTGCAGGTGCGTAAGTTATAATAAGCTCAGGTAACTATAACTGCTGAATTTCAATGGTTTTGTATGAGTGAAATCTGAGCCTCCCTGGATCGATTTTGGCCCACGGGACATCATCCTCCTGGGGCTCCCCATTTAGAAATGGGGGAGGGGCTGTGCAGTCCCCCTCCCCAGGCTGATTTCAGCCCCAGGGACCCCATCCCCGGGTCCTGCCCATGTTTCTGTGGTTGCACTCAGGGCACCCAGTCTTTATTGGGACCCCAGGGGGAGCCTAAAGGCCCCCATGGTCCCTGCCAGCTCCCTGCCTCCTGCAGGAGCCAGTATTGCTTTCAGACCCAGAGAGCTGCTAAACATGCAAGTCACCGTGTCTGAAAGCAGTTTGTCTGTTTCCCTTTTCGTTTGACAGTGCGCAGAGAAACAGACAAAAGCTCCTTTTCCAGCAAGCGAGAGCATTTTCACTGCTCTCTAGCTTGCTGGAAGCGGAGTGTTTGCTGTGGCTTGGTGGGAGCAGTTAAAACTGCAGCCAAGCCACAGCAAACAGCTATGTCCTGGGGGTGGGCACCCCAGGACATAGCAGGAGCCGGTCCTGGGGGGTGGTGGTCCCCAGGGCCATCTATGGCTCCAGGAGGGGGCCCCCTTCTTTGTTGTTGTAGGGCCTGCCCCAGGGAGGTGGTGGTCCCCAGGGCAGAGAACAACCTGGGACTTGAGCCGCGTGCCCACTTGGATTAGATAGCCCCAGAAGGTGGTGGTCCCCGGGGCATGGGGGGTTCACGAGAACCCCTGATTTACTTTTTTCAATGTGCCCCCCAGGGATTTGGTGGCCCCCTGGGCCCAGGGGGGTCCAAGAGGCCTCCCTTTGAAAATTCATAAGCCCTTGGGAGGTGGTGGTCTCTGGGACATTTAAAAGCCCAAGGAAGGAGACATGTGCACCCCCTCCTATAAGTGCCTCATGCCCCTGGGTCCTGGTCCACCTGGGGACCCATGAGTAAAGAAGCACCTAATTTTTTCTGGGACCCCTTCCCCAAGAGACCTAGGGGATCAGGGTATTCCTACCCTTCCCCTTTATATTGTTTTTAACGTTTTTTGTGGAACTCGGCTAAAGCTGAGTCCCAAGATGGCTGCCAACACTTCCTAATTTGAAGTTTTGGCAGCCAATCAGATCTCAGCATGAGAGTGGGAGGGTTTGCGGAGCCTTCGCATCCATATATAAACAAATTGTTTTTTTTCTATTAATATCTCAAAAACTACTGAACCGATTTATGCCAATTTACAAAAAGGTTGCTTCTGGACCAACAGCTACCTTTCTGCCAAATTTGGTGTAATTCCACTTAGTAGTTCAGGCTGCAGTCGTGTCTAAAATCTCTATGGGAATTAACATGGGGAAAATGCGTTTTTGGACCACCCTTTTTCTCGGCCACTGCTTGATGGATCACCACAAAACTTTCAGGACAGCAGCTGGAGTGAGTGGCATACTACTTTTCAAAAGTTTGCCAGGATTTATTAAGCAACGCCAAAGTTATTGGCAAATGAAAAAATGCTCTTCCTATGGAAACTAGGTCCTAACTATAACTACCTACAGGTGACCGCCAGTATGTAAGTATGTAATATATTCTCCACCAAAGTTCCAAGATGGAAAGCGGAGCACTCTGCGGGTACCATTTCATTCAATTTATGCACCAAATAGCAGATGTGTTTCGGCAACAAACTTTGCCTTTCTCAATGCTGGTTTCTAGTCTTGCACATAACATCACATGATTAATTTAAATACATTTCAGAACACTCCCATTGGGTAATCTGTCATAGATAGAAAAAAAAGACTGTTTACTCTCTGTATTGTTGCATAGGCTGCATTCCGCCATCATAAAGTATGTCTTTAATCAATCCCAAAACCAATATCAATGTGACAACTTGAGTAGTTGTATTCACTCAGTAGATATTTAACGCACAGCACACTTTATTTTTGTTTTTGACATGTTGGCTCAGCTGAAATCCTCAAGGGAGTAAACTTATTTCCAGAATTCCATGAATGTAGCACCCCTCGGTGCCGCGTCATACAGACATGCACGAAGGAGAGGTCTTTGTAGTACTTGTCTTTCCATTTAGTAATGTCCCTTGTCAGCGAGAATGCCATACTTCTATGGTTGCGGTGGTTCTGGCAGTTACAATTTGTACAGTTACAAATGCCACTTCAACTGCAGAGCACTTTAAACGGGTGCCTCCGTACGAGCTTGTGGCCACACGTCAATAATTCTCCACCAAAATTCCAAGAAGGAAAACGGAGCACTCTGCGGGTACCATTTAATTTAATTTATTCACCAAATAGCAGACACATTTCGGCAACAAACTTTCCCTTTCTCAATGCTGGTTTCTAGTCTTGCTCATAACATCACAGGATTGATTTATATACATTTCAGAACACTCTCATTGGGTAATCTGTCATAGATAGAAAAAACAGACTGTTCCCTCTCTGTATTGTTGCATAGCCTGCATTCCGCCATCATAAAGTATGTCTTTAATTAATCCCAATAACAATATCAATGTGCTAAATTGAGTAGTTGTATTCACTCAGTGGATGTTTAACGCATAGCACACTTTAATTTTGTTTTCAACATGTTAGCTTGGCTGTAATCCCCAAGGGAGTGCACTTACTTCCAGAATTCCATTAATGTAGCGCCCCTCACTACTGCACTTTACCGTGTCATATAGACATGCACGAAGGCGAGGTCTTTTTAGTACTCACCTTTCCATTTAGTAATGTTCCTTATCGGGGAGCATGCCATACTTCTACGGTTGCGGCGTTTCTGGCAGTTACAGTTTACACAGTCCCAAATGCCACATCAACTGTCGAACACTTTAAACGGGTGCCTCCATACGTGCTTGTGGCCACACATCAATAATTCTCCACCAAAGTTCCAAGAAGGAGAACAGAGCACTCTGCGAGTACCATTTCATTCAATTTATTCACCAAATAGCAGATGCGTTTCTGCAACAAACTTTGCCTTTCTCAATGCTGGTTTCTGGTCTTACGCATAACATCACATGATTAATTTAAATGCATTTCAGAACACTCCCAATGGGTAATCTGTCATAGATAGAAAAAACAGACTGTTCACTCTCTGTATTGTTGCATAGCCTGCATTCTGCCATCATAAAGTATGTGTTTAATTAATCCCAATAACAATATCAATGTGCTAACTTGAGTAGTTGTATTGAGTGTTGATGGGGCATTTGGGACTATATATATATATATATATATATATATATATATATATATATATATATATATAGCAAAGCGATCACCAGTTGTTGAAGAGCACTCTTGTCATTTGGTGCAGCTGGGAAGGTGGACCAAACCTTTGATATATTCTTTTATCCAAAACAAACAATCGCTGCACTCCAGGAACTTATTTTTATAGTATTTGTTGTCACTCACAAGTGACTGCACCGATGCATTTCAATCATTTCAACTTCAGCTGTCTTTCGCACGTGAGGGGCAGTACTTTTACGTATGGTAATAAGTATTACTTTATGGTAAAAATACCCTAGAAATTCACTGAAAAAAAACGAAGGTTAAAGTGACTCATGATGAGATCTGATTGGCTGTCAGCACTTCAACCAAAAAGTGCTGGCAGCCATCTTAGGTCCAATATACATGATAGCACCCCATTGAAATACATTGTAGTGAATGTCAGGTTTTGAGGGTCACAAAAAGGAGAAATCATTTTTTAATGGTACCATACTAATTTTAGGACCTGTGCTGTGTTCTAAGGGGATTTTACATTGTGAAAAATCCTTCTGCTGGGACTACATCAGTCATGTTTGAGAGAAAACAGTTTTCTCATGATTTCCCCTTAATGATAATAGAAGGTGCTCCAGAAGCTGAAATGAGAGCATATTTTCTATAAATTCACACTATGTTTTTCAGCTATATGAGAATGAAGTCTGACATTCTTAGTAAAACATGTACTTCCAACAGGAGCAGCCTGTCAGTTGATTCCTGTGTGTTCTATTACAGCCTCCCAGAGTGTTCTAAAGAACAACTAGAGCGCTAACAGTCTTTCTTATGACGAATGTATGGCAGACCTGATGCCATCTTGATTGAATCAAACTGGCAAAACTTAAAACATTTAATTTAGAGAAAAACACGAGGGGGTTCATTTTGACACAGAAATTATGGTTAGTGATGTAGAAAGAAAAATAAGGGCATGTTTTAAATGAGATCACAAATATATTCCTGTTGCACTTCAACAAGAGCAGCCTGTTAGTTGATTCCCTTGTGCTCTACTGCAGCCTCCCAGAGTGTTCTAAAGAACAACTGGCGCGCTAACAGTCTCATTTATGACAAAAGTATGGCACACCTGAAGCCATCCTGATGGAATCAAACTGGTAGAACTTAAAACATTTAATTTAGAAAGGAACAAAATGAGGGGTTTCATTTTTTCATAGAAATTATGGTTAGTGCTGTAGGAAGAAAAATGAGGACACGTTTTAAGTGAGTTCTCAAATATCTACCTCTTATATTTCATTAAAACTTTCTGACATCTAGACTGAAACATGCACTTTCAACACCAGCAGCAGACTGCCAGTTAACTCCCTGGTGACCAGCAGTTTACTACAGTGTTCTGATGAGCAACTAGATTGCTAACATTCTGATGTATGCCAAAAGTGTGGAACATCTGAATGCCATCTTGATGGAATCGAAGTGGAAAACTGAAAGCATTTTATACTGAGGATACTGCAGTAAATGAGGCGATTAGGGAGCGGCATAACAAATAAGTCCCCTAAGATAGCCATCAGAGAGAAAAGAGCCCATATGTAGCACAAATATCACCCAAATGTAGGCCAATTATAGCCCAATGTCAGAAGTGTGCAAAATACCCACACATATTGGGCTTCTTTATAAAAGTGCATGAAAGAGTTAACACACACTAACTATTCAGGAATGGAGTGAAAAAATAAAAAATAAAAAATATGTTTTTATTTTCTGCCTTCCACACTATCAGAGGGTGCAACGTTGAAAATACTGCCATTAATGGTTGCTTTGTGTGAGAGTGATGTGCCATTCTTATGCTTAGTGTTTTCTTTTCCTGACAATATTGTATCTATATGATAAGACTAAAAAATAATATTTGATCAACAAACTCAATTTCCAGGTATGTGAATTACATTTATTTGGAGAATAACATTATTGAAAAGTTATATGTGTAAGTGAGAATGTTATAAGAGAGCATCAAATATTTTTGAGAAAATATTGGAACTATATGAGGTAATGTATGAGAGATTTTTTTATTTATTTTTTTAGAGTTTTATATAGCGCAAACTTGACCCGAAGGTATCGGGTATCAGAGCGCTTTACATGAGCACCAGTTTCGTTACAGACGGACACATTTATTTTTGCTAGGCGTGGGGAGATTAAGTGATTTGCCCAGAATCACAGGATGTTGAGCGTCCATTCCGAGACTTGAACCCGGTTCCCCAGCTTTGAGGTCGACCTCTCTAGCCATAAGACTACATCCTCTCCCCTCGAGTGATTTTGTGAGTGGCTTTGTATGTTTAATAACAGGTGAGTAAGACACTTTTTCAGTGTATGAGAATGTGATAGTTAGTCTGATTTGCAGACTAGGTGTGTGAGAAGTTGGGTTCACAATCTGTTGCTTTGAATTAGTATATTGTACATTTGCTGCTTACTACAAGGTGTATTTGGTGGTATAAAAACTGTAGATTAAGAGTTAAACTTCTAGTTAGCAAGGCATTAGAAGATGTGGAAATATTTACATGTGTATATAGGAGGTGCTTTTCTCAAAGAGTGTTTTTCTTTGAATTCTGGGTGTTGTAGTCTTGTTACACTGCTTTGTCTGACAGAAGCACATATACATTCAGTCCCTTACCCAGAAACTACTTGTACTTGCAGCAGATTCAAACATAGTTGTAGTCACATCTACATTGTTCTCTTTTTGTAACACAGGCACTGAGATGTTTGTTTATAGCCACTTACATAGATATTTAGAGAGTCATAGAGATACTAAAACAGACAGTCACATACCCGAACATTTATTTAAACATCTCATGGCACTGCTACAGGTGTACTCCTACAATTTCTCAGATATGTTGGCAAGTACTGACACAACCTTCTCATTCCTGTAGAGAAATACTCTTTCAAACATGGATGATGCTTGGTAGTAGAGGTCCTGTGTGTGCACTTTCACTTGTAGCTTGGTTTGCCCTGTAAAAGCTGTTTGTCAAGTCTTAAATCCAAGTTTCAGTATGCATAAGTCACATATAAGAGATTCTGTAGGACTGCTATAAAGCATGCTGGTTTGTGCTTGAAAGATGGGAGATGTTCTTTTCAGCTCACTAAGTTACTGGTGCATTTGCATGCCCCTATGCCAAGTACTACATAGAGCATGCAATCCCTAAAGCAACTGACATACATGTTCAGAAAAACATAAACTCTCTGTTTCAGCTATTGAGATAGCTACAGAATCACGTATAGATTCAGTCACACACCAGAAATTAATACATGCAGCAGACTCAAAAATAGTTGCAGTCACACCTATGTTTCTCTATGTTGCCTAACACAGTCACTGAAGTATTTATGCAGACATTTACATACACATTTAGACAGCCATAGAGGTATTATAGCAGGCAGTTACATAGCAGCACATTTACTTGAACATCTCAAAGCATTGATAGGGGTGTACATCTACACTCTCTCAGATATGTAGGCAGGTACTGACACAATCTTCTCAACCATGCAGAGAAATAGTATTTCAAAATGGGTGATGGCTACTATTGCAGACTCTGCCTGTGTATTGTTACTGCAAGCTTCACTTTGCATGTTTTAGGTGTTTCTGAAGTGCCAAACCCATGTTTTAGTGCACATAGCACACTCCTAAGATATGCTGTACATATTCCATAAAGGATGCTGTTTTGTGCTTAAGCGATTGACAGATGCCCTTTTGAGTTGAATAAGTTACTTGAGCACTTGTAAGCCCCTATTCAAAGTACTACATGGAGTATGCACCCCTAAAGCAGCTGATGTACATGTTCACAAAAGCATGGACCCTCTCTGTAACCTAACCAGACAGCTACGGAAGCACATATACATCCAGTCACTTACTAGAAACTATTTATGCCTGCAGTAGACTCAAAGGTAGTTTCAGTCACACATTCATAGCTCTCTATTCCGTTACTGAGGCACTGAAGTATTTGGTCAGCCACTTACATACACATTTAGACAACCATAGAGCTACTAAAACACACAGTCACATACCTGCACATTTACTTAAACATCTAATGGCACTCATACATGTGTACTGCTACACCCACTTACATATGTAGTAAAGTACTGACACAACCTTCTGAACCATGCAGAGAAATAGTTTGTGAATCACGGGTGATGGCTACTTGTGCAGACCCTGTCTGCAATTTCTGACTCCAAGCTTCACTTGGCATGTTATAGGTCTTTCTCAAGTATCAAACCCATGGTTTAGTGCATATAATACACTTCTAAGATACACTGTAGGTATGCAATAAAGGATAATGTTTTATGCTTAAGAGATTGAGAGATGTCCTTCTGAGTTGAATAAGTTAGTTGTGCACTTGCAGGCCTCTATGCCAAGTACCACATAGAGTATTACATCCCTAAAACAATTGGCATACATGTTCACAAAAGCATAGAGTCTGTCTTTCAGTTACAGAGACAGCTACAGAAGCACTTATACATTCAGCCACTCACCAGAAACTATTTATTCATGCAGCAGGCTCAAAGGTAGTTGCAATGGCACCTACACAGCTCTCTATTGCCTAACACAGATACTGAAGTATTTGTGCACCCACTTACATACACATTTAGATGGCTATAGAGATATTATAGCAGGCAGTTATATACCAGCACATTTACTTAAACATCTCATGACACTGATAGCGGTGTACTCTTACACTCTCTCAGATATGTAGGCAAGTACTGACACAACCTTGTCAACCATGTAAAGAAATAGTTCTTCAAACATGGATGATCTAATTGATGACAATGAATACAAATATTTGAAAGTAGATCACCCTATCACTCCAACAATCTATTTTCTTCCTAAAATACATAAAAACCTGCAGGAACCTCCCAGGCGTCCTATAGTCCGCTGCATTTGGTCTCTGCTAGAAAACACATCAAGATTCATTGATATCTTTCTAATTGAATATGAAACATCACTTACATCTTACATATGAGATTCAATGGATTTCTTTAACAAAATCCGAGAAATCCCTTGGCAAGAAAATTATGTATTAGTGACAATTGATGTAAAGTCCCTTTACACATCAATTTGCCATGAAGATGGCACCACAGCCTGTAAATACTTCTTATGAGCAAGATCCGTAAGTTATTTGAGACATTCTGGTATGCTCCTAGAAATGTTTCACCCATAACATATTCATATTCAATGGAAAACATTATCTACAAAGACAGGTCATAGCCATGGGGACCTCATTTGCCCCAACATACGCAAATCTCCTAATGGACTTCTGGGAGGGTAAGTCTGCGTGGGCAGATGGTAATCAAACTATGTTACAACATGTGCAACTTTGGACAAGATTCATAGATTATCTTTTTTTATCTTGGAAGGAGCCCGAGAAGAACTGGAAACCTTCATTCAAACATTGACCCAAAATGATCACAATTTAAATTTCACGTTTACTATTGATCCCAATAACATCACTTTCCTGGGCATTGAAATTTTTGAAAAGAATGGAATGATTTGTACTTAAATTCACAGTAAGGCAACTTCGTGTAACAGTATCCTCCATGCCAATAGTGGCCACCCAAGGCCTTAAAATGGAGTGTCTCTTACGGAGAGATGCTACGAGCAAAAAAGAACTGCTCTGAACCGGAGGATCTAGAGGATCAAATTCTAGAGATGAAAGAAGTAGTCCTACAAAGGGGTTACCCAATGGAAATACTGACAGATGTGATTGGAAGGATTAAAAACTGATCAAGAGAAGAACTGCTTGTAACTCACAGGGAAACATCAGAAAGAGATCAAATGTGCATGATCGTGGATTTCAACTCCAAGCTTAGAACTGAAACAAATATTTCACAGAAATTGGAAAATTCTGAAATCGGATGATCAATTAAAATCTACTTTAACCGAACATCCTAGCATAACTTATAGAAAAGTTGCATCATTGGGTGAACTCCTCACACAGAGTCACTTTACACCTGAGGAAGCAAAGACAACAAAAACTAACTGGCTTAGTCAACCAGGCTTTTGGAGATGTACAAAATGTAAAGCCTGCACAAATGGTGTCAACAAAACCACCTACAGACTGTACAATGGCAAACTGGAGAAAATCAAAGAACATATTACCTGTGAAACCAAGTGTGTTGTCCATGTTTTAGAGGCCCTTGTGATAAACTATATGTAGGAAGCACAGTTAGTAAAACCAAACTCACGACACTACAGCACTTACAAGCTTTTAAAAACCAAGATTTCTCATATCCAATAGCTAAACACTTCTGACAAGAGATAGAAGTGGTCTTAAATACTATGGAATCAGACACATCAGACCAAATGAAAGAGGTAGAAATCGGGAATTAATATTACAGAGAATGGAATCCAAAATGATCATCTCATTGGGGACAGAAATACCAATGGGACATAACTATGATGCCGAGCTACATGCACATCTTTAATGATCAAATAAGAATATGACGAAATGTTAATTAACCTTCATGTGCAGAGAAGTTATGGACAATTAACAAATTTAGATGAAAATAATGTGATAGAACTTAATTGTTTGTCCTTACATACAGAAAGAATCAAACCATTTATTCTTGGAAAATACTTTTTGCTTTTATAGATGGTTGGGGTTTTTAAACATATATGATTGACCAGACTATATGCACAGTGCACTTTATTTCAATCATTTCCTGATTATGGGTATAGTTATATACATATTGAGGACTGGGCTTCTTTTGCATAAAATCAGCACTTCACTTTGAAATATGTATAAAATTAATATGTTTTTATGTAATAGCTTTTGAAACTCTTCTACCCTCTATCACATTGAATAATTTATTAGAGGGTAACTGTATGATTGAACCCATACTTGAACTAGTGCACTTTCAAAACATCATCTTGCACTTGACACTTTCAGCCTCGCCTCTTCTTCCTCCTTCTTTAATTCCCTTGAGCTTCCCTGTTACATGTATACTATTCGATCATTTGGATTGTCATAAACCATAAATGTAATAAGTTGAATATAAAAAAAACAAGCACTTTACATATATTGCACTACTGCACTGTTGCACTTTCCTTGTATTGATGACAAATTTTTAACATGAAAATTATATAAGTGATTGGGATCGTGCAATATCTATAGATTAGCACATAGCACTTTTTTGGTTTGTGAGAAATACTCCTTGTGCTGGTATGATATTTAGGATTAGTTAGATATATTTCTAAGTTTTGTGGAATAATGCTCAGAAAACAGTATACTACCAGGTCTTGAATCAGCACTGTAGTCTGCCAGAATAATTATTGTTATGTCACATTTCTTGCATTGAAAAGGTATGTACCTCCTCTACAAAAAATTTACTTTACAGTTATTTTTATAAAAGTTGCTGGGACGTTGAGAAGACTAGGAAGTACTTAACTAAATTGTTTTATCTATTTCTAAAAATTATTTACTCAAAATGGAGATCGAAATGTGACATTCTCTAAAGAGATTTGTGCTCTAGTTGTTTATTATGTAAAAAGAAACGAGGGACTGAATTTGTTATGGGTACTTTAAAAAACACTATCTAGGTGTTGGGACTCTATGGCCCAGTTGAAGGCAAATGTCTAAACGCGTCGGCCATTCTTTTCTGCTTACTGTTTGTGGGAATAAAAAAAATTTACGGTGAAATTCAAGTGATTGCTGTGCAGTTTTTCTACTTTCAACGCGGATGGTTGGAAAATCCAGTTTGAATTTTTATATATATATTCGCTGAAAAAAACCAAAGGTTACAGGGACGTTATAGTTAGGCTCAGATTTCACCCGTACAAAACCATTGAAATTCAATAGTTAAAGTTACCTGAGTTAACTATAACTTACGCCCCCACAATGCACTGCCTATGACCTCACATATTACATCAATCATGACATGGTCAGTCACATAACTGATTACATCACTGCTGACATCTCAAATGACATCACTGCTGACATCACTGATGACATCATCCAGTGATTGCAAGTGTTTTCAAAAGGTTTATGAGTGTTAAACGTATATACTAAATTACTACAAAAGTTAAATTACTATACTTTGTGTACTACTAATGAGTGATACTATCTCTAACATATATTATGTGAGTAGCCGTGTGACTGTGTGCATCTATGTGTGAGTGGACATTTGAGTGGCTGTATAGGTGTGTGAGTAGCTGTGTGAGTGGCTGTATGGGTAAATAAGTGGGTGTGTGAGTACCTGTATGGGTGAATAAGTGGGTGTGTGAGTAACTGTAAGGGTGTGGGAGTGGCTGTGTGACTGGCTGTATTGGTGAGTGAGTGAGTGGGTGGGTGTGTGAGTGGCTGTGTGGGTGAGTGAGTGGGTATGTGAGTGGCTCTATGGATGAATGAGTGGGTGTGTGCGTGTCTGTATTGGTGAGTGAGTGGGTATATGAGTGGCTGTATGGGTAGGTGAGTGGCTGTGAGAGTGGATATGCGAGTGGCTGTATTGGCAACTAAGTGGCTATGTGAGTAGCTGTATGGGTGAGTGACTGTGTGTGTAAGTGGCAGAATATGTGACTGAGTGACTGTTTAAATGGGTGGTTTGTTGGTTAACTGATTGGTTAGCTAAGTGGCTATATTGGAGTGTGTCGATTTCCCTGATCTGTGAAGTGTACTCCATCACTTCTGTAGATATCAGCCATATCAAAACGTATGTTGTTGTTGTAGATCGACCCCATTCTATGGTCTCTGAGGTATGCAGACACAGCTTTGTTGACAATCTTCCTAGATTTTTCAATCTGAGGACAAAATTGGTTTGACCATTTCCACTTTTGTCTTTGGCATATATTGGAATATACAAAGGCAGTTTGAGGCAAAAGCAACATCAATTGTCGAAAGGTGTCTTTCATTAGCATTTCCAAACCTACACCAGTCAATGTGCCTAGGTCGTTTCCACCACAGTGCACAATCATGAGGTCAGGGTGTTGGAGATGCAAACAGGTTTTAACCAAAGGCAACAATTGGTGCCACTTCAATCCTCTCTATCCAAACCATTTAATGTCCACATTTTGTAAACCTAGGTCTAAGTCAATACGTCTCTGTTCTGCATACCTCTTGCACCAGAAAACATACCTATGTCCTACGATCCACACTAGCATTTTGAAGGTATGGCTGGGAAGTATGGATAGATGTCTGTAGCTCATGCAGTCCGTTCGTAGAATAAGAGATATGTTTAAAGGTGGGGAACTACTTTTTTTCTCATTCAAAACGATAACTGATTGGGAGATGAAAAGAATTGTTTTTTAAAAGTAGGGTGCACATTCGTTTGTGGAAAAGCATCTTTGTGATTGGTTAAGAAAAAGCAGTTTAAACGTGGAGTACATATGATAGGATAACATTTGGTCAACTCAACCACACCTGCTACTTGCATTTGGAAGGCACTGTTCGAACTTAAAACAATCATGAACTTTTAACCTGCACGTGCCGTTAAATGTTCAAGAAAATGTTGCAAAAAAATATCGTTAGGTTTAAAAAAATTGATGAACTTTTAACCTGCACAACACGTGTTCTAGAAAGTGTGTTGATAGAATACGTTGCACTTCTGACTTCTATGTGTCCTTGAATATTAAATAAACTGTTTATATGGAAAATTCAAAAATAACCAATAGAGAGAAGTTTTGCAATCTAAAAGAATCAAGGAACTATTCTAATTTGTTCTTTACATGTATTTATGTGTGGAGTAACAAAATTACAGACACAACAGCACCAGGAAGAGGAACAAGAAGGGAGTGGGGGGACGAGGGGAGATGGGCACAATGGTACACATGCACAATTAAGTACAGCACAACTACAGACAAACCGTGGCTAAAATGAAACACACCAACAAGGAGCACAAGTCACACAACCCGCCAACATCACACCACTGAACAAGCACAGAAGTGAAAACCACACTGCCTGAAAGGGAGAAGGGTGAACAAAACCTCACATGAAGGGACATCTCACACAGAATGCAGCACACATACATAGGAAGCAGAGCACACCAACATCCAACACAATGTTGTCCAAACAAAAACATTCGCACAATCGAACACAGGACACAAATGCACTCGCCTGTGGCGGATAAACGTCCAAAAGCGTCAGTACGAAACAGGCACATGAGAACGCATAAGTACAAACCCACAGTCCGGATGGGGTAGCAATTCACGTATGGCAGGCAGCCAGAGAGTCCGTGACACACACATTGGCATACAAATGAAGACACAACACATTTGGAGACAAGTAAAAATGTGGAAACTTTATAAAAAAAAGTGCGTGTCAGTACGGCCAAGAGTAGTGCCACGATATGCAGACAAATGCAGCAGCATGCCTGAATAAGGAACGTAGGAAAACGTCCATGTTCACCTCGGGGTAGTCCATCACCAACACACGTCAGTGTCAAGCAGCGTTGGTTGTCCGCGCCTCGGACATGAGTCGACACCAATGCAGCCATGTCCACTGTCGTCTTGGGACATGTGACCAGATGCACAACGTGCAATGATGCGGCGGGACATGTGCAATGTGGCACATCGGGTCATGGTTGCAGGTACCTTGTCACTCGTCCATGAACGCGAGTGCAGCTGCGTAAGCCACTATCTCTAATGAGTGATGGTTGGCCACAATATTTGACATGTCATTGATGTAATCCATCAGCTGACCGGGACAGATGTGCTGACTCCAACCACTGTACCCAATGTGCACCAAAGCAGAATCGGGAAGTGGGTCAATTTGCTCACTGCATACTACGACACGTGCAATCTCCCAGGCCCAGTTCCCAACATGCATGCCAAACATCCATGCATACCATAAACGGGCATCACCATGACACTCCTGGTCGTGGGCCAACAGGGGGCGCACACACCCGTCGTAATCCATGTCAGCTATGCACACGTTGGAGAGGCACACGTCCATGCACCACACGGATAGGCATGTGCGACATTGCAATACAGGTTGAACGCAGGTGACGTCCGCAATGCGGAAGCTCAGCCGGTAAGTGATCCGCAGCACTGCCAAAGGCAGTGCACCCAGGACATGCAGCAGACGTGAAAGGTATAGGTGGACGTGAATGGAGTCGACCATGTGTTCGGGATGCCCTGCCATTGCGTCAGTGGCTCTGCTTGTAGCTGCACTGGCTTGCCGTGTGCCAGTCTTGTGGATGAAATGGCACAGCTTGGTGCAATGAGCCGGGTCTGTGTGCAATGGGTGCAGGGCAGGGGTGCGGTGGGAGTACGTGTGAAGGCCATTTCACGCACGCTAACTACGACAAAGGACTTTTCAGTGTGGGATGTGTACTCGTTCTCAAATCAGGCAGTGCGTAGTGTGGGAGACGGATGCAAATATTATCGTATCTGTCAGGGGGGCTGGCCACTTGCAAGTTCCTTCTCGGTGCAGCAGATGTGTTAGCGCAAGATAGCTCAGACAAAGAACCTTTCATCCCTACAGTAACTTCTCCAGCTGCATTCATACAGGATGTGTACAAAGGCCGGTCGTGGGTGTTGTGGGATGTCTGCGACCCTGGTCATCATGGACGAGATGCCCAGCACGTGGCACATGGGCGGGTTCACTGTGTGTTACGTTGCCAAACAGCTGCTCCTCCCTCCCATGAGCCCCCACACTTTTGTGCGCTGCGCTGTTGTATCCCGTGAACTCCTACGGCACACCATTGTAATGCCTATTCGCGCATGTCCTGCGACATTCCAATCACACGTGACACTGCCGTTTGGAGGTGGTGCATGCCACTTTACAACATCGACTGCTTCGGCCCTTGTGGCGGCCACACCAGAGCACAGAGACACACTTACCGCACTTCTTGCACACGGACATGTCCGAGACACCCCGTTCCCCTTGCCGGATAGGCACACCCCTGCGCTGACCTGTGTACGCCGGACCAGCACACGCCGCTTGTGCATGCAGGAGGGTACGTGCGTAGCTACATGTCCAGGCTCACTGCCAACGCAGAGGTGACATGGTAACGTCCGCTGAAGACAGCACACTGTGATGTTGCAGGGCCCGTGCCCATCATGCTAACACAATGACCACACGGACACACTTGCTCAGATGCGGGTTCGGGGGGCGTTGGCGGTCCTGGGGTTGTTGCGATGAGTGTTGTGGCCCTCATGGGTATCCGTGTATCATGCTCATTGACTCTATGGCACCTGTGGGTGTTCCGGTGTGGCTCTTGGCTGTGTTCCCTTTCATGCTGCAGGTAGTCGTCCTGCTTAACACCAGCAGAAAGCAGGTGTAAAATCCCTGGTGCTAACGCGGCTTATCGCCGGAATTTGTTTCGCATCGCAGTTTTTGCCTTTCGTTGTGAAAGTTGTGATGTGGTTTTTTCATGTACAGAAAAATAAACGAACTGGGCAGTGTATCCCGTCAAGATTCAGCACCTGACCCACTATTCCCAATCAATATAAATACAATGAGATTTCTTCATTGATTTTGTGTGTACACTGTAAATGCACCCACTACCACAGTGCAATTCAATACAGGATTTTAGTATTTAGAATAAATCGCAAAGGTGCACCTCGTGTGTTTTTGCACGGGAACGCCTACTCTGCATCTCATTATCAGCACTTTAATGCAACTAAAGTTGAGATAAATCTAACACACTATTCAGAAGCTGGTGCAAACTGCAGACATCACCAGTATTCCCGCGATAACTGCCCCAAAATTTAACACCATGGTGGACACCACCAAATAACAGTAATAAGAACGAGAAAGAGTCACACAGCACTTAAGTAACAACCAAAAACTTTATTGAATTTTTTTTTTTCTTCAAACTTTATTTTTCTGTTTACGTACATATAGAGGATAAACTAAATTTAACAAACTCAACACAAAACAACAAGGCGGAAGACTCCTGTCGGGTCCATCAATGTCGACGACACAGTCTGGAAAATAAAGCAAAAAATAAGGACGTGTGTAATGCGCATATCAAAGGAGTGAGACACAGAGAAAGAGAGAAGGAAAAAAAAAGCCAGAGAGAAAAAGAGAGGGAAGGAAAGAAAGGGAGTGAGAAAGGGAGAAGAGAGAGAGAGTGAGAGAGATAGAAGGAAAGGAAGGAAGAGAGTGAAGAGAGGGAAGTGAGAGAGAGAGAGAGAGACACTGCCGCCCCTGCGCATCCATGACCAAATAATTACCTGCTGCCACCGGAGTGTCTACCAGTGGGCACTCCACGTGCCCGTGAAAGCTCCAGGGCCCGGTCCCGCCACCATGGCTTGGTGCACATTATGTGGACCCGCTCCGCGGCCCAGCAGATCCCACACATGTCGCTGAGTCCTGAGTCATCAATGGCGGAGACCACATCAGCTTTTGGTGCCGCTAACCCTGTGCAACGCAAGTCAGCGCCACGTGGTGGTAGGCTGCTGACGGCCATACAACTTAGGGTGCAACTAACCCTGTGCAACTCAAGTCCGCGCCACGTGGTGGTAGGCCCCTGAAGGCCACATCAGCTTCGGGTAGCACTAACCCTGTGCAACTCAAGTCCGCGCCATGTGGTAGTAGGCCCCTGACGGCCACATCATCTTCGGGTGGCACTAACCCTGTGCAACTCAAGTCCGCGCCACGTGGTGGTAGGCCCCTGACGGCCACATCAGCTGCGGGTGGCACTAACCCTGTGCAACTCAAGTCCGCGCCACATGGTAGTAGGCCCCTGACGGCCATATAGCTCAGGGTGCGACTAACCCTCTGCGCAACTTTTCATGGACTCTTTATGATTGAGACCCGTGGAGCGTCCGCCATCCAGTCACCACCGGCAATAAAGGATGTGACATTGTCGATCCATTATATTTGCGTGGTCACATGGCCTGTGACGCATGTGCCGGATGGGTGTGGTGTGTGTGCAAACCTGCCCTCAGGGAGTGGCCGTGACATGTTGACAACTAGACCACTGACCTGCACACCAACAGCGAGTACACCTGCGACAGGTAGCTATGTGGGGGGTGTGAAAACGTGTTTTCTCAATGGATTTTCCATAGGAAACTTTAGACAAGGCTAC
The DNA here is from genome assembly GCA_963921515.1 of Calotriton arnoldi. Lineage (NCBI taxonomy): Eukaryota > Metazoa > Chordata > Amphibia > Caudata > Salamandridae > Calotriton > Calotriton arnoldi. Next base: position 943,555 of record CAWUFW010007273.1, on the reverse strand, counting down.
AGGTCAAACTGCTGAACGGAATTACGCCAAATTTGGTAGGGAGAAAGGTCTTGGTCCAGAAAGCGCGCTTTCTCGCATCGAGTGAAAATATAAAAGAAAGGTCCCGGGGGCAATTTAATATACCGGAGCTCTGTCTGTGCGAGATAACCCTTTCACGCTCCCTCTGCCCAACATCACCACTTCGCAGCTATGCCGTTAGAAGCCAGTCCGTCGGCTCACAGCTCTCTACCTTTGCTAGCTAGTACGCTGCTGTGCCTGTACCTCTGCGAGCTACTACGCTGCTGTTCCTTTGGGAGCGGACGGCTCGTAGTACTGCGTCTGTGAGTCGAGCGGACGGGCCGCAGTTGTCCCTCTGCGAGCCTGGGTGCGAACTGTTCATAAGTCACACTACATAAGCATTGAAAAGCCATTTTGTGATTCAGTCCGTCAGCTGGCATCTGTCCGAGGCATTTCTGAAAACATACCGGAGTTCTTTCTGTGAGAAATACCCCTTTCACGCTGTCTCTCCCCACATCAGCAGGTAACGCACCCTCTTCCCACATTACCAAAATACCCCCAACAACCTTCTTGGGCCCGGAATTGTCCCTGTGCGGTTGGACAAACAAGAATCTTAGTCATGTATAGATTTACATATAAAACATTTTATTTAAACAAAACAACAACAAATAAAACTGAAGGGAGTCTGGTGCTGTGGTCGCTGCCACGAAGTTGGGGTCACTGCCATTCAGGACTCAGGACACAGTTCCACATGTGGGATCGGCTTGTATTGAACAGGGTTAGTGGCACCACGTGGCGCGCCTTGTGTTGTACAGGGTTAGTGGCACCACGTGTCGCCGGCCTTCCATATGGAAATATGCCTCACTGATCGAAGGGAGTCTGGTGCTGTGGTCGCTGCCACGGACTTGGGGTCACTGCCATTCAGGACTCAGGACACAGTTCCACATGTGGGATCGGCTTGTGTTGAACAGGGTTAGTAGCACCACGTGTCGCCGGCTTGTGTTGAACAGGGTTAGTGGCACCACGTGTCCAAAATTCGAATTGCGAGCTCTGCTGCCCGCAGTGTAGACTGCTAATGAGTGTTCATTTGCACTTGAAGATGAATTTGGTGATTGTACTAAAGCTATAACTGATATAAAAAAAGTTCTTGAAGCAAGGATACTAAAAGGATATTATGTAGGTTTTAGGCCTGTGATAGTTACTTGCCTACTGGACTCTGTAATTAATGAATCAAGACTTAATTTTAATTGTGAGCCCTGATGACCGCAGTGTAGGCCAGAGGTAGCGGTCAGCAAGGGACCATAGCCACGTGGCGTTGAGTTGAGGTGCACAGTTAGTGGCACCAGAAGCATTGAGAATGTATGAGCCTGTGATGCTGCTTGGTGCGGACGGGCCGCACTGGGAGCAATGTCTCTTGCCTACTGGACTGCGTCATCTGCAATTGCGACTGTATCTGAATTGTGAGCCCTGCTGACCGCAGTGTAGGCCAGAGGTAGCGGTGAGCAAGGGCCCACAGCCACGTGCATAGGTTGGTGGCCCCACCGGCCTGCGTAGTTCAGGTTCAGTGGCACCACGTGTCGCCGGCCTTCCATATGCAAATACGCCTCACTAATCGAAGGGAGTCTGGTGCTGTGGTCGCTGCCACGAAGTTGGGGTCACTGGCATTCAGGAGTCAGGACACAGTTCCACATGTGGGATCGGCTTGTGTTGAACAGGGTTAGTGGCACCACGTGTCGCCGGCCTTGCATATGGAAATATGCCTCACTGATCAAAGGGAGTCTGGTGTTGTGGTCGCTGCCACGGACTTGGGGTCACTGCCATTCAGGACTCAGGACACAGTTCCACATGTGGGATCGGCTTGTGTTGAACAGGGTTAGTGGCACCACGTGTCGCCGGCTTGTGTTGAACAGGGTTAGTGGCACCACGTGTCGCAGCTTGTGTTGAACAGGGTTAGTGGCACCATGTGTCGCCGGCTTGTGTTGAACAAGGTTAGTGGCACCACGTGTCGCCGGTCTTCCACAGTGTAGGCCAGAGGCAGCGGTCAGCAAAGGCCCACAGCCACGTGACGTTGACTTGAGCTGCACAGATTGGGAGCATACAGTCTTCTTAACCGATTATACTCTCTTACACAATTTGCATCGGCACTAATCTTGAATTGTTAGCCCTGCTAACCGCATTGTAGGCCGGAGGCAGCGGTCATCAAGGGCCCACAGCCATGTGGCGTTGACTTGAGCTGCACATAGTTAGTGGTACTTGAAGCACTTAGCGTGTGCGCAGTCAGCGATGATACGTGGTCCGGGCTGGCCGCACTGGTAGCAATGTCTGTTGCCTACTGGACTGCGTCATCTGCAATCGCGAGTCGCTCTGAATTGTGAGCCCTACTCACCGCAGTGGAGGCAGGAGGCAGCGGTGAGGAAGGGCCCACAGGCACGTGTTGTTGACTTGAGCAATGTCTGTTGCCTACTGGACTGCGTCATCTGCAATCTCGACTCCATCTGAATTGTGAGTCCTACTGACCGCAGTGTAGGCCGGAGGCAGCGGTCAGGAAGGGCCCACAGCCACGTGTTGTTGACTTGAGCAATGTCTCTTGCCTACTGGACTGCGTCATCTGCAATCGCGACTCGATCTGAATTGTGAGCCTTGCTGCCCGCAGTGTATATCGAAGGCAATAGTTTGTACAGATATAAGTCCGTGGTGCTGTGCCGCTGGGGGCCTGTGTGGCGGAAGCCAGCGATCGGCTGAGGAGGCTGGCGGTCACGTCGGCGGCCTCGTGGCAGGGTGAGGGGCGCCGCCCTGGCAGACGCTTTGGCCTTCCCACAAGTGAACCACACCCAGAGCTCCGGCCTATTTATTCACACTCCTACGCTGAAGTGGCGTACGTCGGACCAGCCCACTCCGGTTACGCTTATGCTTACAGGGGACGACAACACAGCTACATGACTGAGATCTTCCCTAGTGTTTGACGTAACATGGTTGGGTCCACTGTCCACAACACTACAAGCACCAGTAGTATTTGTGCACATGGAGAGGTGTGTGTTCTGCATACTGAGATGTGTCCAGCACATCACCGCTACACTTTGCATTGGTGAATTGCTTCCTTCACATATAGTTTGTTCACACCTGTCCCAATATTCAGCTATTGTGTGGCTGAGGGGCCATGCCGTTTTCAGAAAGTTCGCTGTCTTGTTCTGCGCTGCCTCGGTGGTAGAGGGGGGTCCTGGGGGTGGTGGTGGGTGTTGTGGCGTTCTTGGGTGTCGGAGCTGCTTGATCAGTAGGTCTATGACATGTGTTGGTCTTCAGATGTGGCTCTGGGCTGGGCTCCCTTTCATACTGTATGTAGTTGTTTAATATTAAAAAAACAAGAAGACATTATATAGTTTAAATAACAAATAAAAAAATTACAGTAGGGAGAGGGGTGGTATGGGGGAGGTCCTGAGGGTTGTGGCAGTGGGTGTTGTGTCCTTCTTGGGTGTCGGAAAAAACTATAGGTTAAATGAACATTATAATTCGAAATTAGCATTAAAAAAACATTGAAATTCACTGAAAAAACCATATGTTTCAGGGACGTTATAGATAGAAATTAGTATTTAAAAAACCTTTGAAATTCACTGAAAAAACCATAGGTTTCAGGCACGTTATAGTTAGAAATTGGCATTTAAAAAAACCTTTGAAATTCACTGAAAAAACCATAGGTTTCAGGCACATTATAGTTAGAAATTAGCATTTAAAAAACCTTAGAAATTCACTGAAAAAACCATAGGTTTCAGGGACGTTATAGTTAGTTGGACATTTCACTCATACAAAACCATAGAAATTCCACCGTTATAGTTAGTTCAGCTAACTATAACTCGCGCCCCCGCAATGCACTGCTGATGACGTCACATATTACATCATTCATGACATGGACAGTGACATCACTGATGACATCTCAAATGACATCACTGATGACATCACTGATGACATCATCCACGTGAAAATCTGATGCACCTCCTCACACCTGAATATAACCTTTGATACACCCACTCTAAAATACAGACTACCAATTTCGAAAAAATAGACACATCAATACCAGTTACTAAATACGCACTGACTGGTTCCTAGGTCTACACACACATCCACTCATTCACCCATACAGTCACTCATACATGTAGTCACAAATCAATACAACACTATCATATGCACTCATACACCTATACAGACACTGACACACTGCCACATATCCAGAGTTACTCACACAGCTAGTCAGTCATGCAAAGAATCAATCATACTTCCATTTACTAACCTATACAGTTATACACATACCAGCTCACTTATACATACAGATACTAACACATAATTACTCTGTTATAGAATCACTGATACAAATACACACTCATCCATGCAGCGACTCTCACAATTACTGACTCTCACATATAGTTATTTATATACACTATCACTCACATATACTGCCTTTTACATATGTAGTTAATTGCACTTATACCACTGAAACATCCATTCACTCACCAACACACCCATACAGCTGTTTCCACATGCACTCTTGAAGCCATATGCCCAGTGAATCAACCACTCACACATCTATGCACAGAGTCACACACCTCCCACCCACACACACATACACACTCAGGCAGCCATACAAATACTCAGGCAAGCAATCAATAAGTCATATAGACACTCATGCAGCTACTCACCAACCCATGCAGCAGCTTACACAACAACAGACAGACTGATACAGACTTTCACCCAGTTTAGTCACTAACCTATGCATTCAGTAAGACACATTTAATCACTCACTTATACAGTCAGTCACGTACCTAGTAAATCCTCCATACAGACACTTATACAACCACTCATTCTTCAATACAGCTTGGCATATATATAAAACAAATTTAAATTTTACAGAAACACACAGTCACTGGATGATGTCATCAGTGATGTCATCAGTGATGTCATTTGAGATGTCATCAGTGATGTCATCAGTGATGTCACTGACCATGTCATGAATGATGTAATATGTGACGTCATCAGCAGTGCATTGCGGGGGCGCGAGTTATAGTTAGCTGAAATAACTATAACGGTGGAATTTCTATGGTTTTGTATGAGTGAAATGTCCAACTAACTATAACGTCCCTGAAACCTAGGGTTTTTTCAGTGAATTTCTAAGGTTTTTTAAATGCTAATTTGTAACTATAACGTGCCTGAAACCTATGGTTTTTTCAGTGAATATATATATATCACTGCTCCATAGTACAAAGTACAGCACTCACGGGGGACTGTGTGACCAAGTTTATTGGCACATAAAACACGAACAAAAAAAAGACGCGTTTCGGCGACTGCCTTTCTCAATATAGAGCGGCAGCCGGAGACCACGCCATTAAATACAATTGATATATATATATATATATATATATATATATATATATATATATATATATATATATATATATATATATATATATATATCAAAACAAAATCCTCCGAGTCAAAGGAGCCCCCGACCCTGCAGGGCGGCCTCAAAACAAAGGGCACGGAGCAGCCCATCAATCACAACCATTGCTGCAAAAAGGTTGAGGCCCAATTCCAGAGACATGGTATTCATTCCAAAACACAGCAGCACATCGTGTTTTCATGTCCTTACGCATTTCGGCGTCCATTACAGCTTTGATCAGAGGTGAAAACAATTGAAAATGTAAAGTGCGTTCGTGCATGCTTAAAACACTTAGTCACATGACTCAATAAAAAACACATTTCCCATAGTGCATTGTAAAGTCATTTTAGATGTAAAGCAGGACATCCTCGTTTATATCATTATTCTCAATTCATTCATCTTACATGCATTGATGTTGGTGTGAAATCCTTTCTGAAGCAGTCATGTGAGTTCGAATGTTTGCGTAGTGCTCTAATACTACGATTGCCTTGGAAAATACCCGTCCTCCGGAAAGATCAGAGCAGGAGGTAGTCCCCTCTGAAACCCTTACTCACAGTCACATATTTGCTGTAGTAGCGTACTCCTCCTTTTGGCATGTGAGGGCAAGTGGGTCATGCTCCTGAATTGAACCAAAACAAAATCCTCCGAGTCAAAGGAGCCCCCGACCCTGCAGGGCAGCCTCAATACAATGGGCAGGGAGCAGCCCATCAATCACAACCATGGCAAAAAGGTTGAGGCACAATTCCAGAGACATGGTATTTATTCCAAAACACAGCAGCACATCGTGTTTTCATGTCCTTACGCATTTCGGCGTCCATTACAGCCTTGATCACAGGTGAAAACAATTGATAATGCAAAGTGCGTTAGTGCGTGCTTAAAACCCTTTAGTCACATGTCTCAATAAATAATACATTTCCCATAGTGCATTGTAAAGTCATTTTAGATGTAAAACAGGAAATCCTCATTTATATCATTATTCTCAATTCATTCTTCTTACATGCACTGATGTTGGTGTGGAATCCTTTCTGAAGCAGTCATGTGAGTTCGAATGTTTGCGTAGTGCTCTAATACTACGATTGCATTGGAAAATACCCGTCCTCCAGAAAGATCAGAGCAGGAGGTAGTACCCTCTGAAACCCTTACTCACATATATAGATATATAGATATATAGATATAGATATATAGATATATACTTATATTTATGTGTCCCTATGCTATTGTGGGTCCTTGGGGGCCAACTACCCCTCCTGTTACCTCCAGCAAGTCCCACACAGTAGGTTTGCTTAGAGAATTTTGCTGGCCACGCTCTCTTTCTCCATCACTCTGCAAACATGCCTCCTGGCGCACTACTAGTTGGGGGATGAAGTCCCCTTGGCTCTTGAGGGTCCTGGGGTGCCAACTAGCCCTCCTGTTACCTCCAATAAGACCCACACAGTGGGATAGCTGAGAGGTCATCAGAGGCCATGCCCCCTTTCTCCACCACTCTGGAAACGCGCCTATTGGTGCATTACTCGTTGGGGGAAGAAGTCCACTTTAGTCCTGAGGCCCTCAGGAAGCAAGGGGACCTCAACCCCCCACCAGAAGGGCGCTGAAAGGTGTGTTTGCAGAGTAGTGGAGAAAGGGGGCATGGCCTCTGACCACTTCTCAGCTATCCCAGTGTGTGGGTCTTTCTGGAGGTAACAGGAGGTCTTATTGGCCCCTAAGGAACCTGAGCAGCCAAGAGGACTTCATCCTCCAACCAAGAGCATGTCAAGAGGCACCTTTGCAGAGTAGTGGAGAAAGGGGGCGGGCCTCTGGTGAGTTACTGGCTTTTTAAAACTTTTTTAAAAATTTCCAGGAAGGGGGGCCACGTGGACCCCCTTCCTTGGACCATGTTGGGCACGGGGACCCCATCCCTCTGGGCCTGCCCTTTTAAAAAAAAATTAATAAAAAAATGGGTGGGGGGCCCTCGCGGGCCAATTTTGGCCCCAGGGACCCTGTCCCCCACGGCATGGCCTGTAATTAATTTTTTTCATAATTAAAAGGGAGGGGGGCCATTTTTGGCCCCACGGCCCCCCTCCCAAGGCTGATTTCAGCCCCGGGGACCCCATCCCCCGGGGCCCAGCCTTTATATATTTTTTTTTAAAGGGGGATGGGGTAGCGTGATCGCCTGCCCTGGGCCAACTTGGCCCCGCCAAGCCATAGCAAACTGCAATGGCCCAGGGGTGAGCACCCTGGGTCATTACTGGAGCCAGCCCCAGGGGTTTGCAGTCCCCAGGGCCATCTAGGGCTCCAGGAGGGGGCCACATGGCCCCCCTCCTTCCTTGATTAGGGGCCTGCCCCGGGGAGGTGGCAGTTCCTGGGGCTGAGAACAGGCCAGGAGGGGGGGCCACGTGTCCACCTCCCATTTTAGAGTTTGTCCCCGGGGAGTTGGTGGTCCCCGGGGCCCAGGGGGGTCCAGGAGGCCCCTCAAGCCAAACATTTAAAGCCCGGGGAGGTGGTGGTCCCCGGGCCAGGGGGGTCCTCAAGGCCCCCCCATAATATTTTGATTAATCCCGGGGTGGTGGTGGTCCCCGGGACTTTGATAAACCCTAGAAGGGGGGCCCCGTACACCCCTCCTTTATTTACCATATGCCCCTGTGACCTGGCCCGCCCGGGCACTATTCTAAAGCAAGCGCTTGCTTTTTAAAAAACCTTTTGCTGTGGATTCACAGATCCACCTGCAAGTCTGCATCAATTTTTTTTTTAAATTCTTATTACCCCCGGTGGGGTCCAAGAGGGACCCCACACCATATCTGGGGGTCAGGGTATTTCTACCCTGACCCCTTTTCTTTATTTGTAACTTTTTTTCTGGTAATCGGCTTCAAGCCGAGCCCCAAGATGGCTGCCAACACTTCCTAGTTGAAGTTTTGGCAGCCAATAAAATTTTAGTAGGATCCGCGAGTCCACTGCAAAGAAAAGTGTTCGGCAGAATATAGTGGCCATTGTGTGCAAATTATTCGTTACTGCCAGAACCGTCGCAAACCTGTAAAGGAGGAGTTCTTACCTGACATTGAGTCCACATTACCAAAATGCGGAAGCGCGAGTTACGAAACTGGTGTTTTGGGTAATGTAACCCTGATGGAGCAGAAATGCGGCTGATCGTGCGAGTTAGAGGACACATTTGTGAACAACATTGTTCCCAGTCAAGGGTACTAAGCCAGCAGAGGTGTAAAAAAGGAAAGTGCATTGTGGGACTTGTACATCAATCTACGTGCACTTTGCCGAAAGATGAAACGCAGGTACAAGAAAAGATCTGACGAATTGGAGTCCACCATTTGGGACTACAGGTAAATGAACAATGGGAGCATGTCGTCTTGTTTAAAAACTGGTAATTACTAAACTCTCTGTGGGAATGGCATTGAGAAAGGCGAATGGTCGCCGAAACGCGTTTGCCATAACAGAATAAATGGATTCCGTTTGAACCCGCTGAGTGCTCCTAATGTTCTTTTGAGCGTCTTTGATGGCAAGATAATTCTGTGCAGCAACTTGCACTTAAGGAGGCACCCGATCTGAAAAGTATTCGGCACTATATATTGGCCATTGTGGGCAAATTATTCGTTACTGCCAAAACTGTTGCAAACCTGTAAAAGAGGAGTTCTTACCTGACACTGAGTCCACATTACCAAAATGCAGAAGCGCGAGTTACGATACTGGCATTTTGGGTAATGTATACCTGATGGAGCAGAAATGCGGCCGATCGTGAGAGTTAGAGGACACATTTGCGAACAACATTGTTCCTAGTCAAGGGTACTAAGCCAGCAGAGGTGTAAAAAAGGAAAGTGCATTGTGGGACTTGTACCCAGAAACATCTACTCGAGATAACATCAATCTAAGTGCACTTTGCCGAAAGATGATACGCTGGCACAAGAAAAGATCTGACGAATTGGAGTCCGCCATTTGGGACTACAAGTAAATGACCAATGAGAGCATGTTGTCTTGATTAAAAACTGGCAATTACTAAACTCTCTGTGGGAATGGCATTGAGAAAGGTGAATGGTCGCTGAAATGTGTTTGCCAAAACAGAATAAATGGATTCAGTTTGAACCCGCTGAGTGCTCCTGATGTTCTTTTGAGCATCTTTATTGGCAAGATAATTCTGTACAGCCACTTGCACATAAGGAGGCGCCCGATCTGAAAAGTGTTCGGCAGTATATAGTGACCATTGTGTGCAAATTATTCGTTACTGCCAGAACCGTCGCAAACCTGTAAAGGAGGAGTTCTTACCTGACATTGAATCCACATTACCAAAATGTAGAAGCGCGAGTTATGAAACTGGCGTTTTGGGTAATGTAACCCTGATGGAGCAGAAATGCGGCTGATCGTGAGAGTTAGAGGACACATTTTCGAACAACATTGTTACCAGTCAAGGGTACTAAGCCAGGAGAGGTGTAAAAAAGGAAAGTGAATTGTGGGACTTGTACCCAGAAACATCTACTCGAGATAACATCAATCCACGTGCACTTTGCCGAAAGATGATACACTGGCACAAGAAAAGATCTGACGAATTGGAGTCCGCCATTTGGGACTACAAGTAAATGACCAATGGGAGCATGTCGTCTTGTTTAAAAACTGGCAATTACTAAACTCTCTGTGGGAATGGCATTGAGAAAGGCGAATGGTCGCCGAAACGCGTTTGCTAAAACAGAATAAATGGAATCCGTTTGAACCCGCTGAGTGCTCCTGATGTTCTTTTGAGCATCTTTGATGGCAAGATAAGTCTGTGCAGCCACTTGCACATAAGGAGACACCCAATCTGAAAAGTGTTCAGCAGTATATAGTGGCCATTGTGTGCAAATTATTCGTTACTGCCAGAACCGTCGCAAACCTGTAAAGGAGGAGTTCTAACCTGACATTGAGTCCACATTACCAAAATGCAGAACTGCGAATTAACGAAACTGGCGTTTTGGGTAATGTAACCCTGATGGAGCAGAAATGCGGCCGATCGTGAGAGTTAGAGGACACATTTGCGAACAACATTGTTCCCAGTCAAATCAAATCAAAATCAAATATTTATTGTTTCAGTTAATTAAAACCATAACAATTTGTTCCCTGTATAATCGAAGTCAACAATAAAATGTTTGTAAAATTGCTAAAAACCGTAAAAAGCCTTTTGTTGTCACTTACTAATATTCAAGTATGTACAAGGGTGTGTAATAAACTATTAATGAGTCAATTAATAATAATTTAGTATGTACAAAATTATATAGTAAACAATGAATAGATGAAAGCAATAATTGGTCCTTGTTCCGCTGAGACGTTAAAAGGATTCTTTCCAGCCATGATTTTTGCTTGGCATGTAGCCTCTCTCTTAATCCAACCCTCCCGGTACACATTACTGGGCAGTAACTGGAGATTCAGTTTTTAATGCTTGCTCATGTGAGGTGAGGAACTTTATCAATTGACAGTTCATTAAGGTATCAGTTGGATCCAACCCAGTTATGAAAGATGATCTGCACATCCTTATTCTTCTGGAGTTCATTGCATTTTTTGATAAAGTGACACGTGCTTTTGAAAGTTTGGGACATATACAGACTAGATGGATGAAATCCTCTTTGCTGCTGCCACATAGTCTGCACTCTTTCGGCCTTTTGTGGACCCATGTTGGCTGATCCGCGATGGACGGTAATTTGCCTAATCGCAGGGCCATCAGTTGAAGCTTACGATGGACCGAGAATGTAATATTCAGGTACGGACTTGGGGTAAGGATCTTGTAATTAGTGATCACCATCCAGGCGTTCTTTCTCTTGCTGAAGATATCTTTATCTACTAGCAGAGAGTGGAGTTTTGCAGATTTATTTATGGCTTGTTTGAAGGATGAGTACGACACGTTGGTGTTCCAAAGCTCTCCTGTACAGATTGCTAGTAAAGCTTTTTGTAGATATTGATTTGGGGGATTTTATTTCCTTCTCTAATTCCTCCCACAAAGCTTTGTTCAATTCTGATTCTGCTGTATTTTGCTTCAGTCTATACCATTGCTTAATGGTTGCGTACATCCTCCCCAATATTTCATTGTTTATGCCAAATTCTAATCTCACCTGAGCTGGAGACGCGGACTGGTGGATTTGAAAGACCCTTTTATATATTGAAACTTGCAGTTTGTTTAGCTGGTCAGCGTCTTTGCCATGTAGTGCAATACTGCCATATGATAACGTTGGTAGCATTTTGGCTGATATTACTGCTAGTAGGAGTTTAAATGATGGGCCCTTTAGTTTTTTTGCTAGGGTCCTAAAGGCAAGCGATACGGCGTTTGTTCTCTGTGTCATATATGCTTTTTGCTCTTGATGATGCAGCCTATTGTCGATGTAGAAACCCAGGTATTTATAATTAGAGACTTCCTCTAGCTTTTCGCCCTCAAATTGAAAATTCTGTTTAGCCGTCAGGTATCCTCTAACTAGCATTGTCTTGCTTTTCGATGTATTTATGTCTAGCTTATTATCGGCTATATATTCCAGTATACCTGTGAGTGACCTACGAAGGCCGATCTTGGTTAGGCTCATCAGGACTACATCATCCGCATATGATAGGTGGGATAACGACAGTGTGCCCAGTTGGGGTGGGTGGGAGTTGATCTTGTTGAGCTTATGAGCCAGATCTGCCATAAAAATATTAAAGAGCTGCGGTGTCAGCACACACCCTTGTTTGAGCCCTTTTGTGGTGGTGACCATCCTTGATAATCTTCAACCATCTCCCAGTTTAACTCTCATCCATGTGTTGGAATACAGGAGCAATATTCCTCTAAATAAATTTTCGGGGATTTTCCAGGCTCGCAGCTTTTCCCATAGGATTTGACGATCCACACTGTCAAAAGCCGCCTTTAAATCGACAAAACAGAGGTGCACTTGTTGTTTCTTCCGTTTATATTTGTCGGCGATCAGCGAGAGTGATAATATGTTTGTGATTGTCCTGATTCCCTTTCTGAAACCTGTCTGATTGACAGGTATCAGTTTTAGCTTGTCTGACCAGGTATCAAATCTACCAGTATCAGAGATGCGTAGTACTTTGCGTCTACATCCAGTAGAGCAATTAATCTGTAATTGGACGGGGACGATCTTTCACCCCCTTTGTAGATTGGTGAAATTACTGATCCTTGCCAGCTCAGCTGAATTTGCTTTATGTTCTCCACTTCTCCAAAATAACTTTTTTTGTCTCCCTCCCCAGAAATCTGGTGCAAGTTTGAAGATTAACGGGGGGATTCCATTGGGACCTGGGGCCCCTGTTCCTTGTTCCTTCGAGATTATTATTTTTAACTCCTCTAGTTGATAGGCTCGGCTTTCAGGTGTGGCCCTTGAGCCGCTGGCGTTCGTAACGACTCCATTCCTTTGTACTTCTTCTGCTTTCGGCGCAGAGGTAGGGTATCGGGACCTAGTGCTCTTTGTTTTTTGTTTAGAGAACATGTCATTATTCTTTTGTTCCACTTGATCTTGGACATTTTCTTGCTCCATCTCCTTACCTACTTGAAAGTTCGTGAGTTTCATGTCTGTAAATCTTTCTGTTAGAAACATGGCCCAGTCTTGTTCTTGTACACTTGAGGAAAGAGAGTTGACAGACCGATTCAGATTTTTTATTGTTTCCCAGAATGTGCTTGAGTTGTTTTTTCGCATCATGTAATAGTGTAGCCCAGAAGTTGTCCTCACATCTTTTTTTATGTTCCCATATCTTCTTTTTATATTCTTTCCTTAGATTACGTATGGCTTCCCATCCTGTATCATTTAACTCAGTTCTATTTTGTTCCTTTAGAGTTTTTTTTAGTTCTCGTTTCAGTCTGAGAGCGTCAATCGGTCTTGGCGTGTGTTAGAACTGGGGGTCTCTAGTTGGCAGAGGTAGGCACCTTTGACCTAGTAGGGTCCCTTGCTTCTAGTCAGGGTAAGGGGGCTACACTCCTAAATAACCCCTGCTCACCCCCATGGTAGCTTGGCACGAGCAGGCAGGCTTATCTCAGAGGCAGTGTGTAAAGCATTTGTGAACACATACAGTAATACAGTGAAAACACTACAGATGGACACCACACAGGTTTTATAAAAATAAGTATTTTTTATATAGACTTAACACAAGACCAAAACGACAAAAATCCGCAATACTGTAATTCAAAATAGGCTTTTAGATGGTAGAAATAGCTTAGTTCAAGTTGATGGTAAATGCGGCACGATTCTCACAAAAGTACCTGGAATGCGTAAAGCAAATTGGCGGAGGCGATGCGTCTGTTCCTCAGTGCTTGCGCAAAGTAGGCGATGCATTTGTTCCTTACCGGAGAGGAGGCGATGCGATGATCCAGTTGCGATGCGTCAAGATGGCGCCTCGATGCGATGCGACGATCCGGTGCGATGCGATAAGATGCCGCCCGCGATGCGACGACGGGAAGACGATACGTGCACGCCCGACGGCCATGCGGCGAACTCTGTAACTTTGGAGCCGCGACAGGCCCTTCGACACGCTTCTCCGGTGATGCGACGACGACCCTTGCGGTGAAGACATGCTTCTCCGGTGATGCGACGACAGACAAACAGCTGCGACGGAGACACGCTTCTGCGGTGATGCGGCGGCGACCTCTGCGGCGGCGACACGCTTCTCCGATGATGCGACGGCAACAGCTGCTACTGCGGCACGCTTCTTCTCATTGAGTCGCGCTTCCAGCTCCCAGCGACATGCAGGCTTCTGCAGACAGAATACCCAGCAAGGGAATTCAGAGGGGAGCTGGTGGTGAAGTCTTGTATCCCTGAGACTTCAGCAGGAGGCAAGCACAATTCAAGCCCTTGGAGATTCTTCTTCAAAAATGGTGAAAGTTTCAATATAATTCTTTTCTCCTTTCCTTGGCAATAAAGAAACCACTGCAGGCCAACCCCAGCAAACAACACACTGGCATAGGGGCAGTCAAAAACTCCTGCAGATTCTCTGGTTCTTCTCCTTGGCAAAAGGTCCGTCTTGATTCCCAGAAGTGATCTAAAGTCTAGGGGTCTGGGCCCCAGTATTTATACTAATCCTAATCCTAATTTATAGACCACCAGGGACTAGGAGTGCCTTCAATGCTTCCATCAGCAATTTGCTGGAGGATAGCACTGGTAATGAGACCTATACTATACTTGGGGATTTTAATTTCCACCTTGAGGCCTCATCAGATCAGGATACTATGATCCTAATAGACGCAATGAAGAGCGCAGACCTCCAGCAGATTGTTACCGGCCCTACTCATGTGGCAGGACACACCCTGGATGGGATCTTTTCAAACCACCCTGGCCTTTGGTTTACCAGGGCTTTGCCCCTGGTTTGGACTGACCACGCGGCCGTCCTATTTGAAATTGGTCTTAGGGACCAGTGCAATAGTAGGGCTTGCAGTGGGAGGCAGGTAGTGGGTAGAGCTTGGAACAAAGTGGATGGGGATGTCTTCCAGACTCTTCTCAAGTCGACTGCTGTCCAGGGATTTGCAGGGCCAGAGGAAGGGGCCATTGCATATACGGACTGGCTAGGGAAAGCCTGTGATATTGTGGCCCCAGAAAGAACCCTTTTTCCCAGAAGAGTTGCTCCCTCCGCCCCGTGGTTCACGGACGATTTGAGGCTGGAAAAAATTAAATGTAAAAGACTCGAGCGGAGCTGGAGGAAAGAATATAGGGAAACAGAAAAGAAGGCCTATAAAAGCAGCCTTGTGACCTATAAACAACTTGTGTTCTTGGCCAAGCAAAGGTTCTTTGTTAATCAAATTGACTTAGCAAAGAAGTCGACCAAAGAACTTTTCAGGACTGTTTCTAACTTGGCCTCGCCGCATCCAGCTAAGGTGCAGTCAAGTCAGGAACTTTGCGATGACCTGGCCGACTTTTTCTTAAATAAAGTGGAGAGCATTTTCTCAGTGTTTAACGTTCCATGTAAAGTCGGGAGGCCTGGAGCCAATGAAGATAGGGTTCTGCGCACGCTTGATAAGTTCGACCCACTATCAACGGAGAATATTTCTAACCTGCTACTGGCAGTAAGGTCCGGGTCTCCTCAGGACCCCTGCCCGGCCGAAGTGATCAAACTAGCCATGGAACCCGTTATCTCTGCACTTCTGCCCATTTTTAATTCAATGATTGAAATTGGACACTTCCCTAAAGTTTGGAAGGTGGCTTCGATTTTACCCCTTCTGAAAAAGCCTAGTCTGGATCCCAAGGACCCTAACAGCTTTCGCCCAATTTCTAGGATCCCCTTGCCCGCCAAAATAATAGAAAAGGCTTTGAATACACAACTAAGTGTCTTTCTTTGCGAGACTCATGCTTTGGATCCCACTCAGTACGGGTTCAGAGTGGAACACAGCACAGAATCAGCCCTTATTAAGGCCACAGATGAGATCAGGAAGGCGGTGGATCAGGGGGGCAAAGCCGCCTTGGTCCTTTTGGATCTTTCTTCGGCCTTCGATACGGTCCATCATGATCTTCTGATGGACCGGTTAAGGGCGATTGGGGTTCAAGGGAAAGCCTGGAAACTTATTCAGTCATTTCTGACAGGGAGAGTACAAACTGTATCCTTGGGGGATTTAAAATCTAAACCCTTCATTCTACCTTGTGGGGTCCCTCAAGGGTCATCATTGAGCCCTACATTATTTAATGTTTATGTCTCTTCGCTTGGGCCCATTATTAGGACGTTTGGGTTCGAGCTCACCTCCTATGCGGACAACACCCAAATTGTGGTGTCCCTGCTCCCAGGTCAGGAGACTGGCATAGATAGCCGCTTCCAACTCTGCATGAAATCGGTGGGCAGTTGGATGGAAGAAAACTGCCTTAAATTGAATGCAGGGAAGACGGAAGTGGTGCTATTCGGAAATGATGTCAACTTCTGGACTCCGATCTGGTGGCCATCATCTATGGGTCCCCTCCCTGCTCCTGTGAAGAAGGCAAAAAACTTGGGAGTGATAGTAAATGAGAATCTGAATTTTGGGGACCAAGTCAATGCAGTTGCCTCTTCCACAGCACATGTGATCAGAACAGTAAAAAAATATTACCATTTCTACCAGTTGACAGAAGGCAAACGGTGGTCTCCGCGCTAGTCCTGTCGAGGCTTGATTACTGCAATAGCCTCTACCTTAATATTATGGAACGCTCTATGAACAAACTACAGAGGCTTCAGAATGCCGCTGCAAGGCTACTTACGGGCACCCCTAAGTTTGCCCCAATTTCTAACGAAATCAGAAAACTACATTGGCTCCCGGTGAGGAACCGTGTGCGCTTTAAATCCTTGTGCACGGTTTTTAAAGCACTTCATGGAAGAGGACCTGCTTACCTACAACAACAGTTTAAATGGTATTTACCAAATAGAAACTTACGGTCTTCTGGGGCCAGGTTGTTCAAAGTCCCAGCCACAAAAAGGGCGAGGTGGGGTGACCGAGGCTTTATTGCGGGGGCAGCCAGGGCCTGGAATGATCTTCCAGTCCATCTCAGAAACACAACAGACCTGCTGATCTTCAGGAGGGGCCTGAAGACGTGGCTGTTTGATAAATAACCTGCCTGTTCTTGCTTTGGCCGATGGAGTGGTAACTAGCGCCAGGACACCCTCGGGTAATCGAGCGCTTAATAACTATCCTTAACATAACATAACATAACATAACATAACATACCTGTAAATCCTTTGTCCTCTGAAGGCAGAGGGTCCTGTACCTAGTCCAAACCAGTTCTGGGTGCATTCTACCAGTGCACAACTTCTTCCTTTGTCAGTGTGGGCCAGGGTCATCAGACGCACCACAGGAGGTGGAGCCAGCATTGTGGAAGGCAGGCACAGCCCTGTTCTGGCCCAGGTGCTACTCCTCCCACCACTCCCAATGCAGTTAGGTCTATTCAGCCTAGTGCTGACTCACCCTGTCTCCTGGAGCCACCCCAGCCCCTGTCACTTACAAACCAGACAAGCAATGCACAACCTAGCAGAGGCAGGCTGGATGGTTAGGCAAGAAAATACCTACTTTCTAAAAGTGGCATTTTCAAACATAGAATGTTAAAACCAACTTCACTAAAAGATGTATTTTATCATTCTGAGTTCAGGCATACTAAATTCGTTTTTCTACCATGTTCCCTGGGAAAGTTAGGGTCCACCGCAAGATCACCGACATACATAACAGCTTCGACGCACAAACCACGCACCCTACCGCCGAACCAATGCCCGCCACCACCACCCTCTGCAACTGGACCCCGATCAGCACCGAAGACACCACCCGCACGATGAACTCCATCCACTCCGGATCACCAACCGACCCCTGCCCACACCACGTCTTCAACAAAGCCGACGCCACCATCGCACCCCATCTCCGGGACATCATCAACTCCTCCTTCCACACCGCCACCTTCCCGGAGAGCTGGAAGCACGCCGAGCTTACCGCCCTCCTGAAGAAACCAACGGCGGACCCCACCGACCTCAAGAACTACCGTCCCATCTCGCTCCTTCCGTTTCCGGCCAAAGTCATCGAGAAGACCGTCAACAGACAGCTTGCCGCCTTCCTCGAGACGAACGGATCCCTCGACCCCTCGCAGTCCGGGTTTCGGGCCAACCACAGCACCGAGACCGCCCTTATCGCAGCCACCGACGACATCAGAACCCTAACCGACAACGGGGAAACAGCAGCCCTCATCCTCTTGGACCTCTCCGCGGCGTTCGACACCGTCTGCCACCGCACCCTAGTGAAGCGCCTCAGCAACATCGGAATCCGAGAGAAAGCACTGGAATGGATCATCTCGTTCCTCGCCGGAAGAACCCAGAGAGTCCGCCTCCCCCGTTCAGATCCGAGGCCACCGAAGTCATCTGCGGCGTTCCACAAGGATCTTCACTCAGTCCAACCCTCTTCAACGTCTACATGAGCCCCCTCGCAGCCATCGCACGCCAACACAACCTCAACATCATCTCCTACACCGACGACACCCAGCTGATCCTCTCCCTCACCAACGACCCCACCACCGCCAGAGCCAACCTACACGACGGGATGAGAGACGTCGCCGACTGGATGAGGAACAGCCGCCTTAAACTGAACTCAGACAAGACGGAAGTCCTCATCCTGGGCTCATCACCCTCCGCCTGGGACGACTCCTGGTGGCCCCCGGCCCTGGGCACCGCGCCCAAGCCAACGGACCACGCACGCAACCTGGGCTTCATCCTGGACTCCTCCCTGTCAATGACCAGACAAGTCAACGCCGTCTCATCTTCGTGCTTCAACACCCTGCGCATGCTCCGCAAGATCTTCAGATGGATCCCCACTGAAACCAGGAAGACCGTCACCCAGGCACTCGTCACCAGCCGACTGGACTATGGGAACACCCTCTACGCCGGAACCACAGCCAAACTTCAAAAAAGACTCCAGCGCATCCAGAACGCCTCCGCACGACTCATCCTGGACATCCCCCGACACAGCCACATCACCGGACACCTGAAAGACCTGCACTGGCTCCCCGTCAGCAAGAGAATCACGTTCAGACTCCTCACCCACGCACACAAGGCCCTCCACGACCTGGGCCCAAAGTACCTCAACGACCGCATGACCTTCTACACGCCCACCCGCCAGCTACGATCAACCAGCCACGCCCTCGCCACCGTACCACGCATCCGCAGAACCACCGCCGGAGGAAGATCCTTCTCCTACCTGGCAGCCAAGACCTGGAACTCCCTCCCCACTCACCTTCGGCGAACCCAGGACCATCTCTCCTTCAGGAAGCAGCTCAAGACCTGGCTGTTCGAGCAATAACTTACCCCCTCCCCCAGCGCCTTGAGACCCTCCCGGGTGAGTAGCGCGCTCTATAAATGCCGTGATTGATTGATTGAGGGTTATAAGGTGTTATAATCAAACTGCCAATTCTGGCCTATGGGGACAGGTAGCCTTGCAATAGTGAAAAATGAAATGGGCTGTAATTCACTATCAGGACATGCCACACATATCAGGGCATGTCCTACCTTTTACATACAATGCACCCTGCCCTTGGGCCTACCTTAGGGGTGACTGATATGTAGAAAAGGGAAGGTTTAGGGACTGGCAAGTGGGTGCACTTACCAAGTCAACATGGCAGTACTGGACTGCACACAGGCTCTGCAATGGCAGGCCTGAGACACACTTTACAAGCTGCTTCTGTGGGTGGCACAACCAGTGCTGCAAGCCCACCAGCAGCATTTGATTTACAGGCCCTGGGCACATGTGGTGCACTACACTAGGGTCTGATAAGTAAATCAAATAAGCCAATCATGGAGTCACTAATTCATTACATCAATTTACAGGGAGAGCATATGCACTTTAGCACCGATCAGCAGTGGTAAAGTGCCCAGAGTCATAAAACCAACAAAAACAGGTCAGAAAGAATACAGGAGGAAGGCAAAAAGTTCAGGGAGGACCCTGCAAAAAGGGCCAAGTCCAACACAACCCCCTTCCAGCCAAAACGCAGGGTAGACCAATCACTACCTTGATGGGCTTCCCTGCTTTGGGCGATAGAACATGGACCCTGGCCCGCAACCGCAGGGGCATATTCCAGTTCTATGCCAATCTGAACCTATCTGGATCCCTCTGTCCATACTCTCAGGGCCCACTAAGCTAACCCATGGGGAACCCTTCTCCTCACCTGTGGACACCATCTGTGCAGCACCTAACCTTAGTTTGCTCACAGGTGTGTCCCAACAGACAGACAGTACCCACATGGCCAACACAGAGGTGTGGCCCAGTTCACCCGCGGGGTGCGACTCCGATCCCCCTCCCAGGGGCAACTCTGTCCACCAGGACAGCAAGCCACAGTGGCCACTGACAGCTGTCAGTGATGAGAACCAGGCCCCAGGCCTTTCATGGTTCTCCAACCTCTGTGGCATCAGAGAGCGGGGGGCAGTATCCCCAGGTGCCTGGCACCCTTTGTCCATTCTCCCTCCTGTCAGGTCAGGTATTACATCCTGGCACAGACCCACCAGCCCCGGGCCTGTACCCGGCGGCTGGACCGGAGACTGGGGTGGGCTTTCCCACACCCGCTTCTCCTCCTCTGGGGTCTGCACCCTCCCACCTGGAGCGGTACCCCCTTCCAGAATTGTCAGGGCACCTGTGGCAGGTGTCCTGCACAATTCGCCCACCAGTTCAGGTGTTCTATCCTGCAACTGGGAGCCCAGTCTAGGGTCTGTACCCTTAGACTGGACAGAGGTCAGGAGTGAGGCTGCCCTCTCCCTGCCCCCCTTACTGGGGCCCTGCGCCCTCCCACCTGGAGTGGTGCTCCCAGAAGACAAACCGGTAGGGACACTGATTACAGTTGTCCTTCCCTCCAGGTCAGGCAACACCTGAACCTGGCTTCCCAACCCAGGGACGGAACCCTGCTGCTGAGCAATTGCCTGGCGAACCAGGACTTCCTGGGGAGTACACATACCCTCCCCGAGGGTGACACATAACTCATGTGTCGTGTGACAGTCTGCCTGGCACAGATCTCCTGACCCCTGTCCATCTGACAGTGTGTGAAGATCCCCCAGGACAGAAGTGGTGTCACCATGGTCACTCCTGGGAGACTCAGCCCTTCTGGCTGGCCCCTGACCCACTGGTTCTTCTACTGGGGACTCTCTCCCCCTCTCACCCCTCAATCTGGATTTCTGCACCCTCCACTTAGGAGTGGTACTGCCAGACACCAGAACTGATGGAGGTCCACTTACAGACAGTCCCAGTTCACCTGACCTTAGGAGATCCCCCTCTGGACTACCAGTACAGCCTAGGCTCCCTACCTGGTGTTCCCTTAAGGAACCATCCAGGTCCTGAGACTGGGTTTCGGGCACCTTGGGACACGCAGTCCTACACTCACTCCTTCTACACTGAGACAGGACGTGAGCCCCCTACACCCCTCCCACTACACTGGGACCTAGCTGGGCTACTCTGAACCTCCCCCACCACTCTGGGCTGGAAGATACCTGAGCCACTCCTCTTAGGGTCACTCCACCAGGCGTTGGCATAGCTCTGGAAAACAGGGACTTACAATATGCTCTCCCACAATTGGATCACACAGCCCACAAAGGTGTTAACCAAACTATCCTTCACCTCACCATCCAGTGCCTCGCACACGTACACCACACCACTTTCCTGAGATTGGCAAGACAGCATCTGACTGTCTCTGTCATTCAACCCACACTCTTCTGGGCGGTCTCCACATTCACACACCAGGACTTCAACCATGGGGGAACGCCCCTCCCTGCTCCTCTTATCTAGAGTCAGTGGAGTGTCCCTCCCAACATTAGGACCATGAATCCCTGCGCCAGTGCCCCCATCTACTTCCGGGATACTGCGCACCACTGGAGCTACCTCAGATAATTGAACCTCCTGGTGTATATTAACCCCCTCCAAGTCGGGCGCCACATCTCTGGGTGTGTGTACTACTCCCTCAGCACTAGGTAACATAATTTTGCTACCACCGTCTGAGCTGGATTACACCTCCAACTCAGCCAAGCTCACTTTCTGAGCTACACACATTTTTTGTTGCTGGGCTGAGACACTTATGGCCTCAAGCCTCTCGAGCTCTAAATCAAGCTCCCTCATTCTCAACTCATGAGCAAGAATCATTTTCTGCCTCTCCAAAGCTAACTTGTTATTTTCAGACTCCAGCTCGAGCATGGCTAGCTCCAATTTATGCATTCTATTTCTCTCCCTGTCCTCCAGCTCTCCTGGGGACAGGCCCTTGGAAGAAACACTGCTGCCTATGGGGGAAGACACTCTCTCCCTGGCTGGACCCAATGGCCCATCTAGCTGCCCTTCTGCCTCCTCTGCCTCTACCACAGGGTGTTCCACATTCTCAGAGGAATTTCTTGCTTCCACCCAGGCCCTCAGCGCCTTTTGGTACTCATCCTTCTTGGTGGGGCCTTGAGTAGCAACTTTAAATTTTATGCAGAAGTGTTTCAGCCTTTTCACATTGTAGGTATCCACCCTATCTTCCTCAAAATCTATATCCAAAGATGCGTTGGATGCTGGTTGATTCATGGCAATAAGAATTGGTAGTCTCTAGCAAAAAAAATAACAGTTCCAAGGAAAAAGGATTCTACCAAAATGTATGTGGTTACGTTTGGTCTGAACTCACTAGTAGTGTACACCAATTACTGTATATGAGTCACAAATGCAAGTCCAGAATCCTCACCGCTGACCACCAATGTTAGAACTGGGGGTCTCTAGTTGGCAGAGGTAGGTATCTTTGACCAATAGGGACCCTTGTTTCTAGTCAGGGTAAGGGGCTATACTCCTAAATAACCCCTGCTCACTCCCTTGGTAGCTTGGCACGAGCAGGCAGGCTTATCTCAGAGGCAGTGTGTAAAGCATTTGTGAACACATACAGTAGTACAGTGAAAATATTACAGATGGACACCACACAGGTTTTATAAAAATAAGTATTCTTTATATAGACTTAACACAAGACCAAAACGACAAAAATCCACAATACTGTAATTCAAAATAGGCTGTTAGATGGTAGAAATAGCTTAGTTCAAGTTGATGGTAGATACGACACGTTTCTCACAAAAGTGCCTGGAATGCGTAATGCTAATCAAACAAAAGGTTCGCAGGGAGAATGATGCGTCTGTTCCTTGCTTCGGGGGAGGCGATGCGTCTGTTCCTCAGTGCTTGCGCAAAGTAGGCGATGCGTCTGTTCCTTACCGGAGAGGAGGCGATGCGATGATCTCGGGTGCGTTCCGGTTGCGATGCGACAAGATGGCGCCTCGATGTGATGCGACGATCCGGTGCGATGCGATAAGATGGCGCCCTTGATGCGATGCGACGACGTGAAGACGATGCGTGTACGCCCGACGGCCGTGCGGCAAACTCTGTAACTTTGGAGCCGCGACAGGCCCTGCGACACGCTTCTCCGGTGATGCGACGACGACCCTTGCGGTGGCGACACGCTTCTCCGGTGATGCGACGACAAACAGCTGCGACGGAGACACGCTTCTCCGGTGATGCGGCGGCGACCTCTGCGGCGGCGACACGCTTCTCCGATGATGCGACGGCAACAGCTGCTACGCGGCACGCTTCTTCTCGTTGAGTCGCGCTTCCAGCTCCCAGCGACACGCAGGCTTCTGCAGACAGAATCCCCAGCAAGGGAATTCAGAGGGGAGCTTTGTGGTGAAGTCTTGTATCCCTGAGACTTCAGCAGGAGGCAAGCACAATTCAAGCCCTTGGAGATTCTTCTTCAAGATGGTGAAAGTTTCAATAAAAGTCTTTTCTCCATTCCTTGGCAATAAAGAAACCACTGCAGGCCAGCCCCAGCAAACAACACACTGGCATAGGGGCAGTCAAAAACTCCGGCAGATTCTCTGGTTCTTCTCCTTGGCAAAAGGTCCATCTTGATTCCCAGAAGTGATCTAAAGTCTTGGGGTCTGGGCACCAGTATTTATACCAGTAAATCCTTTGTCCTCTGAAGGCAGAGGGTCCTGTACCTAGTCCAAACCAGTTGTGGGTGCATTCTACCAGTGCACAACTTCTTCCTTTGTCAGTGTGGGCCAGGGTCATCAGACGCACCACAGGAGGTGGAGCCAGCATTGTGGAAGGCAGGCACAGCCCTATTCAGGCCCAGGTGCTACTCCTCCCACCACTCCTAATGCAGATAGGTCTATTCAGCCTAGTGCTGACTCACCCTGTCTCCTGGAGCCACCCCAGCCCCTGTCACTCACAAACCAGACAAGCAATACACAACCTAGCAGAGGCAGGCTGGATGGTTAGGCAAGAAAATACCTACTTTCTAAAAGTGGTATTTTCAAACATAGAATGTTAAAATCAACTTAACTAAAAGATGCATTTTATCATTCTGAGTTCAGGCATACTAAATTCGTTTTTCTACCATGTTCCCTGGGAAAGTTAGGATTATAAGGTGTTATAATCAAACTGCCCATTCTGGCCTATGGGGACAGGTAGCCTTGCAATAGTGAAAAATGAAATGGGCTGTAATTTACTATCAGGACATGCCACACATATAAGGGCAAGTCCTACCTTTTACATACAATGCACCCTGCCCTTGGGCCTACCTTAGGGGTGACTGATATGTAGAAAAGGGAAGGTTTAGGGACTGGCAAGTGGGTGCACTTACCAAGTCAACATGGCAGTACTGGACTGCACACAGGCTCTGCAATGGCAGGCCTGAGACACACTTTACAAGCTGCTTCTGTGGGTGGCACAACCAGTGCTGCAAGCCCACCAGCAGCATTTGATTTACAGGCCCTGGGCACATGTGGTGCACTACACTAGGGTCTGCTAAGTAAATCAAATAAGCCAATCATGGAGTCACTAATTCATTACATCAATTTACAGGGAGAGCATATGCACTTTAGCACTGATCAGCAGTGGCAAAGTGCCCAGAGTCATAAAACCAACAAAAACAGGTCAGAAAGAATACAGGAGGAAGGCAAAAAGTTCAGGGAGGACCCTGCAAAAAGGGCCAAATCCAACAGCGTGTTATTTTTAAGTCTCGGGGCTTTTTTTGATTTGCTAATCATGATTGTTATTAATTTATCCGTGAAGCTTACCCACTCTTGTATCTTGTCTAGATCACTTCTTTCACTTTTCATTTGAACCCCTGTACTTTAGCTTGAAGTTCATCGATGTTCTCCGTTGACCATTTCAGCAGTTTCAAGTCAATTGAGAGTATACTTTCTACAGCTGTCATTCTAATCTGATGCTTTGGTGGATTTAAACTAAAGTAAATATGTTGGAACGAGTGGTCGCTTTTGGTTGTATGTTCAATGACAAACAGGATAAGAAAGGGCATTAATGGAAGTGATATTGCTTTGTAATCAAGCCTTGATTGCGATTTCCCTCCGAAGTAGGTATACATTGGCGGGTAATCTATTTATTTATTTATTTATAGAGCGCAACATTCATCTGACAGGATATCACGGCACTAGGGTAGCGGGATCTCATGGTAGAGGTGAAGTGGGGCACAGGGTGCTGCTGGAATGTCCGACATCAGGCTTTGGGGAACAGGTGGGTTTTATCAATCTTCAGAGGTTCTGCCACTTATTATTCTCAAGCCCAGGTATTCAAGTGTTTTCACCAGTTGCTGTCCCACTAGGTCGGAACGAGCCGACTTGAACTGATATTGAGGTTGTACATTCCAGGACTTATTGTCTGCTGCGAGTTTCTCATCCTCTTCTGGTGTAAAAATTAAGTTTGAGTTGAAATCTCCTGTTACAATGATATCCCAGAATGGGTTGATGTTTCGTATGTCAGTGATTATGGTTGTTAATAAGGCAATATGGGCTTTTTTTTCTTTCGCCGATGGATGAGCATAGGTGTTGATTAACAATACCACTCTAAGTTCCTCTTTCACTGAAAATGAAAGTTTTATCAGTTGCACATTTGACCCATAAGGAGCTATATGTTCTGCTTGGATATTGATTGCTGTTGATACATAAACTGTTAGAGGTCTGCCGTCTTCTAACCATTTCTTCGCTCCGGCTATATTCAATGAGGTAAGGTGGAGGGTCCCTTTGCAGTGGTTCGTCGCCTGTTTACCTAATGGTCAGTTACCTTTCTCTTTGTTCAGGATTTCCGGGAGCCAACTCCAATGATCGATGTCGGGCTCTGTAAATGCCTTTTTTCCTATGACGATCTCATTACGTCTTGTTAACATTGGGCTTTTTCCTTTCGCTTGCCAGAGGACTGAGTAAGCCTGTTTCTTTATTACCAGGCTCTGCCCGGCATTTTCCTCCTCTTTTTTTTTTTTACCCCTAATGGGTCTGGGTATCATGGTTTTATAGGTTTAGACAGCCTTATGCCCCATGTGTCAAAACAATGGTTTTGACTCATAATCAGTTGGGCAATCTCCGCTGTTTGCCACGTTGTGAGTGTTTGTTCATTGGTGTTTCCATTTCCCTGCTGGCAAAATTCCACTGTCAGTAAGTGGGTTGAGTTTAGATGTTTTAGCCCAGGGATAGTTGCTAGCAGTTTTAAAATGTTACCCCGGTTTAGGATGTCTTGCCGCCCCTGGGACTCGTACTCTGGCGACAATAATATTTGTTGTAGTAGTTGTCCATACTGTCGAGATTTGGTGCTATTGTCAACTTCTTGATCTTTTCCCACCTCAATAGATCTTTGTATTATAAGTTTTCCTTCGTCAGTCTTGATACTCTTTTTGCCTTCTTGTGCTGAAGTAACTAGTGATGACATGTTACTCCGGTTGTTCTCCATATCTCTTGGCCGACTCCCATGATTACTTTCCGGGGGGGTTGCATTCTCCTTGTTGTGTATGTTAAATCTGAGATTTTCATATAACTGGGTGCCGCTTGTTGTAGGTCTGGAAGATGAAATCTTAGAACACTGGGTTGAAGTGATCTTATAGTCCTTTTCTTGGAGGGATATTTCTGCGTCTTCATCGGTCCCTGGCTCATAGTTTGCCTTTTTCTACCCTGCCTCTTTTTCTTTATTTGTAACTTTTTTCCTGGGACTCGGCTTCAAGCCGAGCCCCAAGATGGCTGCCAACACTTCCTAGTTGAAGTTTTGGCAGCCAATAAAATTTTAGTAGGATCCGCGAGTCCACTGCAAAGAAAAGTGTTCGGCAGAATATAGTGGCCATTGTGTGCAAATTATACGTTACTGCCAGAACCGTCGCAAATCTGTAAAGGAGGAGTTCATACCTGACATTGAGTCCACATTACCAAAATGCGGAAGCGCGAGTTACGAAACTGGTGTTTTGGGTAATGTAACTCTGATGGAGCAGAAATGCGGCTGATCGTGCGAGTTAGAGGACACATTTGCGAACAACATTGTTCCCAGTCAAGGGTACTAAGCCAGCAGAGGTGTAAAAAAGGAAAGTGCATTGTGGGACTTGTACCCAGAAACATCTCCTCGAGATAACATCAATCTACGTGCACTTTGCCGAAAGATGATACGCAGGTACAAGAAACGATCTGACGAATTGGAGTCCCCCATTTGGGACTACAAGGAAATGAACAATGGGAGCATGTCGTCTTGTTTAAAAACTGGCAATTACTAAACTCTCTGTGGGAATGGCATTGAGAAAGGCGAATGGTCGCCGAAACGCGTTTGCCAAAACAGAATAAATGGATTCCGTTTGAACCTGCTGAGTGCTCCTGATGTTCTTTTGAGTGTCTTTGATGGCAAGATAATTCTGTGCAGCCACTTGCACATAAGGAGGCACCCGATCTGAAAAGTGTTTGGCAGTATATAGTGGCCAGTGTGTGCAAATTATTTGTTACTGCCAGAACCGTCGCAAACCTGTAAAGGAGAAGTTCTTACCTGACATTGAGTCCACATTACCAAAATGTGGAAGTGCGAATTACGAAACTGGCATTTTGGGTAATGTAACCCTGATGGAGCAGAAATGCGGCCGATCGTGAGAGCTAGAGGACGCATTTGCAAACAACATTGTTCACAGTCAAGGCTACTAAGCCAGCAGAGGTGTAAAAAAGGAAAGTGCATTGTGGGACTTGTACCCAGAAACATCTACTCGAGATAACATCAATCTACGTGTACTTTGCCGAAAGATGATACGCTGGCACAAGAAAAGATCTGACGAATTGGAGTCCGCCATTTGGGACTAAAAAGTAAATGACCAATGGGAGCATGTCGCCTTGTTTAAAAACTGGCAATTACTAAACTCTCTGTGGGAATGGCATTGAGAAACGCGAAAGGTCGCCGAAACGTGTTTGCCAAAACAGAATAAATAGATTCCGTTTGAACCCGCTGAGTGCTCCTGATGTTCTTTTGAGCGTCTTTGATGGCAAGATAATTCTGTGCAGCCACTTGCACATAAGGAGGCAGCCGATCTGAAAAGTGTTCGGCACTATATAGTGGCCATTGTGTGCAAATTATTCGTTACTGCCAAAACCGTTGCAAACCTGTAAAGGAGGAGTTCTTACCTGACATTGAGTCCACTTTACCAAAATGCGGAAGCACGAGTTACGAAACTGGTATTTTGGGTAATGTATACCTGATGGAGCAGAAATGCGGCCGATCGTGAGAGTTAGAGGACACATTTGCGAACAACATTGTTCCCAGTCAAGGGTACTAAGCCAGCAGAGGTGTAAAAAGGAAAGTGCATTGTGGGACTTGTACCCAGAAACATCTACTCGAGATAACATCAATCTAAGTGCACTTTGCCGAAAGATGATACGGTGGCACAAGAAAAGATCTGACAAATTGGAGTCCGCCATTTGGGACTACAAGTAAATGACCAATGGGAGCATGTCGTCTTGATTAAAAACTGGCAATTTCTAAACTCTCTGTGGGAATGGCATTGAGAAAGGCGAATGGTCGCTGAAAGCATTTGCCAAAACAGAATAAATGGATTCAGTTTGAACCCGCCGAGTGCTACTGATGTTCTTTTGAGCGTCTTTATTGGCAAGATAATTCTGTGCAGCCACTTGCACATAAGGAGGCACCCGATCTGAAAAGTGTTCGGCAGTATATAGTGGCCATTGTGTTTAAATTATTTGTTACTGCCAGAACCGTCGCAAACCTGTAAAGGAGGAGTTCTTACCTGACATTGAGTCCACATTACTAAAATGCAGAAGCGCGAGTTATGAAGCTGGCGTTTTGGGTAATGTAACCCTGATGGAGCAGAAATGCGGCCGATCGAGCGAGTTAGAGGACACATTTGCGAACAACATCGTTCCCAGTGAAGGGTACTAAGCCAGCAGAGGTGTAAAAAAGGAAAGTGCATTGTGGGACTTGTACCCAGAAACATCTACTCGAGATAACATCAATCCACGTGCACTTTGCCGAAAGATGATACGCTGGCAAAAGAAAAGATCTGACGAAATGGAGTCCACCATTTGGGACTACAAGTAAATGACCAGTGGGAGCATGTCGTCTTGTTTAAAAACTGGCAATTACTAAACTCTCTGTGGGAATGGCATTGAGAAAGGCGAATGGTCGCAGAAACGCGTTTGCCAAAACAGAATAAATGGAATCCGTTTGAACCCGCTGAGTGCTCCTGATCTTCCTTTGAGCGCCTTTGATGGCAAGATAATTCTGTGCAGCCACTTGCACATAAGGAGGCACCCAATCTGAAAAGTGTTCATCAGTATATAGTGGCCATTGTGTGCAAATTATTCGTTACTGCCAGAACCGTCACAAACCTGTAAAAGAGGAGTTCTAACCTGACATTGAGTCCACATTACCAAAATGCGGAACTGCAAGTTACGAAACTGGCGTTTTGGGTAATGTAACCCTGATGGAGCAGAAATGCGGCAGATCGTGAGAGTTAGAGGACACATTTGCGAACAACATTGTTCCCAGTCAAGGGTACTAAGCCAGCAGAGGTGTAAAAAATGAAAGTGCATTGTGGGACTTGTACCGAGAAACATCTACTCGAGATAACATCAATCTACGTGCACTTTGTCGAAAGATGATACGCTGGCACAAGAAAAGATCTGACGAATTGGAGTCGGCCATTTGGGACTACAAGTAAATGACCAATGGGAGCATGTCGTCTTGTTTAAAAACTGGCAATTACTAAACTCTCTGTGGGAATAGCATTGAGAAAGGCGAATGGTCGCCGAAATGCGTTTGTCAAAACAGAATGAATGGATTCCGTTTGAACCCGCTGGGTGCTCCTTATGTTCTTTTGAGCGTCTTTGATGGCAAGATAATTCTGTGCAGCCACTTGCACATAAGGAGGTACCCGATCTGAAAAGTGTTCGGCAGTATATAGTGGCCATTGTGTGCAAAATATATATATATATATATATATACATATATATATATATTCACTGAAAAAACCATAGGTTTCAGGGACGTTATAGTTAGGTGGACATTTCACTCGTACAAAACCATAGAAATTCCACCGTTATAGTTAGTTCAGTTAACTATAACTCGCGCCCCGGCAATGCACTGCTCATGACGTCACATATTACATCATTCATGGCATGGTCAGTGACATCACTGATGACATCTCAAATGATATCACTGATGACATCACTGATGACATCATCCAGTGACTGTGTGTTTCTGTAAAGTTTAAATATGTTTTATATATATGGCAAGGTGAATATGAAGAATGAGTGGGTGTATAAGTGTCTGGATGGAGGATTTAGCAGGTATGTAACTGATTGTATAAGTGACTGATTAAACGTGTCTTACTGAATGCATGGGTTAGTGACTAAACTGTGTGAATATCTGTATCAGTCTGTCTGTTGTTGTGTAAGCTGCTACATGGGTTGGTCAGTAGCTACATTAGTGTCTATATGGGTTATTAATTGTTTGCTTGAGTATTTGTATGGGGGACTGAGTGTATGTGTGGGTGGGTTGGAGGTGTGTGACTCTGTGCATATATGTGTGAGTAGGTGATTCACTGGGTGTATGGGTTCAAGAGTGCATCTGTGAAGGGCTGTATGGGTGGCTAAGTGTGTGTATGGGTGTGTTGGTGAGTGAATGGATGTCTCAGTGGTACATATGTGAGTAACTACATATGTAAAAGGAAGTATATGTGAGTGATGGTGTATATAAATAACTATATGTGAGACTGAGTGATTGTGAGAGTGGCATGTATGGATGAGTCTGTACTTGTTTCAGTGATTACATAAGAGAGTAACTATGCGTTACTGTCTGTATGAATTAGTGAGGTGGTGTGTGTATAACTGTTTAGGTGAGTAAATGGGAGTGTGATTGATTCTTTGCATGACTGACTAGGTGTGTGAGTAACTCCATGGATGAGTGGCAGTGTGTGAGTGTCTGAATAGGTGTATGAGTGCATATGATAGTGTTGTATTGATAAGTGACTGCATGTATAAGTGATTGTATACATGAATGAGTGGATGTGTGTGCAGACCTAGGAATCAGTGAGTGAGTATGTAGTAACTGGTATTGGTGTGTGGATGGTTTCGAAAATGGTAGTGTGTATTTTACAGTGGGTGTATTAAAGGTTATATTAGGGTGTGATGAGGTGCATCAGATTATCACGTGGATGATGTAATCAGTGATGTCATCAGTGATGTCATTTGAGATGTCATCAGTGATGTCATCAGTGATGTCACTGACCATGCCATGAATGATGTAATATGTGACGTCATGAGCAGTGCATTGCGGGGGCGCGAGTTATAGTTAACTGAACTAACTATAATGTGGAATTTCTATGGTTTTGTACGAGTGAAATGTCCACCTAACTATAACGTCCCTGAACCTATGGTTTTTTGAGTGAATTTCTAAGGTTTTTTAAATGCTAATTTCTAACTATAACGTGCCTGAAACCTATGGTTTTTTCAGTGAATTTCAAACGTTTTTTAAATGCTAATTTATAATTATAATGTTCATTAAACCTATGGTTTTTTCAGTGATTTTAAATTATCATTCCATTCTCAACCTAGTGAAAACAGCCGATATCGCCAGCTTTCCAACAATAGGTTCCGCAAAACAATTTGCCACAAATGAGACCCACAACTAACGCTAATAATATGCAGAGTTGGCGTTCCCGTGCAAAAAAAACATGAAAGCACCACTTCCCGATATTTTCAACGAGCAGCCAAATCTGGGGTGCGATACAAAAACAGGCGATAAGCTGCGTTAGCAGTAAGAATTTAACATCTGCCTTTTACTGGTGTAAAGCAGGACGACTACCTACAGTGTGAAAGGGAGCCCAGCCCATAACCACATCTAAAGACCAACACATGTCATAGAGCTACTGACCATGCAGTTCTGACACCCAAGAAGGCCACAACACCCACTGCCATCACCCTCAGGAACTCCCCCCCGGACCACCCCCTCCCTACTACCACTGAAGCAGCGCAGAACAGGACAGCGGACCCTCCAAAAACGGCATGGTCCCTCAGCCACACAATAGCTGAATGTTGGGAGATGTGGCAACCAAGTATGTGTGAAGGACGCAAGTCACCCATCAATAAAAATGCACACAATACCAAGTGTAGCGGTGATGTGGTGGACAGACCTCACTATGCAGAGCACAAACCTCTCCATGTGGACATATACTGCTGGTACTTGTAGTGTTGTGGACAATAGACGCAACTATGTTACCTCAGGCAGTGGGGAAGATCTCGGTCATGTAGCTGTGTTGTCCCCCCCTGGAAGCGGAAGTGGAGTGGGCTGGTCCAACGTACCCCACTCCAGTGTAGGAGTATGAATAAATAGGCTGGGGCTCTGGGCGTGGTTCACTTGTGGGAAGGCCAAAACGTCTGCCAGGGCGGCAGCCCTCACCCTGCCACGAGGCCTCCGCCGTGACCGCCGGCCTCCTCGACACAGGCCCCCTGCGAACCCAGCAGCAGAGCACCACAGACTTATGTCTGTACAGACTACTGCCTTCGATCTACACTGCGGACAGCAGGGCTCACAATTGAGATCGAGTCCCGATTGCAGATGACGCAGTCCAGTAGGCAAGAGACATTGCTCCCAGTGCGGCCCGCCCGGACCACGCATCATCGCAGGCTGCGCACACGCTGAGTGCTTCAGGTGCCACTAACTCAGTGCACCACAAGTCATCGCCACGTAGCCTTATTAAGGCAGAATTCATTAGACAAAAGACATTGCTACCAGTGTGGCCCGGCCAGACCACGCATCATCGCAGGCTGCACACACGCTGAGTGCTTCAGGTGCCACTAACTCAGTGCACCACAAGTCAACGCCACGTGGACTTATTAAGACAGAATTCATTAGGCAAAAGACATTGCTACCAGTGCGGCCCGCCCGGACCACGCATCATCGCAGGCTCCACACACGCTGGTTGCTTCAGGTGACACTAACTGTACAGCTCAACTCAACGCCACGTGGCTGTGGGCCCTTGCTGACCGCTGCCTCCGGCCTACACTGCGGTCATCAGGGCTCACATTTAAAATTGACTCTTGATTCATTAATTGCAGAGTCCAGTAGGCAACTAAGTATTACGTCCATAAAACCTACATAATATCCTTTTAGTATCCTTGCTTCAAGAACTTGTTTTATATCAGTTATAGCTTTAGTACAATGACCAACTTCATCTTGCAAGTCCAAAGGAGCACTGAATGGCAGTCTACACTGCGGACAGCAGAGCTCACAATTTGAATTCAGTCTTGATTTATTGATTGCAGACAGAATTGTACTCTAGGTCCTCGAATTTTGTCAAGAGGAAGTGACAAAAAGCATTCCTTGATGTCTGTGCTGACTACTGCCTTCGATCTACACTGCGGTCAGCAGGGCTCACAATTCAGATCGAGTCGTGATTGCAGATGACGCAGTCCAGTAGGCAAGACACATTGCATCATCGGTGGCTGCGCACATGCTGAGTGCCACACCTACCACTAACTCTATGCAGCTCAAGTGAACGCCACGTGGCTGTGGACTCTTCCTGACCACTGCCTCCGGCCTACACTGCGGTCAGCAGGGCTCACAATTCAGATCGAGTCGCGATTGCAGATGACGCAGTCCAGTAGGCAAGACACATTGCATCATCGCTGGCTGCGCACACGCTGAGCGCCACACCTACCACTAACTGTATGCAGCTCAAGTCAACGCCACATGGCTGTAGGCCCTTCCTGACCGCTGCCTACAGCCTACACTGTGCTCAGCAGGGCTCACAATTCAAATTCAGTCTTCATTCATTAATTTCAGAGTCCAGTAGGCAACTAACTATAACGTCCCTGAAACCTACATATTTCGACAGTGTATTCCATAAATGTTTCATCTTTTGTTCCATACACCTACACTGCGGTTAGCAGAGCTCACAATTTAAATTGAGACATGATTTATTTATTGCAGACAGAATTGTACTCTATGTCCTCAAATTTTGTAAACAGGAAGTGACTAAAAGCATTCTTCCATGTCTGTGCTGACTACTGCCTTCGATCTACACTGCGGATAGCAGGGCTCACAATTCACATCGAGTCGCGATTGCAGATGACTCAGTCCAGTAGGCAACAGACATTGCTCCGCACCACGCATCATCGCTGGCTGCGCACACGCTAAATGTTTCTGATGCCCCTATCTCAGTGCAGCACAACTCATGGACCCTTTATGATACAATGTTTTCTGTATAATTTCACATCTGCTGCCCCTACCTCAGTGTACCACAAGTCATGGACCCTTTACGATACAATCTTCTATGTATTATTTCACATCTGTTGCCCCTACCTTAGTGCAGCACAAATCATTGACCCTTTATGATTGAATCTATGTGTCTGATCCAATGATTACTGTTGTACTTGTTGCCAGCACCAACCATTCCCGGAGGGCTGGCTTACACTCACCCCACACGCATCCAGCACAGACGTCACTGGACATGTGACCCTGGTAATAAAAAGGAGTCGAGCGCACGTGCCCGTACCCAGTTCCACTATCTATCTGTGTCCGTGTGTTCATTATGTATGCAAGATGCCGCCCCTGGGCCCTACCACATTACATTGTGCTGTGGACAGCGTATGCAACCATGTTACTCTGGCAGTGGGGAAAACTTCGGTTATGTAACTTTCTCTCGGTCATTGTACAAGTACGTACGTAGAGACTGGATCATTACCGTACTCCAAGGAGAGTGTATAGTGAATTTATAAGTGCTTGGGGATTGGCGGAGTAATTCTATAAGTACATACGTTGGCGCAGCCTAACCCCGAACACAAGCTTGGCTCTAATTGGCTGCCCTCCATGTGCCAAAAACTGAAACTTAAACTTTCCATGGCCCTGTATTCCTACCGCTGCAACACTCCACTGAATGTGCAATAAACATTCATATCCACACAGATGTGTCATGTCCACCATCTTTCATGTGTGGAACTATGGATGAATGTAGGGTCAGTGATTCCCCGTACCTTCCATGTTGGGCATGTTGTGGGACTTGGCTCACAGAGTGACACATTGGCGCTTGCGACCCGGGTGATGTCAGCACTACAACAGGGACACCCGCATCAGTTGATTCCTCATACAGACCAGGCGGATCCACGCCCATAGCTCCGTTCAATCATGGATCTCTGACCTTAACGCACTCAACTGCTCACTCACCCTGTCCAACTCCGTCAAATCTCTTGGTATTTCTATCGACAACACCCTGACCCTTAACGTCCACATCAAAAACTCTGTTAAAGGAGCCCTCTTCACTCTCCGTCACCTCAAGAAAATCAAACCCTTTATACCCACCGATGATTTTAAACTTGTAGTTCAGTCACTTGTTCTTTCACGCATTGATTATGGTAACGCCATCCTCAACGGAATCCCCAAGGTCCACCTTGCTCCAATCAAAGCAGTGCTCAACCTTGCAGCCAGGCTCATTACAGACTGCAAACGCTTCGATCACATATCCCCGGCTCTCAAATCTCTTAAATGGCTCCCTATTGAAGGCAGATCTGCCTACAAAACTGCCTGCATCACTTATAAAGTCCTCCACCAAAACACTCCGCAGTACCTCTCCAAGAAACTCCTCATTGCGGGCACCACACGACCCCTGAGAAGCACCAACTCCCTCCTCCTTATACCACCACTGCATAAAAAGAAAGCCACACAATCACGCTCCTTCTCTGGTAATGCCCCTATCATCTGGAATGCCCTCCCAAAAACCTGCGCTGCAACCCCTCCTATTTCAGCTTCAAAAAGACCTCAAAATCCACCTCCTCAATTATTATTGGGGATCCTAACCTGTGACCTGCACTCGATCTCCAATTTCACCATGTTATATTAGTCCAGTAATACTTGTCCATTTCATGAACATCATCGGCCTAATTACTTGATATGTATAGCTCCTGCCCCTGTTTATCTATTTGATTCGTTTATCTATTTGTTTGATTTGTTTATCTATTTGATTTGTATATTTCACATATTGTTGTCATTATCTTTTATCTACTTATACGCCATGTTTGACTCAATTATTATTGGGGGTCCTAACCTGTGACCTGCACCTGATCTCCAATCACCATGTTTACATTTTGTCCAGTATTATCTGTCCATTTCGCGAACATCATATACCTAGTTACTTGAAGTGTATAGCTCTTGCACCTGTATATTTATTTTGTTTTGTATATTTCATACGTTGTTTCATTATCTTTTTATCTACTTGTATGCCATGTTTGCTTTATATTATCTTCTCATGTAAAGCGCTCTGATACCTCTGGGTCTAGCCAGCGCTATATAAACTTTTTTAAAATAAATTCTTCACAGCCTCACACAGGACTGGCATACGCCAGGCCAGCCCACTCCGCTTACGCTTACAGGGAAGGACAACAACGCTACATGACCCAGATTTTCATTGCAGTGATCTGCTGGTCACACCCTAGTTGTCAGTACGCCACAGCCACTCCCTCACGGCTAGTATACACCCACACCACACCCATCCAGCACAGGCGTCACAGGACACGTGACCCTGCCAATAAAAAAGACCGGGTGCACGTGCTCGACGCCATTTCAGAGTTGCTCGCACCGGATGCACTGCGGCCGGCACAGGCACATCGGCACGGGACGGTGACTTTCGGTCCACTGAGGTACGGGTACCGTAACTGCTGAGCGTGTGTGCAGCCTGCGGTGATGGCCCGTCCCGGCGGTCTGGACAGCTCAGGTTTTGTGTGCCCTGCTGGACCGCAGTGTAGGCCTGAGCCATCAGACAGCACAGGCCTACCGCCACGTGGCGTTGCCTCGCTGGTCACAGAGTTAGTGGCACCGCAAGGGCTGAGCGGGTGTGCAGCCTGCGATGAAAAGCCCGGTGCACTGGTATGTCCTCTGCCATGGCGAAATCAAGACCCAGCACCAAATGTGAAACCTGGTGGCCTGCGGAGAGGGGCTGTATGACATGCAGAGTGCTTGTCCGCGGGCCCAGGGCTTGGGGCTTGCAGCAGCACAAAGTAGGCCCTCTTTTCTACACGCAAGTTGCGAAAGGTGAGCAGAGAGGCTTGTTAGTGCAGCAGCGGGCAGTCACCTCCGGGCAGTGGGAGTGGATGGGGTGCAGCAGCCTGGGTGCAGCAGCCTGGGTGCGCAGCGGCGGACAGTCACCTCCGGGCAGTGGGAGTGGATGGGGTGCAGCAGCCTGGGTGCGCAACAGCGGGCAGACACCTCTGGGCAGTGGAAGTGGATGGGGTGCAGCAGCATGGGTGCGCAGCGGCGAGCAGACACCTCTGGGCAGGGGAAGTGGATGGGGTGCAGCAACCTGGATGCACAAAGGCGGGACAGAGAATTAGGCGTGTGCAGTTGTATGTACTCTGCCATTACTGATTCCATACTACGTTTCAGATGACTAAGCTTGAGGGCTCCACTATGTCCCGGCACGTGGTTGGAGACACACCGGTGACGGAAAGGTGAGCTGGGAGGGTTTTGTCCACAGTGTCGGCACTCACTGTCCCTCTCCACCTCTTCCTTTCTCTCCCTCACACTCTTTCTCTCTCTCTTCCTCTCTCTCTCACTCTTTCTCTCTTTCTCTCTGTCTACCTCTCACTCTTTCTTTCTTACTTTCTCTCTCTCTCCTTTGATGGACGCATGACGCACAATCTTATCTTGCTTTTTGTCTAGCAGGCTGTGATTCACAGATTGACGACCCCGACACGGACCTCCCGCCACGAGGCGATGACTTCAGTTCCACTGAGTTAGTGCCACCAGAGCTGAGCGCGGGTGCAGCCTGCGATGATGCGTGGCCATCCTGCAATCAACACCCGCTCTGAATTGTGAGCTCGGCTTGACCGCGTGTACGCAACTTGCGCCTGAGGAGGTTGCTTCAGCACGTGGTGGACCCTCTTCGACACACGCCGGTGGCGGAAGGTGAGCAGAGAGCCTTGTTTCCGCAGCAGCGAGCAGTCACCTCTGGGCAGTGGGAGTGGATAGTGTGCAGCACCCTGGGTGCACAAGAGCGGGCAGACACCTCCGAGCAGTGGAAGTGGATGGGGTGCAGCAGCCTGGGTGCACAGGAGCGGGCAGACACCTCTAGGCAGTGGGAGTGGATGGGATGCAGCACTCTGGGTGCGCAGGAACGGGCAGTCACCTCCGGGCAGTGGGACTGGATAGGGTGCACCAGCCTGGGTGCACAGCAGCGGGCAGACACCTCTGGGCAGTGGGAGTGGATGGGATACAGCAGCCTAGGTGCGCAGAGGCGGGCAGACACCTCTGGGCAGCGGGAGTCGATGGGGTGCAGCAGCCTGGGTGCGCAGGGGCGAAACAGAGAATTAGGCGAGTGCAGTTGTATGTACTCTGCCATTACTGATTCTATACTATGTTTCAGATGACTAAACTTCAAGACTCCACTATGTCCCGGCACGTGGTTGGAGACACACCGGTGGCAGAAAGGTGAGCTGTAAGGATTTTCTCCACAGTGTCAACACTCACTCTCCCTCTCCATCTCTTCCTTTCTGTCACTCACACTCTTTCTCTCTCTCTCACTCTCTATCTCTTCCTTCCTTTCTCTCTCTCACAATCTTTCTCTCTTTCTATGTCTCTTCCTCTCTCTTTTATTCTTTCTTTCTCTCTCTCTTCCTCTCTGTCTCACTCTTTCTCTCTCTCTCTACCTCTCTCTCACACTGTTTCTCTCTTTCTCTCTCACTTCCTTGTATCTCACTCTTTCTCTCTTTCTCTATCTCTTCCTCTCTCTCTCTCACTCTTTCTCTCTTTCTCTGTCTTCCTCTCTGTCTCACTCTTTCTTTCTCTGTCTCTTCCTCTCTCTCACTCTTTCTCTCTTTCTCTCTCTCTCTCCTTTCATGGACGCATGACGCACAATCTTATCTTTCTTTTTGTCTTGCAGGTTGTGATTCACAAATTGTCGAGGGATGACACGCCATACCTGTACCTACTTTTATTTTGTTGTTTTGTTTACATAAAATGTTTTATATGTAAATCCATAGATGACTGAGATTCTTATTTGTCCAACCTCACATGCATCTTCTTTACTATAATTGTGCGACATCAGCCAATTTGTTACGTTCCAGATTTCCTAACGTTGCTGTCACATTTGTTTGTGTGTGGGGGAGGTGAGGGGGGATGGCAGACAAGGGGCTGGTGGTGGGGGGTGTCGGAGCAGTGTTGGGTGTCCGAGCTGCATGATCGTTGGCTCCATTGCATCTGTTGTCATTCACGTATGGCTCTGGGTGGGCTCCCTTTCATATTGCAGGTTGTAGTCTGACTTTACACCAGCTCAGAGCAGGTGTAAACTTTCTGCTACTAACGCACCTTATCGCCTGTTTTGTACTCTCTTCGACGATCTTGCTGGTGGTTGAGACACTTGCGAAGTGATGTGTTCGCTGCTTTTTGCATGAGAACGCCTACTCTACATCTCATTAGCAATATTTGCCGGACTCATCCGTGACGATGCTTTTTGAGGCTGCTATCGCTGGTAAACTGGTGATATGGGCTGTTTGCTCCAGCTTGTGAATGGTGCGTTAAATTTATCACGATTTTGGTTGCGATAAAGTGCCGTTAACTCGGCGATATGTCCTTGAGAATATACCCCTCGGTGTTTGAAAGACTTAAGAAGTACTCGAGTGCCGCGCTGAGAGCCGCGCACCCATCGCTTTCACAAGTTTGCTATGACAGGGCGGGAGAGAGCGAGGGAGAGAGACGGAGTTAGATAGCACAAGCAGCGCAAGGCCGCACGGGCACCTGGCTCCACATACCAACATGTGTGTGTGCATCGCCATCCGTGCACAGGCAATTCCCCCACAATGCAGCCCACACACATATCAATCACAGAACATCAGCAATGAAGGCAATGTGGTACAAAACTCCCCTCATACGGGTTCTGTGTCCGGTGTGTGTGGCGGGTTGATGGCTGCATGGCTGTGTTCCCCTGACACATCAGACTGCGTAGGTGATGGGGCTGCATCAGATGTCGTCCAGCACCTATGCAAAAACAATGTCTGGCTCACAGAGGCGGAGCTTGCCAAAGGGATACACCCCCGCACATAACACACCTTCTTAATTTCTAATTTTCCTTCCTAGTTGGTATGCAGATTTCAAATGTCACAAACGCATGCAATTCTTTTCTTGTCACACAGTACATGTAATGCACCGCTTTCATCAAGAATGGAACCAGTAATGGCACAATTTCCATGTTGCTCCACACATATATCCATGTAAAGAACAAATCAGAATAGTTCCTTATTTTTTTAGATTGCAAAACCTCTCTTTATTGCTTATTTTTGAACTTTCTATATAAACAGTTTTTTTAAGGACACATACAGGTGAAAAGTTCAACGTATTGTATCAACACTTTCTAGAACATTCTACGACATGTGCAGGTTAAAAGTTCATCATTTTTTTAAACCTACTGATATATTTTTTTTGCAACATTTCCTCCAACATTTAACGGCACGTGCAGGTCAAAAGTTCACCATTCTTTCAAGTTTGAACTGCATCTTCCAAATACAATTAGCAGCCGTGGTTGAGCTGAGCAAATTTCATCCTATAATATGTACTCCACGTATAAACTGCTTTTTTATTAACCAATCACAAAGATGCTTTTCATCAAAACTAAAATACACCCTACTTTTTAGGACACAATACATTTCATCTCCCAATCGGTTAATGTTTTGTATGTGAAAAAAAGTAGTTCCCCATGTTTAAACATATCTCTCATTCCACGAACGGACTGCATGAGCTACAGACATTTATCCATATCTTCTAGCCATACCTTCAAAATGCTAGTGTGGATTGTAGGACATAGCTATGTTTTCTGGTGCAAGAGGTATGCAGAACAGAGACATATTGACTTAGACCTAGGTTTACAAAATGTGCACATTAAATGGTTTGCACAGAGAGGATTGAAGTGGCACCAATTGCTCCCTTTGGTTAAAACCTGTTTGCATCTCCAACACCCTGATCTCATGATTGTGCACTGTGGTGGTAATGACCTAGGCACATTGACTGGGGTAGGTTTGGAAATGCTTATGAAGGACACCTTTGGACAATTGATGTTACTTTAGCCTCAAACTGTCTTTGTATATTCCAATATATGCCAAAGACAGAAGTGGAAATGGTCAAACCAATTTTGTCATAAGATTGAAAAATCTAGGAAGAATGTCAACAAAGCTGTGTCTGCATACCTCAGAGACCATAGAATGGGGTCGATCTACAACAACAACATACGTTTTGATATGCTTCACAACGTCCACAACTGCGGCTGACCCTTAGTTCAGCACCTCAAATCCTGTTCAATGAGTTCAAAAAATCCTGTGCACAACCCTTCCGGAGTCCGCCGCAGTGGGGCTCCACTGGGATCCAGATCAGAAATTTCTAAACTAATGGAAGTTCAAATCAGATCAGAAATTTCTAAACTAATGGAAGTTCAAATTCGGATGTCCTTTATGTTTCTTTTATTCATATAGTACAACATGCAGTCAGACATCAGCCAACGCGTTTCGTTCTTTACAAAAGAACTTCTTCAGGGCAAAATGAATTGCAATGATCAACCTGGAGTCAGAAATCGAAAGGGTTTAGGTATAATCCCTAATGGCCTCCCCTTAGTGGGGTTCCAGTGAGTGAATAGCTGTACACAGCGATCTATATAATCGGTGTAAGCGTGTAATTTCAGTGTCCGTACCCAACAATTGTATAATAATACACAGCGATCTATATCATAAGTATGAGCAAGAGTTTAAAAAGTTCATCTCAGCAAATGTATCTCAATCTCACAGGGAATCCCATCTGGAGGCTCCATGATAAGAGTCCCAGAAACGACAAATCCAGCCCCAATGGTCTCTGAGGTCCTGAAGTTGTAACCAGCAACTCCGCCTGGCGAGAGAGTCTGGTTTTAAACTCTTGCTCATACTTATGATATAGATCGCTGTGTATTATTATACAATTGTTGGGTACGGACCCTGAAATTACACGCTTACACCGATTATATAGATCGCTGTGTACAGCTATTCACTCACTGGAACCCCACTAAGGGGAGGCCATTAGGGATTATACCTAAACCCTTTCGATTTCTGACTCCAGGTTGTTCATTGCAATTCATTTTGCCCTGAAGAAGTTCTTTTGTAAAGAACGAAACACGTTGGCTGATGTCTGACTGCATGTTGTACTATATGAATAAAAGAAACATAAAGGACATACGTTTTGATATGGCTGATATCTACAGAAGTGATGGAGTACACTTCACAGATGAGGGAAACCGAGTTTTCCTGATTAACCTAAAGCTGTGCATCCGCACTTATATGTAGCTCCAACTAATAAACACAAGGGCTCTTTTTAGAGCCGCCTTATATTCCCAATTTCGGCTCGCAGAATGTCCGCTGCGGTTCGGCTAGCAGAGGGACACCTGCGGGCCGTCGGGCAGGCTCGCAGAGGAAGAGCTGCGGCCCGTGGGCTCAGCTCGCAGAGAGAAACCTACGAGCCGTTGGCTCACAAAAGCACAGCACCGTACTGGCTCGCAGAGGGAGAGCTGTGGTCTGACTCGCAGAGGGAGACCAACGGGCCAACAGGCCTGCTAGCAGAGACACAGCTATCAGTTAACGGGCTGGCTCGCAGACATACAGCTGCGAGCCCTCCGAGCTGCAACCCGATGGGCTAACTCGCAGAGGGAGAGTAACGGGCCGACGGGCCTGCTAGCACAGACACAGACACAGCTACGAGCTAACTAGGTGGCTCACAGAGGTAGAGCTGCGGGCCCGATGGCTCGCAGACACAGAGCTGCGAGCCGACGGACTGGCTTCTAAAGGCATAGCCGTGAGCTGATGATGTGGGGAGAGGGAGCCTAAAAGGAGTATCTCGCACAGACAGACCTGTGGGATATTTTCAGTATTGCCTCGCAGAGGTAGAATTACAGATCCGATGCCTTTTAGAGGGAGAGATGCGAGCTGACGGACTGAGTCACAAAATGGCTGACAGCTCGCAGTCGCAGAGCTGCGAGGCGACGGACTGGCTTCTAAAGGCATAGCCGCGAGCTGGTGATGTGGGGAGAGGGACCGTGAAAGGGGTATCTCGCACACACAGAGCTGCGGTATATTTGTAGTGTTGCCTCGCAGAGGTAGAACTACGGACCTGATGCCTTGTAGAGGGAAAGTTGTGAGCTGACGGACTGAATCACAAAATGGCTGCCAACACTTCCTAGTTTC
Source organism: Calotriton arnoldi (assembly GCA_963921515.1). NCBI lineage: Eukaryota > Metazoa > Chordata > Amphibia > Caudata > Salamandridae > Calotriton > Calotriton arnoldi. The sequence continues at coordinate 900,246 of CAWUFW010007273.1, read as the reverse complement.
AACAGTTCACAGCCAATCAGCCGCAAGCTCGTGCTCGTAACGCCTCAGCCAATCAGATGTCAGAATTCTTAAATATCGATATCTGGAAAATTTGATATTTCTCTAAAACTACTGAACGGATTTACCCCATTTAAACAAAAGCGTGCTTTCTGGACCAAGACCTTTCTCTCTGCCAAATTTGATGTAATTCCGTTCAGCAGTTTGACCTGTAGCCTTGTCTAAAGTTTCCTATGGAAATTGCATGGAGAAAACACGTTTTGGGACCCCCTTTTTCTTAGCCCCCCTTGACGAATCCCCCAAACTTTTAGGATAGGAGCTAACCTGAAAAGAGGAACTTTTTGGAAAGTTTCGTAAAGATTCGTCAAACGACGCCAAAGTTATAAGCACATCAAAAAATGCTTTTCCTATGGAAACGTGGTCCTAACTATAACTATCTACTGGCGACCGCCAGTAGATAATATATATATATATATATATATATATATATATATATATATACACACTCTCGCGCTGCTGCGCAAAAGAAGAGCCGCACTCAGGGATTCAAGGAGAAATCATTTTTACTGACTGACGTGTTTCGAGCAGCACGCTCTTTCTCGAAGTCACTTCAAACACCCAGAAGTGCTTCCTTTCTATCAACAATTCCTGGCATTGTTGATAGACATACAAGAAAGACTTTTCAGTCATGACAAAGTTCAAGTGAAAGAAAGACTCAGGTTGTGAGTACAAAATGCAGTGCATAAAGTTACATTTGAAAGAAAATATATATATAATTAGTACACCAAAAGTTATAAATACATTGTATATCCCAATTGCATTTCGCGGATATCGGCAATATAAAACTGGTGTGCTATTAAGTGCAGTTCAAGCATGGTAATGATTTCCACACTATACAGACATATCAAAGAGTGGTTCAAAGCCTAGAATTGGAACAGGATTTGTTTAAATTTCCCTAAAAATTAGGTCTTTCTTTGAGCAACGGTGATGAGTGACTGGCCACCTGTGTGAGGTTTACCCCGTTAACTTCTCAAAAATTGTGCAGTATGGAAATCATCTTAGCGATACAAAAGGGGGGGGGATGATGGACGGAACGTTTGAACCAATCAAACACTCACCTCCAGTCAACTGATCTGGGTTTAATCCATCATCATTCTTTAGCTCACTCCACCACCCCAGTTCAGACATGGCCATATGCAAATCAGTCTGACCCTGTACCTCATGGGAACAGTCCAGCCCGAACTGCCAAGCCATGTCTTCCCTGGACCGGAAACAAGCATCCTAAAACCGGTTTCTGGCATTTCAGCCGTCATCAGCCAGGCTTGCTTGAATCCAGTGGCAAAGTGAGCAAGGGACCCACGTCTGGGCATACCCCGCCAACTTAGGGCGACCAAAGCGATACAAAGGGGATGATGGACGGAACGTTTGAACCAATCAAACACTCAACCCCAGTCAACTGATCTGGGTTTAATCCATCATCATTCTTTAGCTCACTCCACCACCCCAGTTCAGACATGGCCATATGCAAATCAGTCTGACCCTGTGCCTCATGGGAACAGTCCAGCCCGAACTGCCAAGCCATGTCTTCCCTGGACCGGAAACAAGCATCCTAAGACCGGTTTCTGGCATTTCAGCCGTCATCAGCCAGGCTTGCTTGAATCCAGTGGCAAAGTGAGCAAGGGACCCACGTCTGGCATACCCCCGCCAACTTAGGGCGACCAAAGCGATACAAAAGGGGATGAGGGTCAGACTGATTTGCATATGGCTATGTCTGAACTGGGGTGGTGGAGTGAGCTAAAGAATGATGATGGATTAAACCCAGATCAGTTGACTGGGGGTGAGTGTTTGATTTGCTCTAACGCTCCGTCCATCATCCCCTTTGGTATCGCTTTGTTCGCCCTAAGTTGGCAGGGTATGCCCAGACGTGGGTCCCTTGCTCATTTTGCCACTGGATTCAAGATAGCCTGGCTGATGAGGGTTTTGAACCCGAAACCGGTCCCAGGATGCTTGTTTCCGGTCCAGGGAAGACATGGCTTGGCAGTTCGGGCTGGACTGTTCCCATGAGGCACAGGGTCAGACTGATTTGCATATGGCTATGTCTGAACTGGGGTGGTGGAGTGAGCTAAAGAATGATGATGGATTAAACCCAGATCAGTTGACTGGGGGTGAGTGTTTGATTTGCTCTAACGCTCCGTCCATCATCCCCTTTGGTATCGCTTTGTTCGCCCTAAGTTGGCAGGGTATGCCCAGACGTGGGTCCCTTGCTCACTTTGCCACTGGATTCAAGATAGCCTGGCTGATGAGGGTTTTGAACCCGAAACCGGTCCCAGGATGCTTGTTTCCGGTCCAGGGAAGACATGGCTTGGCAGTTCGGGCTGGACTGTTCCCATGAGGCACAGGGTCAGACTGATTTGCATATGGCTATGTCTGAACTGGGGTGGTGGAGTGAGCTAAAGAATGATGATGGATTAAACCCAGATCAGTTGACTGGGGGTGAGTGTTTGATTTGCTCTAACGCTCCGTCCATCATCCCCTTTGGTATCGCTTTGTTCGCCCTAAGTTGGCAGGGTATGCCCAGACGTGGGTCCCTTGCTCACTTTGCCACTGGATTCAAGATAGCCTGGCTGATGAGGGTTTTGAACCCGAAACCGGTCCCAGGATGCTTGTTTCCGGTCCAGGGAAGACATGGCTTGGCAGTTCGGGCTGGACTGTTCCCATGAGGCACAGGGTCAGACTGATTTGCATATGGCTATGTCTGAACTGGGGTGGTGGAGTGAGCTAAAGAATGATGATGGATTAAACCCAGATCAGATGACTGGGGGTGAGTGTTTGATTTGCTCTAACGCTCCGTCCATCATCCCCTTTGGTATCGCTTTGTTCGCCCTAAGTTGGCAGGGTATGCCCAGACGTGGGTCCCTTGCTCACTTTGCCACTGGATTCAAATTTAGCCTGGCTGATGAGGGTTTTGAACCCGAAACCGGTCCCAGGATGCTTGTTTCCGGTCCAGGGAAGACATGGCTTGGCAGTTCGGGCTGGACTGTTCCCATGAGGCACAGGGTCAGACTGATTTGCATATGGCTATGTCTGAACTGGGGTGGTGGAGTGAGCTAAAGAATGATGATGGATTAAACCCAGATCAGTTGACTGGGGGTGAGTGTTTGATTTGCTCTAACGCTCCGTCCATCATCCCCTTTGGTATCGCTTTGTTCGCCCTAAGTTGGCAGGGTATGCCCAGACGTGGGTCCCTTGCTCACTTTGCCACTGGATTCAAGATAGCCTGGCTGATGAGGGTTTTGAACCCGAAACCGGTCCCAGGATGCTTGTTTCCGGTCCAGGGAAGACATGGCTTGGCAGTTCGGGCTGGACTGTTCCCATGAGGCACAGGGTCAGACTGATTTGCATATGGCTATGTCTGAACTGGGGTGGTGGAGTGAGCTAAAGAATGATGATGGATTAAACCCAGATCAGTTGACTGGGGGTGAGTGTTTGATTTGCTCTAACGCTCCGTCCATCATCCCCTTTGGTATCGCTTTGTTCGCCCTAAGTTGGCAGGGTATGCCCAGACGTGGGTCCCTTGCTCACTTTGCCACTGGATTCAAGATAGCCTGGCTGATGAGGGTTTTGAACCCGAAACCGGTCCCAGGATGCTTGTTTCCGGTCCAGGGAAGACATGGCTTGGCAGTTTCGGGCTGGACTGTTCCCATGAGGCACAGGGTCAGACTGATTTGCATATGGCTATGTCTGAACTGGGGTGGTGGAGTGAGCTAAAGAATGATGATGGATTAAACCCAGATCAGATGACTGGGGGTGAGTGTTTGATTTGCTCTAACGCTCCGTCCATCATCCCCTTTGGTATCGCTTTGTTCGCCCTAAGTTGGCAGGGTATGCCCAGACGTGGGTCCCTTGCTCACTTTGCCACTGGATTCAAATTTAGCCTGGCTGATGAGGGTTTTGAACCCGAAACCGGTCCCAGGATGCTTGTTTCCGGTCCAGGGAAGACATGGCTTGGCAGTTCGGGCTGGACTGTTCCCATGAGGCACAGGGTCAGACTGATTTGCATATGGCTATGTCTGAACTGGGGTGGTGGAGTGAGCTAAAGAATGATGATGGATTAAACCCAGATCAGTTGACTGGGGGTGAGTGTTTGATTTGCTCTAACGCTCCGTCCATCATCCCCTTTGGTATCGCTTTGTTCGCCCTAAGTTGGCAGGGTATGCCCAGACGTGGGTCCCTTGCTCACTTTGCCACTGGATTCAAGATAGCCTGGCTGATGAGGGTTTTGAACCCGAAACCGGTCCCAGGATGCTTGTTTCCGGTCCAGGGAAGACATGGCTTGGCAGTTCGGGCTGGACTGTTCCCATGAGGCACAGGGTCAGACTGATTTGCATATGGCTATGTCTGAACTGGGGTGGTGGAGTGAGCTAAAGAATGATGATGGATTAAACCCAGATCAGTTGACTGGGGGTGAGTGTTTGATTTGCTCTAACGCTCCGTCCATCATCCCCTTTGGTATCGCTTTGTTCGCCCTAAGTTGGCAGGGTATGCCCAGACGTGGGTCCCTTGCTCACTTTGCCACTGGATTCAAGATAGCCTGGCTGATGAGGGTTTTGAACCCGAAACCGGTCCCAGGATGCTTGTTTCCGGTCCAGGGAAGACATGGCTTGGCAGTTTCGGGCTGGACTGTTCCCATGAGGCACAGGGTCAGACTGATTTGCATATGGCTATGTCTGAACTGGGGTGGTGGAGTGAGCTAAAGAATGATGATGGATTAAACCCAGATCAGTTGACTGGGGGTGAGTGTTTGATTTGCTCTAACGCTCCGTCCATCATCCCCTTTGGTATCGCTTTGGAAATCATCTTAGGCTCAAGTCTGTCACTTAGGCTCAAGTCTGTCACTGATCCCTGAACAACATTACTGAAAATGTCTTATTACACTGCACCATTCTCCACAGGTTCCTACTTCTTCAAAGTCTACCCCAGAGGGTTGCACTTGTCCTATGAGCGACCATCTACAGAATCCACAGCTGCAATCGAATCGCCGGAGTCCTATTAGACAAAATGATTGCCACGCTATGAGATATTTATAAACATCCCACCCAACTTACTCCCGGGCTTAAGAGCGCAGATCCCATCCACTCTTTTGTCTCCCCTCTGGCTCCCAATCAAACAGCTGGCTCAAATGAAAACTCTTTGACGTGTTATGTTATGTCAAGTTAATCCATACTTAATGTAGCGCAAACAACTTGCCCCAGAATGGGCATCTAAGCGCTGTGGTGGAAGTCAGATGGAAATGCGACAGATCAGAATAACTAATTTTTTTGATGTTTTTTGAAGCCTGTGAAATCAGTACATGAGCGGTTTTACAGGGGCAGCCTAGTCCAATGATAGGGGGCAAAATAAGAGAAAGTCCGGCCACCTTATTTTTATGTACAAATGCGGTGCAGACATAGTAGGAGTTTATTTTTTGATCTCAAGTTTTTGTCTGAACAATAGAAGGTAAGTTTCATCTGTAAGTACCTCGATCTTTTGCTGATCAGGGATTTGTGAGTCAAACAAAGCAGATTGAACAGTGCTCTTTTTCTGATAGGGAGCCAGTGAGGAGCTCTTAGCGAGGGGGCCGAGGGCATGCCTGGTGGCAGTTTGTTGACCAGACGGACCGCAGTGTTCTGGACTACCTGCACTTTGGAGAGAAGAGATTTGTTGAATACAAGTAATAGAGCATTTCCATAGTCAAGGCGACTGATTATTAATGCTTGAGTGAGAATCTTCCTTGAACTCAATGGAAGCCACTGAAAAATTCTCCTGAGGAGGCGCATACTTCCAAAACAGGTACCACACGTGGATAAGACCTGATCTTTCATAGATAGGTCTTCATTCAAAAGGACACCTACATTTCTAGCTGTTTTGCTAGGGGAAGGTGCAGGACCTAGCCCAGTAGGCCACCATTCCTCAGACCAGTATAGCTGCACTTTGCCAAACAGGAGGATCTCTGTTTTATCTCCAGACAGTTAAAGGACATCCATGTGGCAATTTCCTCATGCAGGTGATGAATCTATGTTTAACATGTTCAATGTCCTGCCCAAAGGAGATGGCTAATTGGGTATTGTCTGCATAGGAAAGAATTTAGAAACCACAGGACTTGACTATCTGGGCAAGGGGTGCTACATAGATGTTGAAAAGCGTAGGACTTAAGGACGAGCCTTGATGAACCCCCATGTCCAGGGAGAGGGTCTTAGATTGGAAAGTGCCCATGGAAACTATTTGGGTCCTACAATTGAGAAAGTCTTTGAGCCAGTGAAGGGCAGATCCCTGGATACCTATCTCGTGGGGACGTTGAATCAAGATGGAATGAGAACCGTTACACCTGCTGCTGACAGGTCAAGAAGTGCCAGCATTGCTGGGGTTCCAACATCCAGAGATACTCTGATTGAATTTACTGCTGGTCGTAAGACAGTTTCTGTACTATGGGAGGCTCAGAAGCCTGATTGTGAGGCATCCAGAAGATGGGGGGTCACCAAGTAAGAGAAATGCTGTTTAGTGACATAGGACTCAAAATCTTTGCCCATCAGAGGAAGAAGTGATATAGGGTGATAATTGGCTGGCTCCTTTGGATCTGCATTGGACTTTTTCAAGATGGGCGTGACATGGGCAGATTTGGTTCTCAAGGAACAGCAGCTAGAGTGAAAGATTGATTACACAATGATGTGATAATGGGAGCGAGAAGAGTGGCTAGAGTGGACAGTACTTGTGGAGGGCAGAGAACAGAGAGAGAGCCAGATTTGGCTCACACCTTTCAAGAACTGCCGAAGGGTCGCTGGGGGAAATATTTATAGGCCATGCATTGGTAGGAGGTGTAGGAAAGTTCCAATAGATGTTTTCGATTTTTGTTTCAAAGTAGATTGCCATGGTATCGCAAAGAGTGTCTGAGAGGAAGGAATGGTTGAAGAATAAGAGATTTAGTGAATTCACTTAGGACTTTTGAATAGTTCTTTTGAGTTTCCCGCTTGATCAATGCTTTTGATGGTATATTGTCTGTGTGCTGCCCTGATTTTGTTGTGATAGGCACCTAGTGCTAGTTTGTGCTTTGTTTTATCGGTAGCTGATTTTGAAGCCCTCCATTTTCGTTCCAGCTTTCTGCAGCTTGATTTGACAAGCCTTAATTCGGATGTGTTCTGCTGGATTTGGTGATATGTTGTTTATGTGGCATGACTTTATCTAGAGCTTGGGAGAGGGACTCTTGGAACAAAGCTAAGGCAGAATGTATATCCTACGCTTTATCTAAATTAGGTGCACAAAAAGCAGAATTGAAGGACTCAAGGGTGACCTGCCTCTACGATCTTGACCTCAAGAAATATTCAATTTTAGGCTTAGAAAGGAGGATCCTAATAGGGATCTGGAAACTGATAAGAAAGTGGTCAGTCCAAGTTAAGGGTTCTGGAGTGTCTGTTTGAAAAGTATTTAATGAGAAAAAATGAGGTCCAATGTATGGCCTGCCGAATAGGTAGGCCCAGTAACTCTAAGGTGTAGTCCTAGCATTTTGAGATCAGATAGTAGGAGAGATATGTCAGGGTCGGTAGCTATTTCTGCGTGGTAGTTGAAATCCCCTACTAGGAGAAAATTCACCATGGATAGCACATGAGGTACTAGACGTTCTGCCAATTTATGGCTGAAGTCTTTCTTGGAACCAGGGGGGATATAGACTAGTGCGCCTTTCCATATGTCGCTGTGGGAAGTTTACAGCTTAAATATCTGCACCCAATTGGAGAGTAGAGAATCAATGAGCTCAACTTTAAAGGAGTCCAGGAAAGCAATGGCTACTCCTCCTCCCGTCTTAGATTCTTGTCAAGCCTAGCCAGCCTGCAGTTGTCATGAAATGCTGTGGGAATACAAGAAACGGCTAATAAATGCAGCCAGGTTTCAGTAATAAAGCAGATATCAGGTTGCACAGATGTAAGTAAATCCCACATTTCTGTTGCATGTTTGGGGATAGACCTTGCTTTTAGTACCGAAGGTCTACGCTGAGGTTCCACAGGTTGGTAATTTATAATGTCAATGACTCTATAAGACGGGGTTTTTAAGTTGCATGACCTGATGTAATCAGAGATAGAGCTCTCACTATTGCTGAATGACAGCATTGCGTGTGCAACAGAGCAGGAAAATCTACATTTATAACTCGAGAATGGCCCTTCCAGGCGCCATGGGAGTAGGGGGATTCAGTGTAGCCAGTTAGTCCTGAATTTTATAAGGTCTTCACTATTATAGCGCCTTATAGAGGAGAGGCTTACCTCAGTGGCCACAGATGCAGAGTTCTTGGTGCCTGGAGACATTTGGGTGTGGACAGGTGCAGGTGGGCTAGCCTTTGGAGCGTCTGCTGCGTGTCGGCGCCAGGCTGTCAATTTATGTAAATTGAGGGTAAAACAACTAGACTGCAACTTTCCTAAAATGGCAGTCGCCACGGTCTAGCTGAACAAACAAAAGCCCCCAGTTCCCTCCACACATTCTGCGAACCATGGAGGACTGGTAAGCTCAGAACGTGCTATGTAAAAGATATGTTTAAAACAGATTTAAGATACAAGTAAAATCATATACATATTAGTTGCCACAGAATCGCTGCTTTCAGAACTAGCTTGTCTGCTGCGTGTCGACGCCAGACTGTCAGGGGCAAATTTACAAGCCCCTTGCGCCACCGGTGCGTCACTTTTTGTGACGCACCAGCAACGCATTATGCTGCCCCATATTTACAAGGACAGGAAAAGCCAACCTGCGTGACTTTTTCTGTCCTTGTAAATACGGCCCCTTTACACGCAGCATTTTGCGTGAAAGGGGCGTTCCATGGGTGCTGCTGTGGGTGTGCCGACGCAACACCCATGAAACCAGACACATTTCCAGATATACGAGGAATCATAAATCTGGAAATGTGTCTGAATGCTACACCTCCCCAGGGGAGGCGTGGGGAGGCGCAACGAGGAGAAATGTATTCATTTCTCCTTGTTTTTTCCTCTTTCTATGCGAGCTGCATTCTGCAGCACACTTAGGAAGAGGAAATCACCTCTAGTGATTGTTTATGTACAAGAAGGTGTCCCTTCCTGCACATAAACAATCATTAAAACAATGACGTTTTGCAAGTTCTATGTGTGCTAATGCAGCACACATAGAAGATGTAAAAGGCCATTTCAGATTGTTTATATGCAGGAAGGGAACCCTTCCTGCACATAAACAATCATGGTGCAAGGGTGCCTGCTTCGGCGCATGGCAGCAATATTTGCGCCAGCACAGGGGGAAGCACAGAGATGCGACATATTGTTGTAAATATGTCACATCACTGTGCTTCCAAACTAACGCAGAGCCGCGCAGCAAAATGACTTGCTGCACTGCGTTAGTTTATTGTAAATCTGCCCCTCAAAATATGTTAATTGAGGGAAAAACAACTAGACTACAACCGGCCTAAAATGGCGGTCACCGCGTCTAGCTGAACAAATTAAAACCCCAGCTCCCTCCTCACAATCAGTGAACCGTGGCAGACAGGGCAGCTTAGAATGTGCAATGTAGTAGGAAGCAGGTACGGTATAAGATAAAGGGCAGCAAGTGTGTATTTCAGGTTTCAAGTTTTTAAAACAGTTTTAAGATACAAGTAAAATCATACACACATTAGTTGCCACAGAATTGCCGCTTTCTGGATTAGCCTGCCTTGTGCACAAAACTCCTTACGACAGGTCCTCATGATAGGTGTTGTTGTACCACTTCAACGACTAATATTCTATTTTACGACCTGATACCTAATATGGGTTACTTAAAAACAGCTATCTACCTAACCGGTGAAATACAAAACATTTTGTCGGTGGAATGCTTCAGCTACAAGGCTTCTACCTCTGGTACTCCCTGCTGCTAGCTCTCTGCCTGGAATCAGACTACCTGAGATTTAGGAAAGCTTTGAAGATGCATCTGTTGTGACAGGCAGTGAGTAGTTGATAATCTCCTATCTTCGAGGAAGTAATGTCCTCATTCTGACTACCCCCCTCTCTTGTTCATTGCTACTTAAATAAAATCAACAAAGAGAAACCTGTAAGCCAAGGACATAATTTTGTTGAAGTCATTTTGAAATCGAGGACACCAAACTGTTTGGAACATCTTTCAGAGCATTATAAAGGTCCGTGTTTTAGGGTAGCCGTATTGTTAATGTTACCAATTGAAAGTAATTTTTACTGGTCCTAAAAACATGAAAAAATCCGTTGTGAAGCCCGCAAAGAACCAAGGGGCATATTAGCAAGACCGGCGATAAAATTATCGCCGTTTTAGCGGCAGGAAACTGCCGCTAAAACGGCGATAATGGGCTTGCTAATATGCGTTATAGAATTCCAATAGAAGCCCAGGTTAGATGTGCAGGACATCTAACCTGGGCTTCTATTGGAATTCTATAACGCATATTAGCAAGCCCATTATCGCCATTTTAGCGGCAGTTTCCTGCCGCTAAAACGGCGATAATTTTATCGCCGGTCTTGCTAATATGCCCCCTAGGACCATATTTATGGCAAGATCACGCAGCGCAGCAAATCACCTTATGCGCTGCGTGACAGGCAGATGGCAGGAATGCACCGTATTTAATACGGTGCATTCCTGCCTTTGTCCCTGAGCTGGTGCCATTGTGGCTGACTAGCACCAAAGCAGGCACCCTTGCACCACGGTGCAAGGGTGCCTACATTGTAAGAAGGAATGTTTTTTGTACAAGAAGGGACACTTTCTTGCAAAACAATCCTCTGAGGCATTTTCCTCTTTCTTTATGTGCTGGAGAAATAGGGAAAAAAATAAGGAGAAATAAAAATATTTCTCCTCATTGCATCTCACCGGGGAAGGGGTAGCATTTTTGTGCATTCCCAGGTCTACTACTTTTGGTAATTCTGGGAATGCATCAAAACCCATGGACGTTGCGTGGGAACACCCACGTAACACTCATGGAACGCCTCCCTGGTGCAGAGTAACACAACGCAGCGTTTTGCGCTGCATTACTCAGAGCCATGCGAGGTGCCCTTACGTGGCATCAAAAATCGCATTTTGGACATGCATCACAAATGCACCATGCTGACTCCTCACATAGAAAGATAATTTAAACTTGTAGGGACTTTTATGGCACAGGCAGATAAGGGTGTGTTCAACTTTTGGACCCTAAATAGGACCAAACAACAGCAATAGTGTTCCCAGGTTACCAACCTGAACTGTTGTGGCCTAACGGCCAGAGAAGCAGACTTTGGAACTAGAAAACCTTGTTCAAGTTCTGTGTTGGCTCAACACCCTATAGTTCTGGACAAATCACCTAGGAGCAGATTTATCAAAATATCATGCAACACTGGTGACCTTGCATGGCTTGGTAAATCTCAATGTAGGTTTTGCGTCACCCTGCGCCCCCTGGCGTGACGCAAGGGTGATGCAAAGCATTTGATCAATCTGGCCCTGCATCTCCATGTGCCAAATAAATAATAATAAAAAAAATATTCGACCTTGAGTAATATCAACTGGGGCTCATGTAAAGCACTCTGATGCCTTGGTCCAAGGTCATGCTATGTAAAACTGCCAAACAAACACACCTTCGCACCAGCTTCTTATACAGTGTATAATTTTTCATGCAATGCAGCAACACACCTTGCTGTGCTGCGTGAAAGGGAGAGGGCAGGAATGCACAATATCGATCAAGATATAGCTCATTCCTACTCTCTCCTTGCACTGGCGCACCTCTGGGTGCCTATTACCAATGCAGGCATCCTCACACCATGGTGCAAGGGTGCCTGCTTTACAGGCAGGATTGTTTTACAGGCAGGATTGTTTTTGTGCAGGGAGGGACACCTTCCAGCACAAAATCAATCCATAGAGGATTTTAACTCTTTCTATGTGTGCTGCAGAATGCAGCAAACGTAGAAAGAGGAAAAAATAAGGAGAAATAAAGATATTTCTCCTTGTTACACCTCGCCTGGGAAGGTGTGGCAATTCTGTGCATTTACAGGTCTACCACTCATGGAAAATCCTGGGATGTGCCAAAATCCACAGGTGCATGCATTGGAACACCCATAGACCGCATCCTAGGGGCAGAATAACGCAAGGCAGCGACCTGAATTACTCCAGATTTACCAAGCACTGCAGAGCCACACAAGGTGGACTTGCTTGGCTTGGCAAATCTCATCTAGGTTTTATGTCGCCCTCCGTTACCTAGCATGGCGCAAGGGTGTTGCAAAAGTTTGATAAATATGGCCCTGCATGTGATATACTCTGATTAATTTGCGCTACATCACCAAATGCATTTTATATATACACTCCTGTCTATTCAAGACAACAACATCCCTTTCTTTATTGCATTAAACGCTGCTCGCTAGCGGTTGAGGAGCTTTACCCCGGGAGGTGACATAAGAAATCCTAGTCCCAGGAAATAGTCCTAAATTCCAGGTGATTCATATGAGTATAAAGGGGCCTGTCTATAAAGGGTTTTGCGTCGCCCTTGGAGCACATGGCAACGCAAAACCTAGAATGAGATTTGCTAAGCCATGTAAGGCCACCTTGAAAAGCCCTGCGTGGCTTGATAAATCTGTAGTAATGCAAGGCAGCGCAAGTCGCTGTCTTGTGTTACTCTGTCCCAGGATGGTGTTCCATGGGTGTTCCCACGCATCAAACCATGGATTCTGACACATTCCCAGATTTACCAATACTGATAGACCTGGGAATGTTCAAAATGCTACGCCTTCCCAGGGGAAGCGTAACGAGGAGAGATATCTTTATTTCTCCTTGTTTTTTCCTCTTTTATGTGTGCTGCTTTTTGCAACACACTCAGAAAGAGGGAAAAGCCACAGAGGATTGTTTTTTGGGAGGAAGGTGTCCATTCCTGCACAATAACAGGCACAATGCACCATGGCAGAAGGGCACTGTGCTGGCGCTGGGCAGTAGTTTGTGCGCCAGCGCAGGCAGAGAGCAGGAACGGGCATTTCTTTATAGATATGGCGCATTCCTGTTCTCTTCCTTTCATGCAGCGCAGCAAGGTGTCTTGCTGTGTTGCGTTCTGAGAAATAATGATAAATATGGCCCAAACAGTTTTGTCCTGGAGTCCGTAGCACAAGAGATCGATGGTTCTGACAATATACTCCCCTGCAGCAGTGAGAACATCTGTGATCTCTGCAATATGAGGTGTTGGAGATTTTAATGGTGGCGTTTTGAATAGGACTTTCTCCAGGGTCCACAAAAAATAAGCACAAAAATAGGCATTCTTCATTAAAATTCCCTCCAATGAGTATAGCACAATAAGTGCATGTGATCTAAATATGTTAACGAGTCGTGGAGATGCGGCTAGCAGAAAGAAACTCCTGCGTCCTGATCTGAGAGTTTAATAATGCTATTATTGCACTGGAGTACAAAGACTTTTCAGGGAACTAAATTATATTGACAAAGAAATATCGGCAACATTTTACTTACTACATTTTCAATCTACCATTGTGCAATACCGCCACCTGGTGAACAAAGAAAAGACTGCAATCAATTTTCACGTGCAGGCAACCACTTTTGCCATTTAGGCCCTGTTTGGGAATTGGGTGGGGTATTTCACCCGAAGAGAAAACAGTCACTTAAATTCTTGAAACTGCAATTACAAGACAAGCCTCTTCGGGCCTAGAATTACCGGTTCCACAAAATCCAGACTCGATAATTTCGGGCCCGGAGACACCAGGCCTGTCTTTGCTTCCTCGGGAGCAGGGGCTTCAGGCATCAAGACATCCCAGTCCCCTCACCTGACCCTTGCAGCAGCACGGACGGGGGAGCAGATAGTGCTCCCCCCTAGACAGGCCCAAAAGTGACCTGCACCCGTGCTGCTCCACCGTACCTCCGCAACTCCTCCTGGACCGCCTGCTGTCAGATTCTGCCTGCTCAGAGCAGGCAAAAAATGTCAGCATTTTTGCCTGGATTTGGAAAAAAACTGATTGGTAAGTGTCCTGATATTGTCGGATCTTTCTGCTGGAGAGAGATCAAAATTCTGTCTAGTGACAGTTTTGACTCATACTAGTGTAGCCAGAGGGTAATAAGCCTGCTACAAAGAACGTGTACATGCAGATCACAGAAAAGTATTCCTCATTGGTTTGTGTAACATTTCATATAGACTGCTTTACACACATAAGATTAATTGCCTCTATATAATGTGTGTTTTAAGTAAAGTGCTCTGTCCCTCTAGGATTAGTATGAGTAGTGCTATAAAACAAAAGAAATGCATGTGAAAGGGGGGCTGCCGAGAGATGAGGGACACTGTTGGAAGATGTTAGTAAGCATATCCAGGCGCGGCTCCTGGAGGGAGTGCTGCGGGGCGGTGGGGCGGGGCCGGGCGGGGGAGGGGAAGGGTGGGGGGTAGTAAACTCCGGTATACTGCCGAACGGAGTTGAGTACATAAATACATAAATAAAACGAATTAAATTGTGCGCGCCGCATCGCCATTTGGCGTTGCAGCGTGCGCAATGTAATTCGTTTTATTTATGTATTTATGTACTCAACTCCGTTCGGCAGTATACCGGAGTTTACTACCCCCCACCCTGCCCCTCCCCCGCCCTGCCCCACCGCCCGCAGCACTCCCTCCAGGAGCCGCGACTGAGCATATCTGCGGAGAATGAGGTCATTTGGGAGGAGGGGGGGCGGGCAAAAAGATTGTCGCACCAGGTGCCTCTAACTCTAAAGTGACCCTGTTTGAATACTTCCTCATACTATCAACAGGATATTTCACAGTGCTTGCGACAGAATCATCACAAAATAGCAAACAGAAGCTGATAATAGTAGCTATGAAAATAATAGGGAAAAGGACGGTTCAGAGAGAGGAAGTGACAGAAATTAAGCTGTGGGAGCAAGATTATTTTGCCTGCGATAACATGCTTCAGGCTCACCTAAGCAAAGATCTTTTGCTGTTTTTAAATGAAAAAAAATATATAAGGGCTCTGATCTGAGCCTGAAAAGTTTAAAACTTTAGAGATATCTCTACAGTTAATTTGTGTATCCTCTGTGGATTCACACGTCCAGTTAAAAAACAATTAGGCATAAAAATGGAGCCTTTTCTCATCGTTTGTTGTGGATTTGTGAATCTGGGGAGTATCATGAATCCACCATGCTCTGACTGGCTGGCCATCACAGAACACTTTCTGTTGCAGCCACCATTATCCAACACAGTTCAATGAACTCTGCATTGGTAAGAAGAAAAAGTGCATAACGGGGCAGGGTGAACATACCTGACACCTCAGGCCTATACATATAGCCTTGAAACAAGCCTCTTGGCAATAAAATTAATTACAACAAAATATTATAATCTTGGGATTTTAAAATCCTGGACCCCCTGGGTTCCCCTGACCTTTGAGGGACGTCAGGATTTGCAAATCCTGAAAAAAAAGGAAAAGTGTATTCAGGGCTCTACAACTGCAATTGGCTAAGGCCACACACAGTGGTTGGTTGCATGCAGCAGGTTGGGATAGGGCCCTGGCTTCCTGCAGCTAGTCTCCACTGCATATGGCCAAATGCAGGTAAATATAACCCTTCCAAAGTTCAACACTTTCCCTGCTTTTGCTTATGTTGAAGTGGGAATAGTAAATCTAACCCTTCCAAATTCCAACACTTTGCCTGCTTTTGCTCATGTTGGATTTGGAATAGTATATGTAACCACTCCAAAGTGCAATACTTTCCCTGCTTTTGATTATGTTAGGGTGGGAACTGTGAATGTGACCCTGCTAAAGCTCAACAGTGCTCCTCCTTTTGCGTAAATGTTTCACCTTTTGCTTAAATTAGAATTAGTTTGATTAATCGGACTCCTTTGGAGTCCTTCACTTTTGCTAGGGTTATTTATTTTTGACTATTGTTATTTTTTCAAATGTTTTGTATTTTTTCAATGTTTATATTATTTTTTAAATATGTATTTTTTATTTAAATGTTACTTTTTATATTTGTTAGACCTGGCATCCTTGGTGTGGTTTTCCCTCTGACTTTTTGCCTTCAACCCTCCGGTTTCGCTGACCTCGTTTATGCTGACCTTAGGATTCTGCACACTTCATGACTGCATACTGCTTGCGCTCTCTCCTTAAAGCATGGTAGCATTGGCTTATACCCAATTGGCATCTTTAATTTACTTGTAAGTCCCTAGTAAAGTGGCACTATCTGTGGCTAGGGCCTGTAAATTAAATGCTACAAGCGGTCCCGCAGCACTGATTGTGCCACCCACTTAGGTAGCCCTTTAAACGTGTCTCAGGTCTGCCATTGAGCCTGTGTGTGCAGTTTGAAACTGTCAATTTGACTTGGTAAAATAAGCCTCTTGGTAGGCCCAAACCTTTCTTTTTAATACATATAAATCACCCTTAGGGTAGGCCCTAGACAGCCCATGGAACAAGATGCAGTGCATTTAAAATGTTGGACAGGCTCCAAGTCTGTTTCAACAGGGGTTCCTGCTGGGGCGGTGAAAGGCCATGAAATTGCATTGTCCCAGTGCCTTCAGCTTGCCTTCTCTTGAGAAACTTGCTCCAAGAAACCTACAAAGGGTGAAGGCAAGTTTCCTAACATCCCCAACCTCCCAGTACAGGGCAATCATGTTCACTTGTGGTCTGATCTCCCAGTAGCAAGACTGAAAGTCCTCCATTGGCACTCTGTCATATTTTTCAGCCACCATACCATTCGCATATTTTTGAAGTTTTAATTCATATTTTGCTTCTGACATTTGAGCTTCTCAGTTAATAAATGCACTTTTTGTACATAACCTTAAGTGTTGCTCTATTAATTTCTGCACCTTAACACCTATAGAGAAGCAAAGCCTTTGAGCTTGGCCTTCAAAGAGCACTTCAAGGTCTGGAAAGATTGCTTCCATGGCTCTTCGCAAATCCTGGATATGGGCATTGTTGGAGGGCACCTAATGCTCCAACTCTGCTGATCCGGTTTCTCAGAATCCTATTCCAGTGTAAAAGGTTTCTGACACGCACAGGTACAACTTTAGGTTTTCCACTGTGAGGAACAAAAGCGCAAGAAATGCACATGCTCATATAATTTACTTGTTTGATTGAGTTGCAGTAGAGTGTGAACATCTGGTGGAATACCAGCTGTATGGCAAAGCTACCACTGATGGACCATCACTGCCAGGTATCCAATATTTTCCTCCTTATCATCAATAGACAGTGTGGGGCAATTCAATGTAAAATGTGTGACTATACCAGTCTATCTACTTTCTTCTAGGACTTGGATTCAAGGGAGTGTGGTGTGTGGGGTCAAGCTGATAAATCCTTCTTGGTGGTTTGCTGTGAAGTGTGGAATATCTCCTGCCGTAGTGCCTCACCACTCAAGCATGCCTAGCTAACAGCCTTCCTGCTCCCTTCCAGAGAAAGGGGACTTAAATGGATGAAGGTTAAGCTCTAAACCTCCCCTTCCAGGAATAGAAAACAGAAGAACCCTCAAAAATCAGAGAGCCTCTGCTCATGGCACCCTCTGTCTGGTGTCAAAAAGCAACATGACTCACAAACAAGCGACCAATGACCAACTCTACTACTGTTGTCATTATATAATGGCCTCTGGGCTACCCTCACCATTATTAGAATCTAAATAGACTCTTTCAAGAACCCAACTATTACTATCCAGCGCAGAAAATGCAATCAACCTGCAAGTTGTACGACAGAATATCAAGAAGAACAATATTGTGAAATAAGAAATTTGAGTCAAAAGTTCAGCTTACATAAATATCAAATTTACAACCTGTATGTAAACTACTAGAATATTGTAAAAAAAATGTAAGAATATTTAAAATGTAATATATATAGTAAAGCAGGTAACCTCATCTGGCAAATCACTGCCGAACCAGTACTTTAAATCTACCCACATAACTCAATATTACACATAAAAGTTCAGGTATTTAGAAAAACAGACATTTGAGGTCGCTGGTGTTGTGGGGTGCTCTATACAGGAGCTGCTCTCCACCTAAACCGGAGAACTACCCAGAGTTGTCTGCTTCTTTACAGCATATATATAAATATACACACACACACACACACACACACATATATATATATATATATATAGTTATATATATATATATATATATAAATATTCACTGAAAAAACAAAGGTTACAGGGATGTTATAGTTGGGCTTCAGATGTCATGAGTGATGTAATATGTGCGGTCATAAGCAGTGCATTGCGGGGTATAAGTTATAGTTACCTCAGGAAACTATAACTGCTGAATTTCCCTGGTTTTGTACGAGTGAAATCTGAGCCTAACTATAACGTCCCTTTAACCTTCAGTTTCTTCAGTGAATTTCTAAGGATTTCTTTAACATTCCATTTCCTAACTAAAAAATCCCTTTAACCAATGTTTTTTTCTATGAATTTCTGTGTTTTTTAATGTTATTTCCTAACTATAACATCCCTGTAAACTTTGTTTTTTTGTGAATTATAAAGTTTTTTAATTTGATTTCTTATCTGTAATCTGTAACCTTTGAGAGTGAGTGTGTGAGTGGCTGTTTAGGTCAGGGAGTAGGTGTGTGAGTGGATGTGTGGATCTGTGAGTGGTTGTGTGAGTGTTTTTATAGGTGTGTGAGTGGGTGTATGGGTCTGTGAGTGGCTATATGAATCTGTGAGGGGGGTGTGAGTAGCTGTATGGGATGGGGATGGTGTGTGAGTGACTGTATGGGTCTGTGAGTTGGTGTGTGAGTAGCTGTGTGGGTCTACAAGTGGGTGTGTGAGTGGCTGTATGAATCTGTAAGTGTATGTGTGAATGGTTGTACAGGTGTGTGAGTAGGTGTGTGAGTGACTGTATGGGTGTGTGAGTGGGTATGTGAGTGGTTATGTGAGTGTGTGAGTGTGTGTGTGAGTGGCTGTATGGGCCAGTAGGTAGGTATGTGAGTGACTATATGGATGTGTGAGTGGGTGTGTGAGTAGTTATATGGGTCTGTGAGTGGGTGTGTGAGCAGCTATATGGGTTGGTGACAGTGTGTGAGTAGTTGTATGGGTCTGTGAGCGGGTGCATGAGTAGCTGTGTGGGTGTGTGCCCAGTTTTGTAATTGGCTGTATGGGTCTGTGTGTGGGTTTGTGAGAAGTTGTATGGATCTGTCAGTGGGCATGTGAGTGGCTGTATGGATCTATAAGCGCGTGTGTGTGGCTGTACTGGTGTATGGGTAGGTATGTGAGTGGCTGTATGGGTGTGTGAGTGGGTGTTTGGTTAACTGAGTGGGGGTGTGAGTGGCTCTATTTGAGAGTGAGTGTCAGTGTGAGTGGCTGTATGGGTGTGTGAGTAGATATGTGAGTGCTTGTATTGATGTAGGAATGGGTATGTAAGTGGCTGTGTAGGTGTGGGATTGGACGCAAGAGTGGTTGTATGGGTGAGTGTGAGGCTCTGTTGAGAGGCTATATGGGTGAGTGAGTGAGGGTGTGAGCATCTGTACAGGTACAAAAGTGGGTGTGTGAGTAGCTGTATGGGTGAGTGAGTGGCTATGTGAGTGACTGTATGGGTGAGTGAATAGCTGTGATAGTAGGTGTATGTGTAAGTGAGTGGCTGCCTGAGTGCCTGAGTGACTGTATGGTTGAGTGGATGAGTGTGTAAGTGGCTGTATGGATGAGTGAGTGGGTTTGTGAGCAGTTGTATGGGTGTGTGAGTGGGTGAATGAGTGGTTGTGTGGGTGTGTGAGGGGATGTGTGAATGGTTATGTGGATGATGTAATCAGTGATATCATTTAAGATGTAATGAGTGACATCATCAGTGATGTGACTGACCATGTCATGAGTGATGTAATATGTGAGGTCATAAGCAGTGCATTGCGGGGCATAAGTTATCGTTAGCTCAGGAAATTATAACTGCTGAGTTTCACTGGTTTTGTACGAGTAAAGTCTGAGCCTACTTAAACGTCCCTGTAACCTTTGGTTTTTTCAGTGAATTTCTAAGGTTATCTTAATTTTATTTCCTAACTATAATGTCCCTGTAACCTTTGGGGTTTATTTTAATTTTGACAGCTTTTTAATGTTATTTCATAACTATAACGTCCCTGTAACCTTTGTTTTTTAGTGAATTATAACGTTTTTACATTTTATTTCCTAACTGAAACCTGTAATCTTTGAGAGTGAGTGTTCGAGTGGCTGTTTAGGTTAGGGAGTGGGTATGTGAGTAGCAGTGTGGGTTTGTGAGTGGATGAATGAGTGGGTGAGTGAGTGGATGTATGGGTCTGTGAGTGGGTGTGTGAGTGGCTATATGAGTCTGTGAGGGGTGTGTAAGTAGCTGTATGGATCAGTATGGGTCTGTGAGTGGATGTGTGAGAAGCTGTGTGGGTGTGTGACTGGTGTTGTGAGTGACTGTATGGATCTGCAAGTGGATTTGCAAGTAGTTGTATGGATCTGTAAGTGGGTGTGTGAGTGGCTGTATGGATCTGTTGATGCATGTGTGAGTGGCTGTACAGGCCTGTGAGTGGGTATGTGAGTGGCTGTATGGGTGTGTGAGTGGTTATATGGGTCAGTAGGTGGGTGTGTGAGTGGCTCTATGAGTCTGTGAGTGGGTGTGTGAGTAGCTGTATGGGTCGGTGATGTTAGGGGCTGTATGGGTCTATGAGAAGGTACATGAGTATATGTGTAGGTGTGTGACTTTTTGTGAGTGGATGCATGGGTCTGGAGTGGGTTTGTGAGTGGCTGTTTAGATCTGTAAGAGGGTATGTGAGTGGCTGTATGGATCTGTAAGTGGGTGTGTGAGTGGCCATATGGGTGTGTGAGTGGGTGCATGAGTAGTTTCTGGATGTGTGAGTGGGTGTGTGAGGGAGTGACTGTATGGGTGTTGGAGTGGGTATATGAGTGGTTATGGGGTGTATGAGTGGCTGTATGGCCTGTGAGTGGCTGTGTTAGTAGTTTTGTGGGTTTGTAAGTCTGTGTGCAACTGGCTGTATGGGCATGAGAGTGGGTATGTGAATGGCTGTGTGGGTCTGTGAGTATATGTGAGAGTGGCTGAATGGGTATGTGAGTGGGTGTCTGAGTATCTGTGTGGATGTGTCAGTAGCTATGTGAGTGACTGGGCCAGAGCAGAAACTCACCTGCCCCTTTATCCAAAATGAGTCCACAGTTTTGCACAAAATGTCTACCCAACTGGAGTACTTTCTACTAGTTAATTAGTAAGTGCTACTTTGTTGGGTAATAGCTAGTACATATTCTACACTACAGCTGCTTAATGAACCATGAGGAAATGTCTCCACTGACCTTCTGACCTTGTGTGCATGTAATTTCACCAATGTGATTGTTCTTCGAGCGACTTGATCCACAAATCTGCGATAACAAGAATCCTCATGTAGAGAACAGGACAAGACTACAAAGAGAGGAATCTCCATGAAACAAGGGTACTACCTCCTAACTATATAAAGTATGTGAGTGAGTGAGTGAGTGGCTATGTGAGTGACTGTATGGGTGAGTGAATAGCTGTGATAGTAGGTGTATGTGTAAGTGAGTGGCTGCCTGAGTGCCTGAGTGACTGTATGGTTGAGTGGATGAGTGTGTAAGTGGCTCTATGGATGAGTGAGTGGGTTTGTGAGCAGTTGTATGGGTGTGTGAGTGGGTGAATGAGTGGTTGTGTGGGTGTGTGAGGGGATGTGTGAATGGTTATGTGGATGATGTAATCAGTGATATCATTTAAGATGTAATGAGTGACATCATCAGTGATGTGACTGACCATGTCATGAGTGATGTAATATGTGAGGTCATAAGCAGTGCATTGCGGGGGCATAAGTTATCGTTAGCTCAGGAAATTATAACTGCTGAGTTTCACTGGTTTTGTACGAGTAAAGTCTGAGCCTACTTAAACGTCCCTGTAACCTTTGGTTTTTCAGTGAATTTCTAAGGTTATCTTAATTTTATTTCCTAACTATAATGTCCCTGTAACCTTTGGGGTTTATTTTAATTTTGACAGCTTTTTAATGTTATTTCATAACTATAACGTCCCTGTAACCTTTGTTTTTTAGTGAATTATAACGTTTTTACATTTTATTTCCTAACTGAAACCTGTAATCTTTGAGAGTGAGTGTTCGAGTGGCTGTTTAGGTTAGGGAGTGGGTATGTGAGTAGCAGTGTGGGTTTGTGAGTGGATGAATGAGTGGGTGAGTGAGTGGATGTATGGGTCTGTGAGTGGGTGTGTGAGTGGCTATATGAGTCTGTGAGGGGGTGTGTAAGTAGCTGTATGGATCAGTATGGGTCTGTGAGTGGATGTGTGAGAAGCTGTGTGGGTGTGTGACTGGTGTTGTGAGTGACTGTATGGATCTGCAAGTGGATTTGCAAGTAGTTGTATGGATCTGTAAGTGGGTGTGTGAGTGGCTGTATGGATCTGTTGATGCATGTGTGAGTGGCTGTACAGGCCTGTGAGTGGGTATGTGAGTGGCTGTATGGGTGTGTGAGTGGTTATATGGGTCAGTAGGTGGGTGTGTGAGTGGCTCTATGAGTCTGTGAGTGGGTGTGTGAGTAGCTGTATGGGTCGGTGATGTTAGGGGCTGTATGGGTCTATGAGAAGGTACATGAGTATATGTGTAGGTGTGTGACTTTTTTGTGAGTGGATGCATGGGTCTGGAGTGGGTTTGTGAGTGGCTGTTTAGATCTGTAAGAGGGTATGTGAGTGGCTGTATGGATCTGTAAGTGGGTGTGTGAGTGGCCATATGGGTGTGTGAGTGGGTGCATGAGTAGTTTCTGGATGTGTGAGTGGGTGTGTGAGGGAGTGACTGTATGGGTGTTGGAGTGGGTATATGAGTGGTTATGGGGTGTATGAGTGGCTGTATGGCCTGTGAGTGGCTGTGTTAGTAGTTTTGTGGGTTTGTAAGTCTGTGTGCAACTGGCTGTATGGGCATGAGAGTGGGTATGTGAATGGCTGTGTGGGTCTGTGAGTATATGTGAGAGTGGCTGAATGGGTATGTGAGTGGGTGTCTGAGTATCTGTGTGGATGTGTCAGTAGCTATGTGAGTGACTGGGCCAGAGCAGAAACTCACCTGCCCCTTTATCCAAAATGAGTCCACAGTTTTGCACAAAATGTCTACCCAACTGGAGTACTTTCTACTAGTTAATTAGTAAGTGCTACTTTGTTGGGTAATAGCTAGTACATATTCTACACTACAGCTGCTTAATGAACCATGAGGAAATGTCTCCACTGACCTTCTGACCTTGTGTGCATGTAATTTCACCAATGTGATTGTTCTTCGAGCGACTTGATCCACAAATCTGTGATAACAAGAATCCTCATGTAGAGAACAGGACAAGACTACAAAGAGAGGAATCTCCATGAAACAAGGGTACTACCTCCTAACTATATAAAGTATGTGCTTGTTTGTTTGGTGGAGATGTCCTCACATTTCCTCTGTATCAAGTACGCATCACCAAAATCGGCAGGAAACACGTGCAGACACCTTTTGGTAAGCAGTCCATAAATGTGGGAAAAGGTGGGCAGACCTTCGCCTACTACTAAGGAAAACAGGACGGGCCAAATTGGCGGACCTTTACATACTCAGCGTAATTAAAAGGGAGAGTCATGGACTCTGCTCTCAAGCACAGTCACTACAGATCAGATTGCGTTCCAGTAGATCAATGATGCATTCACCTCCATTAAAGATTTCATATTGTTTACCAAGTGGAATACGAGAGGAAATACACTTGCTTTGCCTTCACCAAGCCCAAAAAGTTAGGATCATTTGTACTTTACAGAAGTGGAGCATCAACTGGGGCACCCGCTTCATTTATATTTGTAAGTGCTTCCCATTGAGGTTTAATTTCTTTGAAATGAGCATCAGAGCCAGAATACATCCTCATTTTTTCCAAGAAGAGTCCATAGTTTCGCTGAAAATGTCTAACCAACTGAAGTTCTTTCTACTGGTTACTTAGTAAGAGCTACCTTTTTTGGGTAAATTTCTAGTGCATATTTTTCACTACAGCTGCATAAAGGACCACAAGACAATGTCTCCTATGACCATGTGCACATGTAATTTTGGCAATGTGATTGATCCTGCAGCGTCTTCATCCACAAACCTGTGATAACATGACTCTTCGTCAAGAGAACACAACAAGACTACAAAGAGGTGAATCTCCACCAAATAGGGGTACTTCCTCTTAACTATATGAGGCAAGTTCTTCTTTGTTTGGTGGAGATGTCCTCGTATTCCTCTACATCAAGAACACATCACCAAAGTCGGTGGGAAACACGCTCAGGGGCCTTTTACTAAACTGTCCATCAACATGGGAAAAGGCTGGAAGATCTTTAATTACTACTAAGAAAAACAGGGCGGGGCCAAAAGAGTGGTGCTTGCAGATGGTTTTGGGCATTTGCATACTCAGAGTAATTAAAAGGGAGAACCATGCTCTCTCTTTTTTAAATTGTACAAGGGGACCAGGGCTGCGCAGCCCCCCTCCCAGGGCCGATTTTGCCCTGTGGACCACATCCCCCAGGGCCCGGCCACTTCATCCTGGGTGGCCTAGAGCCCACCCAGAGCACCCAGTGTGCAATGCTAGGGACTGCGTGGTAAGTATAAATGCCCCAGCGGTCCCTGTTGGTTCTCCGTCTCCAGAGGGAGCTGGCATTGCTGCCACAAGCAGTGAGCTGCCAAAAATGCTGCTTCTTGCATGTGGGAGCAATTCTTCCATCTGTTTTCCTGCCTGTTTGACAGTGGGCAGGAAACAGATGAAAAGTCCACTCCCAGTGAGCGGGAGCAGTTTTCCTGCTCCTGCCTACTGGGAGCAGACTTGAGGGCTTATTTACAAGCCCCTTGCGCAGCCAGTGCATCACTTTTTCCCATATAAAAAGTGACCATTGGCAGCACAAGGGGCTTGTAAATAAGCCCCTGACTGTTTGCTCTTGCTTGGCGGAAGCTGTCATAGCTCCCACCAAGCAAAAGCAAACTGCTATCTCCCGAGGGTGGGCACCTCGAGAGATAGGGAGCCAGCCTGGGGGTTGGTGGTCCCCAGGGCCATTAATGGTTGCAGGAGGGTGGACCGCACAGCCCCCTCCTTTCAATTTGCAGGGCCAGCCCCGGGGAGGTGGTGGTAAGGCATGGCAATTAGAACGTTTAACACTTCCTAATTGAGAAAGACAATGTGTCGAAACGCATTGTGGTGCCTTGTCTTAAAAATGCTGTTTAATAAATGCGAATTGCTGTAGGAGCCTCCGGCGATGCAGTGTCTCCATTAGTGAAATCAATATTCCAGGGGACTTGTTGTCTTTTAGCCACAAAGCTGCACCAAAAGTCAGTGAGGGCCGCTTTTAGACCACTTTGTTATGTGAATTTAAATAAAGCGGCAGCGCCCGGTGACAGACAATACTTGTAGTCAAATGGAGTTGGTGAGGAGATACTATGCTCCAGCGTGGGTACTTAACCTTAGAAGACAAGAAGACCGGAGGTCTATCCTTCTGAATGTGCCTTGCACAGCTTCAATTTTAAAAGACAGGCTCGTCAATGTGCAATGGTGAGCATATGTCCTTTTACACTGAAATCACAGATGCTGCCTGGTAATGTTTTGGAGTAAGGTTCCAGAGGCCAGCAGGATGTTTAACAATTAAAATTGCAATTAAACTGTGTTTAGTTGTGGAAATGCTCATAGGAGCCATGGACTGCCTAAATAAATAAGCATTAACCTGCAATTGGATTTGTACAACAACGATGGCAGATAACAATACTACATTTTCCACAATGCTTCTAATTGTATTTAAGGCATGGCAATTCAAATGCTTAACAATCACCACTTGAGAAAGACAATATGTAAAAATGCGTTGTGGCTTTTTTAATAAATGTGGATTGCCAAAGGAGCCTTCGGGACTGCAGCGTCTCCATTTGTGAAGTCAATGTATATATATATCTATATATAACTTGTGCCCCCGCAATGTGCTGCTTATGACCTCACATATTACATCACTCATGACATGGTCAGTCACATCACTGTTGACATCACTGATGACATCTCAAATGACATCACTGATGACATCATCCAGTGACTGTGAGGGTTTAAAAAAAGTTTGAGTGTTAAATATATATACCAAGGTGTATTGGTGAATCAGTGGGTGTATGAGTGCCTCTATGGATGATTCAGTGGGTGCGTGACTGACTGTATAAGTGAGTGATTAGGTGTCTCAGTGAATGTATGGGTGAGTGAATAGGTTGTGTGAACGTCTGTATTAGTCTGTCAGTTGGTGTCTAAGTGGCTGTATGGGTTGGTGAGTAGGTACGTGAATGGCTGTATGGGTGACTGATTGGTTGTCTGAGTACCTGTATGGGTGTATGGGTATCTTTGTGGGTGGGTGATGGGGGTGTGACTGCGTGCATGGATGAGTGAGTGGGTGAGTCAGTGGCTGTATGGGTTAGAGTATGTCCGTGAGGAGCTGTATGGGTGACTGAGTGTGTGTATGGCTGTGTCAGTGAGTGAATGGATGTGTCAGTGGTATATGGGTGAGTGGCTAAATATGTGAAAGGCCGTATAGGTGACTGTTGGAGTATTTGAGTGACTGTATGTGTGAGTGAGTGATTGTGAGAGTGGCTGTATGGGTGAGTGTGTGCTTATGTCAGTGACTGTATAGGTGAGTGAGTATGTTTTAGTATCTGTATGAATAAGTGAGTGAGTGTGTGTATAACTGTATAGGTGAGTAAGTGGCTGTTTGTTTAACTCTATGGGTGAGTGAGTAGGTGTGTGAGTAGCTCTATGGGTGACTGACAGTGTGTGAGTGGCTGTATGGGTATATGAGTGGATATATCAGTGGCTGTATTAGTGAGTGAGTTGGATTATGAGTGGCTGTATGGGCGACTGAGTGTATGTGTGTGTAGACCTATGAATCAGTGAGTGGGTGTGCAAGTACTGGTACAGGTGTGTCAATGGTTTTGAGAATGGTAGTGTGGAAGTTGAAGTGGGTATATGAAAGGTTATATTGGGGTGTGAGTGGGTACATCAGAGATTCTGTGGATGATTTCATCAGTGACATAATCAGTGATGTCATTTGAGATGTCATCAGTGATGTCAATGACCATGTCATGAGTGATGTAATATGTGAGGTCATAACAGTACATTGCGGAGGCATAAGTTATGCTTAGCTCAGGTAACTATAACTGCTGAATTTCCCTGGTTTTGTACAAGTGAAATGTGAGCCTAAATATAACGTCCCTGTAACCTTTGGTTTTTTCATTGAATTTCTAAGTTTTTTTAATTCTATTTCCTAACTATAACGCCCCTGTAACCTTTGATTTTTTCCAGTGAATTTCTAAGGTTTTTAAATTCTATTTCCAAACTATAATGTCCCTGTAACCTTTTTTTTGTGTGAATTTCTAAGGTTTTTTAATTCTATTTCCTACCTGTAACCTTTGAAAATGAGTGCGTGAGTGAGTGTAAGAGTGCCTCAGTGGGTCTTTGACTGAGTACATGAGTGTCTCAATGGGTGGGTGTGGGTGTGTCTGAGTGGGTCTGGGACTCCCTGCATATGTGTCTCACTGGGTGTGTGAGTGGGTGCATCACTGTCTGAGTAAAATCTCTGACTGTTTGAGTAGATGTCTAAGTTGGCGCATGAGTGTCTGAGTGGGTCAGTGACTAGGTGCATGAGTTTGTGAGTAGATCTGACACTTGAGAAAGACCTATAACATTTCAAATGAAGCTTGCAGTGAGAGAGCACAGGCAGGGTCTTCACTGGTAGCCATCACCCATGTTTGAAGTACTATTTCTGTACATAGTTGAGAAGGTTGTATCAGTACTTGCCTACAAATCTCAGCGAGTGTAGACGTACACCTCTTTCAGCACCATGAAATGTTTAAATAAATGTGCTGGAATGTAACTGCTTGCTATAATACCTCTATGGCTGCCTAAATGTGTATGTAAGTGGCTGCACAAATACTTCTCTGCTTGTGTTAGGCAATAGAGAGCTATGTAGCTGTCACCGCAACTACCTTTGAGTCTTATGCATGTATTAATAGTTTTTGATGAGTGACTGAATCTATCCTTGCTTCTGCAGCTGTCTCAATAGCTGTAACAGAGGCTTTATGTTTTTCTGAACATGTAGGTCAGTTGCTTTAGGGATGACATACTCTATGTAGTACTTAGCATAGGGGCATGCAAGTGCACAAGTAACTTAGTGAACTAAAAATAAAATCTCTTATCTTTTAAGCACAAATCAGCATGCTTTACAGCACACCTACATCATCTCTCACATGTGACTTGTGCATACTGAAACTTGAATTTAAGACTTTACAAACAGCTTTGACATGGCAAATCAAGCTACAAGTGAAAGTGCAGACACAGGACCTTTACTACCAAGCATCATCCATGTTTGAAAGAGTATTTCTCTACATGAATGAGAATGAGAAGGTTGTGTCAGTACTTGCCAACATATCTGAGAAATTGTAGGAGTACACCTGTAGCAGTGCCATGAGACGTTTAAGTAAATGTGCAGGTATGTGACTGTCTAGTTTGGTATTTCTATGACTCTCTAAATGTCTATGTAAGTGTCTATAAACAAACACCCCAGTGTCTGTGTTACTAAAAAGAGAACAATATAGATGTGATTACAACTATGTTTGATTTTGCTGCATGCACAACTAGTTTCTGGGTAAGTGACTGAATGTATATCTGCTTCTGTAGCTGTCTGACAAAGCAGTGTAACAGAACTACAACACCCGGAATTCAAAGAAAAACACTCTTTGAGAACAGTACATCATATATACACATGTAAATATTTCCACATCTTCTAATGCCTTGCTAACTAACAGTTTAACACTTAATCTACAGTTTTTAGTACCAATTACACCATGTAGCAAGCACCAAATGTGCAACATACTAATATAAAGCAACAGATTGTGAATCAACTTCTCACACACCTAGTCTGCAAATCAGACAAATTGTCACATTCTCATACACTCATAAAGCATCTTATTCACCTGTTATTAAACATACAAAGCCACTCACAAAACCACTCATGCATTACCTCATATAGGGGGTCATTAGAATGGCGGGTGGAAGCACAACCCGTGGTGCTGGCGGGGGCGGAAAATGCCCTTTTCCGCACTCCTGCAGCGGTCCTCCCGCCCGCCATATTACGATGGGCAAACATAGCCCATTTCCCGTCCGCTGAGTAGCCAGGAGAACCGCCAGATTTTTGCACCCGCCACCGCGGCGGAGTGAGCCAATAAAGACTCACCGCCGTGCGGAATGACGTTCCGTCCGCCGTACAAATCACGATGCTGCAAACAGCCCATCACACCGCAGCGGAGAATCCACCAACCCAAAGACGGAGGAAACACGACAGCGGAGCGCGAAACCAGACTCACGGTCCCCTCTACCCGGTCTGGACCGCAATGCATCCAGCCCTTCAAGCCATTCCGGTGCTGTACCTCCTCCACTACCAGCAAATAATGGACCATCGCGGACAACGCCGCAGGTACGCAATGACACAACTCCGCACACAACTACAACACACAACTCCTGTGCTGATATACGGTCCCTGTCCACATCAGACACTCTGGTGGGGACAGGAACTCCTCCCCAAGTGTACCCACACATGTCCCACCTGCCAGGAAATCACCCCTCCGCATCCGGGTCACCAATCAACCGCGAAATCACTGCAATGTCCCGGCCACGTCACCGCAGCGGTGAAGATGCGGGAAAACATGCGCAAAATGTAGTAGGCAGGGCCGGCGCCAGGCATGGGCAGTCCACAAAGATTCACAGGGCTCCACCTCCACCCTTCCCACATTACGCTTCCCACACCCATTTGGGGCACATGCTGTGTGCACCCCCTGTGCCCCCCCTGCACAATTCATCTCCCAGGTGTAGCCAGACCTTGCACCTCAAACACCAAAGGACCAGGGCGCCTGTCTTGGAAGGTGGGGGTGAAGAGGAACACCATGCACAGAAGCTCAGGGGCTGGACAACCCTCCTCCTCACACCTATCTCCCACTCATGTGAAGCAAAGTGAGCCCAACTAAATGAAGACTCACACTGCATAAGAACATCCACTGAACTGTCCACACTGCCTGTCAAGTCACTCACAAACACCCCACACTGACACACAGTCACATACACACACCATAGGCCAGCAGCAATGTAGGACAATCAATGGGCCAGCCAAAAGTGAAGTGGACAGTGCTGGAAAACCATGGAGCAAGACATATAGCATCTGTACATCACATGCAAGAGAAGGAACATATCACAACACCCTCAGGTCATCAAATCAGACATGGGTGGCACAGTAAGTGAAATTAAACCAAACTGACCTCTGGTCAACAACTCAGGGACACATCAAGGCAAGCCATGCATAGTCACAGGAATGATAGGAAGTGTCTGAAGTCATACAGTGAGCAGCCACACATCTGTCACAACTGACTTGACATGTGCACATCATCAGTACAACACACATGGCCCATTGTCACACTCCTTGACTGACAAACACAACTAGGACCTTCACACATACACATTCTCTACCCACCTCATACCTCCAGCACTCAACACCTGTGAGAAGCACACATAAAGGCCAAAATGGTGTCCTGTGAGTGCAATGACAACCACACACTCCCTGTGGTGCACCCACAAACATCACACTAACACACAGGGATGCCTGAACCAATGCAGACACCAAAACAATAGCCAAACACAAAGCTCACAAACAACAAACACAGAGGTACAACAAGCCCACACATGTGCAGGAAAACAGTGGAAATGCAATGTGACCCTAGACAGAACAGGAATACACAACATTGTCACTCAGGATCAATGCACAGACACCATACCTCAACACAGACAAGAGGTGTATCATCAAAAATCCACCATGAACACCAACTGGGATCAATGGGACAATCAGCTAACACAGACACAGTCACCTCAACACCCATGAAGTGGACAAGGTGCCGTATTGTACCAGAAGCATGCACATGCACAACCCTGAAAAGTGACAGGTCAAAAATTGGAGGACTAACCACCAATGTGCACTGAAAACAAGCCCAGCAACAAGAATCCCCTTGCTGCATGTGACAGACACACAAATGATGCACACCACACTTGCAACACACATCTGAATGTATCACACAGCTAAAACAACCACACACACACAACGTCATGCAAATAGAACATCACACACACATAGCATCAGTCAGTACAAAGATCCAACACAGGCCAAACACTGCATACATCCACAACCAAAACACAACAGATGCACAGACCAATCCATCACAATGCAAACTCAGCTGCACATCAGGGGGATGCACAACAAGCAAGTACAAGGCAACATACACTGATAACACTGCATGCACACAAAGAAGTGTGTGCACAACAACCAAAACAGTAGCACACACATCTGAGTGCCACACCATTAACTCCCACAGCACAAACATAACATCACACTCAGGAAGTGTAGCACTACCTCAGCAAACACACATACAGCTGAGCCATCACCCACAGATGCACAACTCAGGGACATCCAGGTGCAAACAACATGACCAGAGGACTGTGCTGCCCAAACATCTGCACTGCACATGAGCAACCATGACAGCAAACAAGTACAAGGAAATAACACATAACTAATTTGAAATCTGTCCTGAGTAGCACATTGGTCCTGGACACAGATCAGCCTCACACAGCATAGTGTCACACTATGAAGTGGTGAGGAGGCTCACAAACTGGCAAGCCATGGTGTGGAAGACATGAGACTGAAGTGTTGTGTACTGCAGTAGTGGACAGGTGAGCAGTATACAGTACACAAACACATAGAAGAGTCACTCACAATGTGTAGGCATCAGAAGCACATATGGGGGATGGCATGACACATACCACATACCCTACTGGAGCCAAAAATGGGTCAAGTGATAGCAATGCATGAGAAAACTCACAAATATTGTCAGTGTGGCTGAGCAGTCCTGTACAGTGTGCACAAACAGTAACAAGACACATGGCAGATCAACAAAACACAACACAGACTTGCCTGTCACACACTCTGCATACTCATAACTGGCAGCAACAACAAGTAGGTGTCCCCCAGGAGTGCAAGGACACAACAACACACTGCACACTGCCCAACCTACAACTCCCACATGTGCCCACAATTAGAAACACATGGCAGAGTATTGAAACAAATAGGCACTCAGCTTCTGTGTCATACATGTGTGCAGTTGGCATTGCAGGGGCACACACACATCAACACTGACAACCAAACCACCCCTACACACTTCATGACCACACAAGTGCACACATCCAAATGTACCCATGTGACTAGGAAGACAGGCCATCACAAGATGACCATACATCAACACTGCTGCACACACATCAAGAAAGATCACACAGATATGAAGGACCCTGGCCAGCCCGCAAGTAATCCTGTGGATAGATTACACCTCTGTTCTGGAATTGCATCATAACATGACATGTGGACAATTTAGCAAACCTGACCATATGATGAGTATGATAATCGTAGATCATCACAAACACCCATCATTGCACCCACAAACCTCAGAAGAAAGAAGAACTAAAGTGCCCCTCACCACTGCCAAACCCTGAAAAAGTAAAAGAAGCAATTGGCAATGTGAAGGTGGCATACAGAGCATTTGTCACATGCAGCCATGCACATACTGAAAACACTTACATTTAGCAAGGACACTGACAAAGCAGACAACAGGAGTAACTGTCTTTATTACATATCACCAAGATAGGCATTAAAAGTAGACAACAGCAAGGCCAGTGGCCAGTCCATAGTTCTAAGGAGGGACATGTGAACATGAGAACCTGCACAGGGAATGGGCATCCTAAGTTCCAAACAGCAAGGCCAGTGGCCAGTCCATAGTTCAAAGGAGGGACATGTGAACATGAGAACCTGCACAGGGAATGGGCATCCAAAGTTCCAAACATCAAGGCCAGTGGCCAGTCCATAGTTCAAAGGAGGGACATGTGAACATGGGAACCTGCACAGGGAATGTGCATCCAAAGTTCCAAACAGCAAGGCCAGTCCATAGTTCAAAGGAGGGACATGTGAACATGAGAACCTGCACAGGAATGGGCATCCAAAGTTCCAAACAGCAAGGCCAGTGGCCAGTCCATAGTTAAAAGGAGGGACATGTGAACATGAGAACCTGCACAGGGAATGGGCATCCAAAGTTCCAAACAGCAAGGCCAGTGGCCAGTCCATAGTTCAAAGGAGGGACATGTGAACATGAGAACCTGCAAAGGGAATGGGCATCCAAAGTTCCAAACAGCAAGGCCAGTGGCCAGTCCATAGTTCAAAGGAGGGACATGTGAACATGGGAACCTGCACAGGGAATGGGCATCCAAAGTTCCAAACAGCAAGGCCAGTCCATAGTTCAAAGGAGGGACATGTGAACATGAGAACCTGCACAGGGAATGGGCATCCAAAGTTCCAAACAGCAAGGCCAGTGGCCAGTCCATAGTTAAAAGGAGGGCACAAACCTCAGAAGAAAGAAGAACTAAAGTGCCCCTCACCACTGCCAAACCCTGAAAAAGTAAAAGAAGCAATTGGCAATGTGAAGGTGGCATACAGAGCATTTGTCACATGCAGCCATGCACATACCGAAAACACTTACATTTAGCAAGGACACTGACAAAGCAGACTACAGGTGTCACTGTCTTTATTATATATCACCAAGATAGGCATTAAAAGTAGACAACAGCAAGGCCAGTGGCCAGTCCATAGTTCAAAGGAGGGACATGTGAACATGAGAACCTGCACAGGGAATGGGCATCCTAAGTTCCAAACAGCAAGGCCAGTGGCCAGTCCATAGTTCAAAGGAGGGACATGTGAACATGAGAACCTGCACAGGGAATGGGCATCCAAAGTTCCAAACATCAAGGCCAGTGGCCAGTCCATAGTTCAAAGGAGGGACATGTGAACATGGGAACCTGCACAGGGAATGGGCATCCAAAGTTCCAAACAGCAAGGCCAGTCCATAGTTCAAAGGAGGGACATGTGAACATGAGAACCTGCACAGGGAATGGGCATCCA
The DNA here is from genome assembly GCA_963921515.1 of Calotriton arnoldi. Classification (NCBI taxonomy): domain Eukaryota; kingdom Metazoa; phylum Chordata; class Amphibia; order Caudata; family Salamandridae; genus Calotriton; species Calotriton arnoldi. The sequence continues at coordinate 866,321 of CAWUFW010007273.1, read as the reverse complement.
AAGTTCCAAACAGCAAGGCCAGTGGCCAGTCCATAGTTAAAAGGAGGGACATGTGAACATGAGAACCTGCACAGGGAATGGGCATCCAAAGTTCCAAACAGCAAGGCCAGTGGCCAGTCCATAGTTCAAAGGAGGGACATGTGAACATGAGATCCTGCAAAGGGAATGGGCATCCAAAGTTCCAAACAGCAAGGCCAGTGGCCAGTCCATAGTTCAAAGGAGGGACATGTGAACATGGGAACCTGCACAGGGAATGGGCATCCAAAGTTCCAAACAGCAAGGCCAGTCCATAGTTCAAAGGAGGGACATGTGAACATGAGAACCTGCACAGGGAATGGGCATCCAAAGTTCCAAACAGCAAGGCCAGTGGCCAGTCCATAGTTAAAAGGAGGGACATGTGAACATGAGAACCTGCACAGGGAATGGGCATCCAAAGTTCCAAACAGCAAGGCCAGTGGCCAGTCCATAGTTCAAAGGAGGGACATGTGAACATGAGAACCTGCACAGGGAATGGGCATCCAAAGTTCCAAACAGCAAGGCCAGTGGCCAGTCCATAGTTAAAAGGAGGGACATGTGAACATGAGAACCTGCACAGGGAATGGGCATCCAAAGTTCCAAACAGCAAGGCCAGTGGCCAGTCCATAGTTCAAAGGAGGGACATGTGAACATGAGATCCTGCAAAGGGAATGGGCATCCAAAGTTCCAAACAGCAAGGCCAGTGGCCAGTCCATAGTTCAAAGGAGGGACATGTGAACATGGGAACCTGCACAGGGAATGGGCATCCAAAGTTCCAAACAGCAAGGCCAGTCCATAGTTCAAAGGAGGGACATGTGAACATGAGAACCTGCACAGGGAATGGGCATCCAAAGTTCCAAACAGCAAGGCCAGTGGCCAGTCCATAGTTAAAAGGAGGGACATGTGAACATGAGAACCTGCACAGGGAATGGGCATCCAAAGTTCCAAACAGCAAGGCCAGTGGCCAGTCCATAGTTCAAAGGAGGGACATGTGAACATGAGAACCTGCAAAGGGAATGGGCATCCAAAGTTCCAAACAGCAAGGCCAGTGGCCAGTCCATAGTTCAAAGGAGGGACATGTGAACATGAGAACATGCACAGGGAATGGGCATCCAAAGTTCCAAACAGCAAGGCCAGGGGCCAGTCCATAGTTCAAAGGAGGGACATGTGAACATGAGAACATGCACAGGGAATGTGTGACACCGTACACTGGCATGGGAATCACCACAGCTCTGTGGATACAGATGGGCAGTCCAGGCACCGCTGTGGGAGAGATGGCTTTGGGAGGAGGACTTTGCCTCAGACTTGGTTGTCAGTAGGACTGGGAGGTGGCTGACTGTCGGGGACCATTGGCGGACCAGACCTGGGAGAGGGAGGAGCAGCTGAGGTAGAGGCATCAGTGGCTTTGTGAGCCGGAGGACTGCTTGGACCGGATGGCAGCGTGGCACGGGGAGGCGGAGAAATGCTGCTGTGAGACATAGTGTGTGAGGGAGAATGTGGAGGGCTGCCTTTCCACTTCTTGTGGATTCGATACTGATAAATTGTCTTGGTAGGAGTGTGAAGTGGGGCGGGCACAACAGCCTCACTCCCCACCAAAGGTGCTTCAGGTGCAGGTGTTGGCCCTCCCTCTGGTGAACTGCTGGGTATGGTGGTACGCTTGGCCTGGCCTTGCCTTTTCCCCTCCATCCCCTGTTGACCAGGTGAACCCCCCAGTGCCCTCCTGTCCCAGCTTCACAGGGGTGTGGGTGGGAGTTGAGGTTGTGGGTGAACCTGCCTCAGAGATCCGTTTCTGCGGACTCTTTGCAGGCATCAGCTTCACAGCAGGCACGGCAACTTTTTGCCTGTCTGTGGGAGCAGGTTTTGGGATGGAACTGTCCTTGGATTGGACTGATTTGGATGCATGTGAGCCTGAGGCCTGCTTCTTGGCTTGATGCCCCTGAGTGTCACCCGAAGGGCTTTTAGCTTTGCGTTCCTGTGTGACTTCCTTTTTGGGGGGATGGTGTCTGCGCCCTGGCCCGCTTGGAGTGCTGCTGTGTTGTGCTTCGTGTGGAGTACCTTGAGCCTGAGGGCTGTGGTGTGTGGTCACTCTAGTCAGATGTGGCCACTGGCAGGGTGGTTGCCGAAGGGACAGTCGCTGGACCCTGAGCCTGTGCCAGCTGAATGGCTGCCGTCACTGTGGAGGAAAAAGACGGGACAGTCCTGTGTAGCCCACCCACATCAGAATGAATGCCCTCCATGAAGGCAACTACCTGTGCCAACTTCTTGTCATGATCAAGGAAGGCATTCAGTAAAGTAGTCTGACCCACACACAGCTGGCGCAAAAGCTCCACCGCCTCAACACTGAGGGCAGCAGGGGAGACAGGGGCAGGGGCAGCGGTGCCTGGGGTGAAGGACACTCTACCCTTCTGACTGCTGCGGGCACGGGCAGCACTAGTGGAACTAGCCGGGAGGGTGGGCACTGGACGATGTGTGGTGGAAGAAGAGGCTGATTTCCCACTCCCTGTGTCCGCCAACATCGATGAGTCACCGCTGGCGTCAGATGACGTTGAGGTTGGTGTCTCCGGGCCTGATTCATCCAGGGCACTCCGGTCCCCCTCAGAGGCGCTGGTCACATCAGTGTCAGTGAGCCCATGTGTTGCTGTCGAGCAAGATGCCTCATCCCCGGTGTCCGTACCCTGTCCTTCTGTGCCCTCTGTAGATGCTGCAAGAGACAGAGACGTAGGTTCAGTTTAGTCCCATACTCACAAACATCATATGCAACCAAAGCAAACAACTCAAACATGATACCCCCATGTAGCACACCACCCTGTGCGGTCTGCATGTGCAAGCCTCATGCAAAAGTCAGAAGATGCATGGAAACAAGCATAGTAGGCATCAATGACCCATGTGACGTTCACACTGCCAAATAGCTGGCCCGTGCCTCCCAGTTGCCTGACATCCTGATTCCTGTAAGCATACCTACGTGCCTGTAGGTGAGATAGATGTACATCTCAACATGTTGTCACGGTCACATATGGAGTCACTTTAAGGGGACAACACAGATGCTGACTCCAGGATGTCCTCATACCATGACCATGAGCTACTGATGTCCACCATGTTGTGCTTTGAAGCGCAACGACCATTGCCGTCGGCACATGTGTAGTTCTCACAATTCCAAAGTCAGACACTGCACACATCGACGTAAGCACACTCAGATGAGGAACACAGCTGTTCACTCCTCGGTGATGTCTATGACACCCATAATGCAGCAGATGGCATGAGGCCACATCTTATCTTGCAATGTCACGGGCCATTATGTTGAACACATGAGAAAGTACATGTAGCAAAAATGCATGTCAGCTGCACTGAAAACAGAGGCCACTTACAAGCCATTGCATCACCCTGGAAACATCACAGAGCTCAACACTGGCGCAGGGTTGGGATACATGCAGTCACTCACACCCAAAGTCACCCTTCGCAGAATACTCACCCCCAACTTGCTGCTGATGGGCCCTCAAACGTCCATCCAGCTCTGGCTGTGTCACAGCCAAGATGCGGGCCATTAGTGGTGTCATGCTCCTGCGCGACAACCTTCCAGTCCGTGGGAGTAGCCCCAGCGTCATCTCTGCCACGTTTTTGCTCATCCGGCAGATGTCATCCCACCTCTTGTGACAGTGTGTGTGTCGTCGGTTGCAGACACCCAGAGCCCGCATCTTGCGTGCAATGGCCCTCCATAAGGCCTTACGCTGGCGGACTTTGAGCTGCAGGCATGGGAGACAAGAAGAGGCAGTTTCAGGGACACTGGGCCATGTTCCACTGTGTCTCAGGACAGGTGCATGCAAACACTTAGCACAGCTGTACAGAAAGCTTGATCAGAGGCCATACAACATGACACGTAGTACATTTGCATCAGATAACCAGATTGCAATGCATTTAGGTATGAGGGTGGACACAGGACCTGGCCATCTCACACACATGCAGAATGGCAGCACACAAAGCAATGTGAAGAAGGCCCTCATCTGTGATGCAGCATGTGAGGGAGCAAGACATACATCATGTCGCAAATGATGTTTTGGGGAAGACTCACTGTGTCCAACACTACACACCCCTCAATGCCCTTGGCCTGTGAGTGGCTCACTGTGTCGTGGATGCCACATCTAGGGACATGAACTTACATTCTCACACCCTTCTCACAAGGTCTGTCTTGTGCAATCATCAGGCCTAAGATAGCTCAATGAGAAACAGGGTGGCAGACAACACATATATCTCACACTGTCCATTTACTGATGGGTCCATGTCAAATTGGGCAGTATCTGTGCAGCCAGGGGGACTCACACTGAGGTTAAACCTGGCCCATCTGAACAATCACATGCATGTACAATATGAGAGGTCAGACAGTGCCTACACATGCAAGTCAGTACACATTATCAAATCAATGGAAGGAGGATGTCTCAGAAGTACATCACTCTGATGTGTCATATGCGATTTTCCACCAAGAGTGTCACCCTCAGGCATTTCAATCTTGTGCATAATGCTCACATATCCATGGTGACGACATGCAAAGTGTACACACATCCTTCAGTACCCTCTGGATGAAACACATTTGTGATGTCCCAAATGAGCATGTGAAGGGCGAATGGACTCTGACATCCATTAGCACAGGCAATGTTTGTCCTGACTTCCACTTTCCAAACCAGCAGTGTCACTGTATGGCTGCAAAGACACTGCACGTCCCTCCCATCTTCCAATGCAGCCATGGAACTGTGGTAATAAGGCTACACACCCCATTGCCATGAAGTCAGCATGCCAGGCAGTGTATCACACAAACTTGCACTCACAGGCACACACTACTGCAGTGCAACATCATGTGAGCACTCTTTGCACTCGCCAAATTTCACTCTGAGACACTTACCATTACATCAGGAGCACCATATAGCCTCCCGTAGGGTGTAAGCACCTCGTCCACCAGGACCTCCAGCTCCTCTGTGGTGAAGGGACGGGCCCTGATCTTCTCAGTTCCCGCCATCATTGGGTCCAGGAGACAGGAACAGCAGCAGTTGGGGATGAAGAATGGCAGGCAGCAGTGTCTGGATGCAGTGGAAATGTGTGGCTCCCTCACACACATATATAGCCCCCTGGAGTTGTTTCAATGGTACTCAGCTGCTGCAATTGGTGGTCCAGGTCAACTATTTTTCAAATGCAACCAATGCCCGGCCCCGCATGCCTACCGCGATTTTCAAAAGTGCATTCCACTAGCGCGATTGCGGTTCCCATTGGCTGAATGGGCATGGGCAATGGCGGTGTCACATCGCGGAGCACAGGCGGTCGCTACCGCAATCGTGCATCTTACAATTATATCCAATGACCGGCTAATTGTGGTTCCCATTGGCTGAATGGGCATGGGCAATGGCGGTGTCACACTGCGGGGCCCATGCGGTCGCTACCGCGATTTGGCATCTTCACATTGGTGCCAATGACCGTGATTGCGGTGGCGGTGCACGCTTAGGGCACCTATGGACACATCATGCTGTAGCAATGGCAATGGGCAGTTCTCATTTTTGTACACTCCACACTTACAATGAGTCATGGCACCAGATTGTTAAATTGAATGCTAGTGTGACATTCTACTCACTGATGTCTACACATGCCATGACAGTGCACTGGAGTACATGCATTGGCATGTAGTCCCTCACATGTCACTGATGATGTTGTTGTGCATGTGCACAGATCTGTTGTGTGATGGACTCCCAAATGTGGGTACATGTCAATGTGTGAGATGGCTAAGCAACACACATTGATGATGGGCTGACCACTCAATGTGCCTACTTCACTGTGTAGATTGCTGAACTCATGTTGATACTTGATCTTCATGCACACACTGTACTCATTGTGTCGTTAATGTGTGCCCTGTCCGACTCACGCAAGAAGGTGTGGCAGGTACAGCAGCTACGTAGGAGACAGCGGTGTTGGTGTTTCAGACATGTGCTGTGTCAAGTACTCTCAGGGCTAGTGACACAAGATGTCGGAATGTCCCATTTCACATTCACATAGTCTGAATCTGTCTGGGGTGCACTCAGTTCGTACATACTGATCACGTGTACAACTACTTGGGGGCAAGTTGACTCTGCATGTGACTTGTTTTGTAAGGTGGCGTGTCAGGCCACTCATCGTTGGCGCTGTGTCAGTCAAAATGTCAGATGTTGGACACATCTCATGGGTGAATTGAATTGACAAGTGTTCCCTTTTATCTCATGTAGGAGGCGAACAAATGTGCACCGGCCCTTCACCTTGCTGGCGGACATGGAGGATGTGGACATCATCCGTAAGTTCCGGTTGGATCGGCAAAACCTCCAAGACCTATGTGCTCAATTAGAGCCCCATCTGAGGCCTCGCAGGACATATCCAACTGCTGTGTCAACAACATGTAAGGTGATGGCGGCCCTGCATTCTTCGCAACTGGTTCGTTCCAGTACACGGTGGCCAGCGCAGGTGGGATGTCGCAGGCAATGTTCAGCATGGTGCTACGGGATGTCCTGTCCGCTATGATGGTATACAAGGACACTTACATCCATTTTCCACGGAGACAGGAATTGCCAGCTGTGAAGGCTGATTTCTATGACGTTGCCCACATCCCTAATGTAGTTGGTGCCATTGACTGCACCCATGTTGGACTGGTTCCGCCACAGGCACGGGAGCACATATACAGGAATAGGAAGCATACCCATTCCATTAATGTGCAGGTTGTATGCCAGGCAGATATGATCATCTCACATGTCTGTGCCAGATTCCCTGGCTCAGCCCACGACTCCTACATCCTGCGTAACAGCATCGTACCACAGATGATGGCAAATCTGCATCCTGACCGTGCGTGGCTTGTAGGTGAGTTAGCTGAGTCAAGTATTGTGCTGTATGTGTGACATGCTGTCCGCAGCTACAGTCATTTTACTAAATTGTTCTGTGTGTCTGGCACCTAGGTGACTCTGCATATCCCAACCGGCCCTGGTTGCTGAGCCCACTGCGGAATCCCAGGACCCCGGGTGAAGTCCGCTACAATGAGGCCCATGGGAGGACACGTCGTGAGGTGGAGCGGACTTTTGGGCTTCTCAAGTCTCGATTTCGGTGCCTGGACAGGACCGGAGGTGCACTGATGTACTCTCCCCAAAAGGTGTGTCAGATCGTGGTAGCATGCTGCATGCTCCATAACCTTGCCCTGCGCAAAGAGATCCCCCTGATCCTGGATGATGATCAGCAGCTGATGCCCCCGCCTGCAAACCCACACATGTCCAGTGACGAGGATAGTGGAGAGGAGGAAGGTGTCGACCTGCGTCACCAGCTCATCGCCCGCTACTTCCCTTGAAGGTGAGTGACATAGTACAACGGTGCCATTGTATGGTGTGTTTGTAGTTGTAGGAAATGCCTAGGGGAGCTATGTGACAGCTGCCTGTTGTTGGCTCTGTGCTGAGGGCTGATGTTACTGGGACAGGGTAGTTATGCACAGCTACATGATGTCTATGTCGATATCGTTGCTCATTGTAATGTGTGCAGGTTTGAGTACCTTGATGACAAGTGTTGTGTAATGGGTGTGATGCATCAACTGACAGGTGAATGTTGTTCTCTTGTGTTTTCCTAGGACCCTTCGGCCTCTCAATGCCTCGCAACAATCAGTGCACCTGGTACATTGTAATCTGAGTCAAGATTGTACATCCTGTGATAAACATGGAGCTGACACGAAAACATAGGTGTCCAAAGAGTGTTTATTTACAATAAGTACATGTGACAGGGAAGTGATTATTTGCAAATAGGTGGTAAGTGAATCAATGAGTTGTCAGTGATGGTAGACGAGACAATAGAGTAGTCACCACATTGATGTGGTGACACAGTCCAACAGACGCCTGCCATCAACATGGCAGTGTGGGTAAGGATAGTCAACAAAGTCAATTTGAAGGTGAAGAGAGGTGCCATCATGGTTGGCTCTTTGACTAGTGTTTGGCTGGTGCTTTGCCACGTGATCCTCCCTTGTTTTTCCTTGGACGGCCCCTTGAGCGTTTGGCAGGGGGGCCTCTGCTGCGGGATCAGAGGTGTCTGAGGACACATCCTGTTCCAGCACACCGTCTCTGTGTCCGCAGGTGAGGAGGTGGGACTGTCATCCTGCGGGCCACTGGAGGGAGGTTGAGCTGTCCTTTGGGCCGCAGGCCGGTCCCTCAGGACACCCACAAGCTGACCCAAGAGGTCCACGATTTGGCCCATGCGCGTGTCTATGGACCTCAGCAGCAGGCGGAGCTCACGTGATTCTTCCAGAGCCTGGCCCGTGTGTACCTGGGCTTGTTCGTATGCCCCAAGGACTCAGGCGATTTTGGCCAGGGCTTTGGTCCCAGTGTCCTGTTGATTTTGTTGCCCAGTTGCCCTCCCACCTGGCCTGCTGTCCCGGACCTGTGGCATCACCACTCAACGCACCCGCTGACTCTCCCTGCCCTCCTCAGATTGTGGGGTGGGGTGGGTATCCTCAGAGGCAGGGACAGTGTTGCAGGCAGAACTGGTGGTGGCCGCACAAGTCGTTACAGCAGTGGTCAGCACAGTTGATGTTGCTGAGGTGGTGGTGGTGAGGACAGTGGGGGCCTGGGACATGCTGCGCCCTGGCACGCCAGATGGGCCAGCTTCTGTGTCCGCATCTGAGGAATTTAGGGAGTCTGCATCCGGGCCTCCATGTTCCGGGGGGGTAGACTGGCTCTGCAGGTTGGTGTTGTCATCTGCAGCAGTCAATTCCTGGTCACCTGTAGAACAGAGGAGAAATGGTCATTGAAGTGTACCCCACAAGCTTGGTGTTAGATGTTTGGATGTTACATGTCATACCCCACACAGTTTACATTGAGGTCACTTTGTATGGTTGCACGGTACTGAGCATTATGACATGATGTGTAGGTACCTACATTACTTGTCCATGGTGTGACATGTCAATAGATACCATGCTCCACGTACAGATTGTGTGATTACAAGGACATGTCGTCATCTAATGACTAGCAGCACAATAACCTTTTGTGAGGCATCTTTGTTGTTTGCTCTGCATGTAAGATCTTCATTCTGGGCATGTACTAGCCATTGTTATCTCATGCATCCCTCTGTCATATCATGTTCTTTGCTTTATTTTTGAAAATGAGCATGCTTGTTTTGTTTTCATATGGGCCTTGATGCTCTGCCACCATGGCACTTACACATAGCATTCACTGCTGTGCATGATTGTGGCCTGAGTTACTTCAACATGTGATTTGGTGAGTCACACTTTAATTTCTGTGACAGTTACATACGCTAAGCTGTCTGCACACTGGCTATTGGATCTCTGCCAAGTTGGGTGGGATGTGAGGGCTGGTGTGGTCATATGGCTCCATGCTTTTTGAGAGGAATGGCAGGGTGCATGCATTGTCTACCTACCTGTTCTGTGACACAGTTGAGGGGTATTGCTGACACATGTTTCTGGGTGTGGGGGAGTGCGCCATCTTGCTGAGCTGTGGGACAAGGGGGCCTGGTGGGAGTTGTGGTGCTGGCTTTCCACTCACAAACACCCCTCCCTGTTAAGATGGCTACCTACCTGTTAGGTGGAGGTGATCAATGCAATGGCTGCCACATACTTCTGGGTGTGGGGGAGTGCTCCATCTTGCTGAGCTGTGGGACAAGGGGGCCTGGTGGGAGTTGTAGTGCAGGCTTCACAAACACAACCACCCCCTCCCTGTTGAGATGGCTACTGTGAGAAGTTGGCCTGGTATATGCTGTTCACTAATTAAAGTGGACACCTTGCACCAGGGCAAGTCGACTCTTATGGTAGATAGGTTTAAGACAACCTTTTAAAGAAAGCTATCCTAGTGGTAGCTGTGGAGAGCAGCCTTCAGGCTAAGTCTCGGAGGAATGTAAAGCAGCTTGTTTTACCATATAATCTCTTGAATCACCAATTGAAAAGACACCACACAGGTATATATATCAAATATATATGTATTTATTTCTAAATAACTCTCTACTAATCTCTTTATGAGATTAGAAGACAAACATATGCACAAATCAACGTTTCACAATAAGTTAAGCACAAAATATGGCTGGGGCCCTAGGGGCGTACCAGACCATATACTAAGTAAGAGACTTAGGGACAACGACTTGCAGGGAGACAAGGCCTAGGGCCTTCAGAAGTGCTGGGGCCTCACGAAACCACCCAAGGCAGGTAAGTAAAGGACCCACGGGGGACACGTGCAGTGTAGATACACAGGCGCGGATCGCCGTTGACTTCAATGGGGCAAGTCGCGGTTGGAAATAAAGAGTTTTAGGATACTTCGGGAGAACCTACAAGCAAGTCACTTACAGGGTAAGTAGTTCTAGGGCCCACACCCACAGGAGCACCGTAGTGCTGGAGTTACCTCACCCAGGGAAGCCGGGTGCACAGGTGTCCTTTGGTGTCGGGTCGCGGCGTCGTTTTCAATGGCGAACAAAGAAGACTTGCTGCTTGCGGGAGCTGAAGAAGTGTCCGGTGGAATCCAAGCCTGGATTCTGAAGAAGGATGACCTGAAAGCAGAGGGGACAGTGTTCAAAGTCACTTGGCAGTGACCCGGGGCAAGGAAGATGGATGCCCACCGTCGTCGGTCGCTTCAGGTCGGTTGCGGGTGCCTTGACTCTTCAGCCACGTGGTCCAGGAGGCGTCGACGACGACCAGGAGCTGGATTCGGTGTGTCCCTCAACGTCTGCAGCTGACTGCGGTGTCGGCAACTCGATCGGAGCCAACAAGCCTTGGCAGCCGCAAGTCTTGGGGAGATGGAGAAAAGTCGATGGCGCAGACCAGCAAGGTCTGTGGAACTCACCCAGCGAGGGTAAGTCAGGGCAGGCCTGGAGCAACCAGGGGAGCCCTTTGGTTTCTTTAAGAAGTCTTCTGGGGACCCACAAGCCAGCGGGCAAGGGATCGCGAAGACACCTCGGGCGGAATCACTCAACAGGGGCCCACGGTCACTCGGGACAGTGTAGGCCTCTGATCTTCGGAGAGATTCCTGCTGGAGGTCGGGACCACACGTGGTCCAAAGCACAGGTTCGTAGAACGTTGTAAAGGGGTTGCACTTGACAATAGTGCACGGTACCCAGGGGTCGCGGTTTCTCGTTACTCGTGGGGTCCACTTGCCTCAGCTTCGCTGGGAACTCACGATGGCCTGGGAGAGGTCAGGAAATCCACTTCCTGGGCTGCAGGGACTTCGGACTCCGGCGGGAGCGGCGTAGTTTGCGACCGTCGTTGTCGTTTTTGGTGCCTGCCAAGCAGGGGAGTCACTCCTTGACTCCAAGGGAGATTCTTCTGTCTTCCAAAGGTAGTGGAACGTCGAAGGGCCAGGATTCTTCTGTAGAGCGTCGTCCAGGGGTTATCTGCTTTGCAATGGCAAGGTTCCCCCTCTTATACTAAAAAGAGGGGATGGACTAGCTCTATGACCCCACCTATGGGAGGGTCAAGGGAGGGGGTGGCTACACCCACTTCCCTTTGTCCAGTTTCGCGCCAGAGCAGGGGCAGGTTTGAACTTGCATATGCACAGAGGAGCCTTCTGCTCCCCCAGTGCAGGACTTCAAAGCACTCTAAGAGTGCACCCACCCAGCCCCAATACACTAAACCCTGTCTGGAAGGTGGTTACACCTCCCTGCGACAGGATGCCTATTGTTGGGCTTCCTCCACTGCGAGTTTCGGTCATCAGCAGGAGGGCAGCCCAGTGTCTGTGACTGGTGGCATCCATTTTGTGATGCCAGGGCTCTTTAGGATTCTACCGCGTTTCCACAGCAGGTACATGTCTTATCCCTCTAGAAGGGTGGAATGCTACCCCCGCCGCCAAGATTGGCGGGGGGTAGTATTCCAAGATGTTTGACACCAAACACGACATGTTTTGATGCAGCCATTCCAAAGTTAGCATTTACCGCGAGGATATAATGCACTTAAGAGTATATGGTTTAACCGCATCCACAAACAGCACCAGAGAATGGACTCTGAGAACTGCAGAGGGGCCCTGCTCATGCAGAGGCACCCCCTCACATAGAAGCCAAGCACCCTTCCCTCAGGATTGATAGGGCCTGCCATAGGGGTGACTGATAGGTTTATATGTGTGTGCAGGAGAGATATAGGAAACCTATATCTCAGTGAGGGGTGCTAGCACCACCTCACCCAGGCTGCAGTAGCAGGCCTGTGGTGTCAGATTTAGTCTGCTTCCCAGGGGTGGCATAATACATGCTGCAGCCCCTGGTAGGCCTGTGAAGTACCTATGCCCTTGGCACCTAAGGTACCATATACTAGGGACTCATAAGGCACCACAGTAACCAATCACTAGTGCACCTAGAGTGCACTCCATGTCATTTAGAGAGAGCAGATAGACTGGGGCCCTGAATAGCAGGATCCCAGTCCAACTAAGTCATAAACCAGCAAAACACCATAAAAAAAGTGGGGGCAACCATATAGTCAGATTCCACCTTCCTACAGCTACCTACCTGTTAGTTTGATGAGGGGAATGCAATGTCTGCCACTTGCTTCTGGGTGGGGGGAGTGCTCCATCCTGGTGTGCTTTGGGACAGGGGGCCTGGTGGGAGTTGTAGTGCAGGCTTCACAAACACAACCACCCCCTCCCTGTTAAGATGGCTACCTACCTGTTAGTTTGATGAGGGGAATGCAATGTCTGCCACATGCCTCTGCGTGTGGGGGAGTGCTCCATCTGGCTGAGCTGTGGGACAAGGGGGCCTGGTGGGAGTTGTGGTGCTGGCTTTCCACCCACAAACACCCCTCCCTGTTAAGATGGCTACCTACCTGTTAGGTAGAGGTGATCAATGCAATGGCTGCCACATGCTTTTGGGTGTGGGGGTGTGTTAGACTTGGCATCTTTTGACGTGTTTCCCCTGCTTTCTGACCTCCCGGTTTTGACTCTGTTTTGCTGGTGTAACGGTTCTGCGCGCTTTTCGCACTGCTGATCAGTGGTAAAGCGCAGGTGCTCCTATGGTAAATTGTGTTATGGATTGGTGTTTCCATGATTGGATATTTGATTTACCTGTTAGCCCCTAGTAAAGTGCACTGCGTGTGCCAGGGCCGGTGAATCAAATGCTACCCGGGGGCCTGCACCACTGATTGTGCCACCCCCGTGAGTAGCCCTGAAAACGGTAACTTAGACCTGCCATTGCAGAGTCTGCGCGCAGTTTGTAACTGCCATGTCGACTTGGCCAGTGCACACACTGGCCGGTCCCTAACCTTCCCTTTTCTTACCTGTCAGGCACCCCTCAGGTAGGCCCAAGGTACCCCTGTGGGCAGGGTGCAATGTATGTGAAAGGTAGGACATGCCCCGGTGTGTGTGGCATGTCCTAATAGTGAATTACAGCCAATTTTGTTTTTCAGTATTGCAAGGCTACCAGTTCCCCATAGGACAGAATGGGAGGTTTGTTCATAACATCTTATGAACATAACTGGCCCAGGGAATTCGGTAAGAAAATGAAGTTTTGTATGCCTGAACTCAGAATCTAAAGATGCCTCTTTTAGTGAAGGTGATTTTTACATTCTGTGTTTGAAAATACCACTTTTGGAAAGTGGGTATCTTCTTGCTCAGTCATCCTGTGTGCCTCTGCTGGAATGTGGATTGCCTGTCTGGGTTTTGGATGACAGAAGGCTGGGGGAGCAGGAGGGGCACCAGATGGTCTAGGTAGGTCAGGAAAGGGCTGAAGAGACCTGGGTTACGATGGGGGGAAGGGTGAGGAGATTTCCTTGCACCTCAAAGGGCCTGCTCTGCCTCTGACAAATGCCGTCTCCACCTCCTGCCAGGAATTCACACCAGAGAAGGCATAACTGGTCCTGACCGGGCACAGGCCCTCTCTGCCTAAGAGATCAAAGGATTTTTGGACATAAATGCTGGGTCCCAGTCCCCTGAACTTTAGAACTCATCTGGAACAAGAAGGCTGCCAAGAAGAAGAGCCGGAGAAGCTGCGAAAAGGAACGACTGCTTTGCTGGGTGCTTTGCTGGGCTGACCTGCAGTGGCTGCTTGTGTCTTGGGCAGTGAAAGGCCTGGACTGGACTTTCTGCAACCTAATTTGTGAGTCTCTCCAAGGGCTTGAGGTAGAGCTTGCCCCCTGTTCACGAAGTCTCAGGAACAGCAAAGACCTTAAGTTCTTCGACCCGCTGCACTGGGGAGTGTGTGTTTTGTGCTGCCACCCGAAGAACACCAACTCGACGACGTCTACGACGCCACTGCCGACTCCGTGTCCTGAAGGCACTGCAGAGGGCACCGCCGCACCGCAACCCTGGTCTCACCGATGACGCCTGTTGATGCCGCCACCGAGCTGCTGCTTGCACCGCGACCTGTGGGCACCGCACTCCGCACCGCCTTGCTTCACGCTGAAGCTTTGGCACCGCAGAGGGCACCGCCGCAACGCCGCACCGCAACCCTGGTCTCACCGACGACGCCTGTTGATGCCGCCACCGAGCCGCTGCTTGCACCGCGACCTGTGGGCACCGCACTCCGCACCGCCTTGCTTCACGAGGACGCCTTGGCCTGCCTGACGCCGCCACTTCCCACCGAGATCGACGCCGCTGCTTGCACCATGGTTCGGGGGCACCGCTTGTAAGTTACACGACGCACCGCCCTCATCCCACACCGCAGCCTTGGCCTGCCGACGCCGGCGCCATCGACTCCAGTTCGTCAGCCGACGACAGCGCTTCAGCAACGACGACGCCGCTGCTTGCACCGTGACCTGCCAGCACCGTGACGAGCACCGCCTTCATCTCGCACCGCGACCCTGGTCTCACCGACAACGCCATCTGACGCCGCCACTGAGCCGCTGCTCGCACCGCGACCTGAAGGCACCACTGCACTTCGCACCGCAGCACCCGACGCCTGCCGACGCCAGCGCTCCTGACTCCATCAGAGAGGAGATCAACCTGCAACGCGTGTGACTTTGAGGGCCCCGACGACTCCTGCACCGACCTCCGGAACCGACTCCTGCAGGCGCCGTGTTTTCGGAAGCTCAACGAGAGGTCATCGACGCCCTGCTCTTTCTAAAAGGTACTGTTTGCGGGTCTTCCCAACACCGTACCTGGCCTGCGACCCCGCAGTCAGCCAGAACTGTTTTTGGATTTGTGGGTTCACGACACCGTGGTAGCCCAGACGGAGCTATCCACACAAGGAACTCTTTTTAATCAGCGTATTTTTGAACTGTGAACTTTTAAGTATAGTATTGTGGCTTTTTATCGATTTTGGTCTTGTTTTAATTATATAAAAATATTGGATATTTTTCTAAACTGGTGTGGTGTCCTTTTGTAGTGCGTACACTGTATTACTGTTGGTTATGTGCAAATGCTTTACACACTGCCTCTAAGATAAGCCTGGCTGCTCGTGCCAAGCTACCAAGGGGGTGAGCAGGGGTTATTTTAGACGTGTAACTCCCTTATCCTGACTAGAGTGGTGGTTTTTGCCTGACTTTGGCCCACGCCCTAGCCTACCAAAAATCCCATTTCTAACATTGGTTGTCAGCGGTGAGGATAGGACTTGCGTTTGCACTTGACTTACAGTGATTGGTGTGCACTACTACCATTTTGCAGACCATTACGTGCCACATACTAACCCGTTTTCTTTTTGGCCGATTTTTGTGATCTTGCCAGGTGAACCTTCTGCTTCATCATGCCGGAATCAATAGCATCATCCGTTGCATCCATGGACATTGCCTTTGAGGAGGATAGGTTGGAGCTCTACACTGTTCGGGAATTGAAATCCGTTTGCAAAAACCTAAAAGTCCAAATCAGAGGCCTCACTAGAAAGGACGAGCTACAAAAGGCGCTGAGGGCCTGGGTAGCAGCCAGAAACGCAAGTGGGCAATCTGGTGACCTTAGTGGAGAGATGGGGGAGCCTAGTCCTAGGATGGATGTGCTTTTGGGAGGGGGGGAACCCTTCCGACCAGGCAGCAGTGGCCTGCCCCAGAGGAGCTGGAGGACAGGCGGGAAGCAAGGAGAGCCGCCACAGGGCTAGAAAAGATTAGATTGGCCATGGAGGAGAAGAGAATGCTATTGGAGCATGAACGAGGTCTTAAAGAGCTGGAGCTGAGGAGTAGGCCCGGCTCGGATGGTGGCAGCAACTCGTCAAGGCAGACAGACCGAATCGTACACATCCCTAAGAACGTGGGCAGAGAGTTCAAGAAGGGGGATGACATACAGAGGTGGTTTCAGGGTTATGAGGCAGCGATACACATGAATGGGGTCCCTGAGGAGAATTGGGGAGCAGGATTGTGGTCTCTGTTTCCAGAGGAAGCCAGGGATACTTTGACAGCTTTGGGTAAGGGGCCTAACCTCACCTATGCTGATATGAAGGAAGCCCTCCTCACGAGGTATGGTCTCACTCCTGAAAAGTACAGGGATCAGTTTAGGTCCTGGAAGAAATCTGATGCCAACACGTGGCTGGAATGTGTGGATGGGTTTTGTCGATTGTTGGATGGCTGGGTGAAGGGCAGTAATGTGACAGATTTTAAGGGGCTCTACAATTTGATTGCGTGGGAGCACCTGTCCAGTCTATGTTTTGCAGATCTGCGCCAGCACCTAGTAGATAGTAAGCTGACTGACCCCAGGAAGCTTGCTATGGAGGCGGACCGCTGGGTGAGTACCAGGGTCCACAAGAAAGCGTTTGGGGGAGACTAAGCCAAAGGTGGGCAGGGTCCCCAGCCGAAAAGCAGGGGGGACAAGGGTAAAACACAGGAGTTCTCGAAAGGGCCCCAAAATAACACCCAGGGTAAAGGTTCCCATCCCCCCGGAGATAAGAAGCCAGGGGTCTCAACAGGAAAGCCGGCGGAGACCGGCCCCTGCAAGTGTTTTGCATGTGACCAGGTGGGGCACATGAAGGGAGACCCCAGGTGCCCAAAGGGGACACAACCACCCACCGGTGGACCGTCAAAAGTATTGGCTAGCGTAGCGCTTGGGGAGGAGGAGGAGTCCCAACAGGAAGGTGGGGACCCCGCAGAAATGACCCTCGTCTCACTAGGGGACAGTGAGATGGTCCCAGGAGCCCAGGTGCCCCCTAACACAAAGAAATACAGCACCTGGGTGACCATCAACGGGAAAAGGGTAGAGGCTCTCAAGGATACGGGAGCCAGTGTGACCTCAGTTCGGTGTCACCTGGTCCCTGAGACACAGGTAGTCCCTGGGGCATTCCACCAGGTGATTGCAGTTGACAATTCAGAGCACCAGTGTCTGGTGGCGCAGGTTCCCTTCGAGTGGGGGGGGTCTCAGGTCCTTTAAGGGTAGTTGTGAGCCCTTCCATGCCTGTCGATTGTCTGCTCGGTAACGACCTGGAGCAGTCCTTTTGGAAGGATGTTGAGCTCAGGTCCCACTTGGAAATGCTGGGGTTGCCAGAGTGGGCCTGCGTGTTCACTCGGTCGATGGCCGCCAAAGAGGGTGATCAGAGGGACCCGGAGCCTGAAACAGTGGCCCAGGTCCCTGCCAAGAGGAAGGGCAAGGGGCACGGAAACCAGCCCCTGAAGTTCCCACGGCCCGGGAGGAGGCGGACCTCGAGGGGACGCCCGGTGCCTACAGGGGAGCAGGTAGCCGAACTGGGGGACATCTCTGAGCTGACCCATTGGCAGCAAGAAGGGGGTCCCACCAGGGAGGGGTTCTGCCGGGAGCAGAAAGAGTGCCCTTCTCTGGAGGGTCTGCGCCAGCAGGCCGCAGCCCAGGTGACTGGTGATCAGTCCGGATCACATTGGATATATTGAGAGAATGATCTCCTGTACAGCGAGCCTAAGGTCGCGGAACCTGGGTCAGCCCGTGTGCTGGTGGTACCCCAGTGCTTCCGGACCTTCCTACTGGGTCTGGCTCACGACGCGCCTTTGGCAGGACATTTGGGGCAGGACAAGACCTTTGACCGGCTTGTCACCCACTTCTTCTGGCCTCGAATGCGAAGGCAGTCGGATGTGCATTGTCTGTCTTGCCAAACTTGCCAGGCAAGTGGCAAGAGTGGGAGGAAGGTCAAAGCTCCTCTCCAACCGTTCCCCGTGGTAGGGACACCCTTTGAAAGGGTAGGGATGGACATCGTGGGGCCACTGGATCCCAAGACAGCCATGGGCAACAGGTACATCCTGGTCTTGGTGGACCATGCCACCAGGTACCCGGAGGCAATTCCTCTCAGGACAACGACGGCGCCAGTGGTGGGCCGGGCGTTGATGGGGATCTTTTCCCACGTGGGGTTCCCCAGAGAGGTGGTTTCTGACAGGGGGACCAATTTTATATCAAAGTATATGACATTCCTGTGGAAGGAGTGTGGTGTTACGTACAAGTTTACCACTCCTTACCACCACCAAGGCAACGGTCTGGTGGAAAGGTTCAACCAGACCTTAAAAGGCATGATCAAGGGTCTCACTGAACCCATGAGGCGTAAGTGGGACGTCCTCTTACCGTGCCTTCTCTTTGCGTACAGGGAGGTACCCCAGAAGTCTCTCGGGTTCAGTCCCTTCGAACTTCTGTACGGTCACCCCGTGCGGGGACCTCTAAGCTTGGTAAAGGAAGGCAGGGAGGCCGCTCCCAGGAAGACCCCCCAGGATGTGTTCAGCTACATGCTGGCCTTCCGCAACCAAACTGCCCGCTTCAGGAAACTCGCTCAGGCGAACCTCGAGGCCAGCCAGGAAGAAATGAGAAAGTGGTATGACCAGAATGCCACTCTGGCCGAGTTTCAACCTGGACAGAAAGTGTGGGTCATGGCCCCTGTGGAACCTTGTGCCTTACAGGACAAGTTAATGGGGCCCTTTGAGGTGGTGGAGCGCAAAAGTGAGGTCACCTACCTGGTGGATTTGCAGGCTCCTCGGAACCCATTACGGGTCCTCCACGTGAACCGCCTCAAATCCCACTTCGAGAGGTCCGAAGTGAACATGCTCTTGGCGACGGACGACGGGGAGGAAGCGGAGAGTGAGCCTCTCCCGGACCTCCTGTCTGCCCAAGTGGGGGATGGGTCGGTGGATGGTGTGACCCTCTCCCCGGCCCTGACCGCTGAGCAGCAGAGCGAGTGTCGCCAGTTGTTGGGGCAGTTTGCCTCACTGTTCTCCTTGACCCCAGGTGTTACTCACTGGTGTACCCACGACGTGGATACCGGTGACAGCCCCCCGGTGAAACACAAGATTTACCGGTTGGCTGACCGGGTCAAGGCCAGCATCAAAGAGGAGGTCTCGAAGATGTTGGCATTGGGGGTGGTTGAGCCATCCAGTAGCCCATGGGCCAGCCCCGTGGTCTTGGTCCCGAAAGCAACGGCACCCGGGGCCGCCCCAGAACTGCGGTTCTGTGTGGACTATCGGGGGCTCAATGCCGTCACGCGGACTGACGCCCACCCCATCCCCCGAGCTGATGAGCTCATCGACCGGTTGGGAGCGGCCAGATTCCTGAGTACATTCGATTTAACGTCCGGGTACTGGCAGATCGCTCTAACCGAGGGGGCCAAAGAGAGATCAGCATTCTCAACCCCGGACGGGCATTACCAGTTCCGGGTGATGCCCTTCGGATTGAAGAATGCCCCGGCCACCTTTCAGAGGTTGGTCAGCCAGGTGTTGGCCGGGCTGGAGGAATTCAGCGCCGCGTACCTGGACGACATTGCGGTGTTCAGTTCCAGTTGGGCCAAACATCTGCAACACCTCAGGGAAGTGTTGAGGGCGCTGCAGACGGCAGGCCTCACGATTAAGGCCAGTAAGGGCCAGATCGGGCAGGGGTCGGTGGTGTACTTGGGACACCAGGTAGGGAGCGGCCAGGTGGCGCCCCTACAGCCCAAGATCGACACCATCCTGGCTTGGGAGCCACCCAAGACCCAGACAGAGGTGAGGGCCTTCTTAGGACTCACCGGGTACTACCGGAGGTTTGTTAAGGGATATGGCACCATCGTGGCCCCCTTAACTGAGTTGACTTCCAAGAAGCAACCGAGAAAGGTGATCTTGACTGAGTCTTGCTAGAGGGCGTTTGATACCCTGAAGGCTGCCATGTGCACGGCCCCCGTGCTCAAGGCCCCCGACTTCTCCAAGGAATTTGTCGTGCAGACCGACTCGTCAGAGCATGGAGTGGGAGCGGTGCTCTCACAACTGAACGAAGAGGACCTAGACCAACCGGTAGTCTTCCTTAGCAGGAGACTACTCCCCAGGGAGCAGAGGTGGAGTGCCATAGAAAGGGAAGCTTTCGCTGTGGTCTGGGCACTGAAGAAGCTGAGACCATACCTGTTTGGGACTCACTTCCAAGTTCAGACCGACCACAGGCCCCTCAGATGGTTAATGCAGATGAGGGGGGAGAATCCAAAACTGCTGAGGTGGTCCATCTCCCTACAGGGAATGGACTTTACGGTGGAACACCGCCCTGGCACAGAGCACGCAAATGCAGATGGCCTGTCCAGGTTCTTCCGCCTTAGTGAACAGAACCCCCAGGTAAATGGGTAGTTCTCCCTACTTTCAGCTGGAGGGGACGTGTGTTAGACTTGGCATCTTTTGGCGTGTTTCCCCTGAGTTTTTGCTTTCTGACCTCCCGGTTTTGACTCTGTTTTGCTGGTGTAACGGTTCTGCGCGCTTTTCGCACTGCTGATCAGTGGTAAAGCGCAGGTGCTCCTATGGTAAATTGTGTTATGGATTGGTGTTTCCATTATTGGATATTTGATTTACCTGTTAGCCCCTAGTAAAGTGCACTGCGTGTGCCAGGGCCGGTGAATCAAATGCTACCCGGGGGCCTGCACCACTGATTGTGCCACCCCCGTGAGTAGCCCTGAAAACGGTAACTCAGACTTGCCATTGCAGAGTCTGCACGCAGTTTGTAACTGCCATGTCGACTTGGCCAGTGCACACACTGGCCGGTCCCTAACCTTCCCTTTTCTTACCTGTCAGGCACCCCTCAGGTAGGCCTAAGGTACCCCTGTGGGCAGGGTGCAATGTATGTGAAAGGTAGGACATGCCCCGGTGTGTGTGGCATGTCCTAATAGTGAATTACAGCCAATTTCGTTTTTCACTACTGCAAGGCTACCAGTTCCCCATAGGACAGAATGGGAGGTTTGTTCATAACATCTTATGAACATAACTGGCCCAGGGAATTCGGTAAGAAAATGAAGTTTCGTATGCCTGAACTCAGAATTTAAAGATGCCTCTTTTAGTGAAGGTGATTTTTACATTCTGTGTTTGAAAATACCACTTTTGGAAAGTGGGTATTTTCTTGCTCAGTCATCCCGTGTGCCTCTGCTGGAATGTGGATTGCCTGTCTGGGTTTTGGATGACAGAAGGCTGGGGGAGCAGGAGGGGCGCCAGATGGTCTAGGTAGGTCAGGAAAGGGCTGAAGAGACCTGGGTTACGATGGGGGAAGGGGAGGAGATTTCCTTGCACCTCAAAGGGCCTGCTCTGCCTCTGACAAATGCAGTCTCCACCTCCTGCCAGGAATTCACACCAGAGAAGGCAGATCTGGTCCTGACCGGGCACAGGCCCTCTCTGCCCAAGAGATCATAGGATTTTTGGACATAAATGCTGGGTCCCAGACCCCTGAACTTTAGAACTCAGCTGGAACAAGAAGACTGCCAAGAAGAAGAGCCGGAGAAGCTGCGAAAAGGAGCGACTGCTTTGCTGGGTGCTTTGCTGGGCTGACCTGCAGTGGCTGCTTCTGTCTTGGGCAGTGAAAGGCCTGGACTGGACTTTCTGCAACCTAATTTGTGAGTCTCTCCACAAGGGCTTGAGGTAGAGCTTGCCAGTGGTGGAGTATTGCAAAGGATTGTGGTCAGGGAAGGGGCTGATTTTATACTCAGCTATGTGGGTGTGTCAAAATAGTGTATTGATGTCAGGTGTGTTGTGTGGGTTAACCTGGGATTTGTGGTTTTTTAACTTGCCATGGGGATGTGTCATTGGGGTGTATTAGGTTTTTTTTGGGGCTGCGGCAAGTTGCTGGGTACACTTGGTGGGCATGTTGCGTGTATTTTTTGTTCGGACGCTATGAATTTTCCGGAGCGCCCGCGGCGGTGGCTATACGACCGCCCTTCCGCCGGCTCTCCCATTCATTACTGGTTGCAATTGCGGCAGTCAGAAACAGCGGATCGTTCCGCTGTCACCTCAGTGGTATCCTAATTCAACGTGTGGTCAATCCGCTGGCCGTGCGGCGGTTTGGGCTTTTTCCGCCGCGAATCCGACCGCCGTGGACTGATTTTCGCATTGCTCCGCACGCTACCGGCGGTCTTTCCTGGCATCGTTCCGCCGCGGTCGGATTTTCCTGGCGGTTGATCCTAATCGGACCGCCGGTTTTTCCGCGGTACATGCGGACGGTTGATTCCCGCAACCATGGCGGTCCGGGTGCTTTTCCACCTGCCATCGTAATCGGCCCCATAGTTCAAATATTTTGCCAAAAATATTTGATACTCTCTTATAACATTCTCACTTACACATATACCTTTTCAATAATTATTTTCTCCAAATTAAATGTAGTTCACATACCTGAAAATTGAGTTAATTGATCAAATATAATTTTTTGATCTTATCTGACAGATACAATACTGTCAGGAAATGTAAAAACTAAGCATAAGAGTGGCACAACACTCTCACACAAAGCAACCATTAATGGCATCATTTTCATCTTTGCACCCTCTGATAGTGCGGAAGGCAGCACATTAAAACATATCTTTCATTTTTTTATTTTCTCACTCCATTCCTGAATGGTTAGTATGTGTTAACCCCTTCATGCACTTTTAAAAGAAGACCGATATGTGTAAGTGTTTTTGCACACTTCTGACATTGGGCTATACTTGGGCTACATTTAAGTGATATTTTTGCTAAATTTGGGCTCATTTCTCTGTGGTAGCCATCTTGGGAGACTTATTTGTTATAAAGCTCCCTAATCTCCTCATTTACTGCAGTAGCCTCAGTAGGGAATGCTTTCAGTTTTCCACTTCAATTCCATCAATATGGTGGTCAGATGTGCCGCACTTCTTGCATAATTTCAAAATGTTAGCACTCTAGTTGCTCATCAGAACACTGTAGTAAACTGCTGATCACCAGGGAGTTCACTGGCAGTTTGCTGTTTGTGTTTAAAGTGCATGTTTCAGTCTACATGTCAGAATGTTTTAATGAAATAGAAGAGGAAAATATTTGAGAACTCACTTAAAATGTTTCCTTATTTTTCTTTCTACTACACTTACCATAATTTCTATGACAAAATGAACCCCCTCATTGTGTTTCTTACTAAATTAAATGTTTTAAGTTTTACCATTTTGATTCAATCAAGACGGCTTCAGGAGACTGCAGTAGAGCACACAGGACTCAACTGACAGGTTGCTTCTTTTGAAAGTACATGTTTTACTGAGAATATCAGACTTCATTCTCTTGTGGCTGAGAAACAAAAGGCCTGATTACGATGCGGTTAGGAAAGCATTCCCACCTAGGGCCCGATTACGATGCAGTTAGGAAGGCCTCCTAACGGCATTTGCTCCTTCCGAATTCGATCAGGAACGTGTCTTCCCGACCGAGGGCCCAATTACGATGCGGTTAGGAACATAGGCTCCCATTGCAGTCAATGGGAGTCCAACCAAATCGTATCTGGAAGCATCCGGATGCATCGTACTCGGCCGGTCGGACTCTCCCGATCCGAGTGGGTCGGAAACCATTTCCAAACCGATTTGGTCAGGAAGATTTCCTAACCGCATCGTAATCGGACCCATAGTGTGAATTTACAGAAAAGATGCTCCCATTTTATCTTCTGGAGCACCTCCTATAACCTCAATGGAAAAATCATGAGAAAACAGTTTTTTTCTCAAACATAATTGATGCACTCCCATCAGAAGGCGTTTTTCACAGGGTAAAATGACGGTGCAGAGACAGAATATCGAAGCTGAAATATCGCATTGCATGAATATCGAGTCAAGAATATCGATGGTTTAAAATATCGAGGTAAGTTTATTCGTTGGTAAAAATATCGATTTTTGTCTTATGTAGAAATATCGATTTTGAAAATAACGATGGCAGATATATAGTTATAAATAATATCAATTTTTTTGTTTTTGTTTAATGTTGTATTTTTTATTATTTTGGTATTAGTTATTTTATATATATATATATATATATTTTTTTATGTTAAAATGTTTGTTTTTATTGTTTTTTAATACATTTTTAGGAGCGGGATGTTGGGTTTATAGGGGATAAGGGTGGGAGTAATTTAAAAAATTTTGTGTAAAATTTAAATACTTTTCTAATTTTTGCAAAATTTTAGGAGCGGGATATTGGGTTTATAGGGCATAAGGGTGGGGAGTAATTTAAAAATATTTATTTAACATTTTTTATATAATTTTTATTTTATGTAAAAATTTAGTAGTGGGATGTTGGGTTTATAGGGGTTAAGGGTGGGGAGTAATTATGTAAGAATGTTGGTTAAAAAGACATTTTTATTAACATTTTTTGGGAAATATATAAATAATTAAAAAAAACAAATGTACATTTTTAAAAAATTTAAATTTTGATTTTTTTTGGGTGCTAATATTTTGATGTAAATTGTGTAAAATATTTTTAAAATATTTTTTAATTAAAAATATAATTAAACAAATATATGCTTAGTTTATTTTAAAATGTAAATTTAAAAATATTATTTTATTTTTTCTGATTATTTTTAGTTTAAAAAAAGTTTAAAAATTGGATAATTTTGAATTTTGAAATATTTAAATTTATTTGTAATTTAGAATTTAATATTTATATTTTTTCATTTTTGTGAGAAGGGGTGTCTCAAACTTTTAATTATAATTTTTTAAATAATTATAATTTTAATAATATTTTTAAAATTTTATTATTTTTTATTTTTTCCACAAATGTAAAAAAAAATTGTTACATTTTTAATTTTGTTAAAGAAATGTAAATTTGTAAAAATTCATTTTTTTGTTTAAAATTATTTTGTATTTTTCTATATTTGTAATTTTTTTATTAAGTAGTCTTTTTCTTTTTTTTGTTTTGTAGTTAGGAATAGGAATTTTTTTGGGGTTTATTATCCACCACTTTCCCTGAGTTTAGTTGGTTTTGGAGTTGGAATAGTAATTTATTATGGTTTATTATCCAGCACTTTCCGAGTTTTGTTGGTTTTGGAGTTGGAATAGTAATAATATTAATTTTTTGGGGTTTATTATCCAGCCCTTCCCTGAGTTTAGTTGGTTTTGGAGTTGGAATAGTAATTTTTTGGGTTTATTATCCAGCACTTTCCCTGAGTTTTGTTGGTTTTGGAGTTGGAATAGTATTTTTTGGGGGTTTATTATCCAGCACGTTCCCTGAGTTTAGTTGGTTTTGGAGTTGGAATAGTAATTTACTATGGTTTATTATCCAGCTCTTTCCCTGAGTTTAGTTGGGTTTGGAGTTGGGATAGTAATTTTTGGGGGTTTATTATCCAGCACTTTCCCTGTGTTTAGTTGGTTTTGGAGTTGGAATAGTAATTTATTATGGTTTATTATCCAGCACTTTCCCTGAGTTTAGTTGGTTTTGGAGTTGGAATAGTAATTTATTTGAGTTTATTATCCAGCACTTTCCCTGAGCTTAGTTGGTTTTGTAGCTGGAATAGTAATTTATTATGGTTTATTATCCAGCACTTTCCCTGAGTTTAGTTGGTTTTGGAGCTGGAATAGTTATTTATTATGGTTTATTATCCAGCACTTTTCCTGACTTTAGTTGGTTTTGGAGTTGGAATAGTAATTTATTATGATTTATTATCCAGCACTTTTTCTGAGTTTAGTTGGTTTTGGAGTTGGAATAGTAATGTATTCTGGTTTATTATCCAGCACTTTCCCTGAGTTTAGTTGATTTTGGAGTTAGAAATAGTAATTTTTTATTCTTTATTATGTTTTTTTTAAGAGTTTATAGGTACATTGAAATAAGAAAGGAGACGTATGTTAGTTTTTATTGTGAACATTTTTATTTGCAAACATGTGGGTTTTTTTGGTTCACAATTAAGGGCCCGATTCCGATCCCGTTGGGAAAGCCTTCCCAACGACTCGGATTGGGAATGCTTTCCAAACGACTCGTATGCATGCAGTTCGAATGATGAAGTACAATGCAATGCGTGTCAAATCCAAACAACTCGCACGGAGCACAATCCCGGGGAACGACTCGTATGGAACACAATCCGTCTGAGCGAATCGTTCGGAAACAAGGCTGATGCGAGCGACTCATACACAAACGCTGCAACATAGCTTAGCGTGAATGGGAAAGACTCGGACCACCCCGCAAATACATGACCAAGCATCCGGTGCGGTCTACGGAACGTTTCCGTTATGCTCAATAAAGTACAACAGAAACCAACAGAAAATGGCCAAACAAGCATTGACAATGCCCCCCAAAAAATATTAATAATATAAGCCACACCCACAACTCCACCTATTTAAAGGGCCAAAATCATGACCATGATCCTTTGTAAATGTCCACAACTGCCAGGACATAGCCACTGATTCACTGATCTCTGCTACATACCCTCACACCTCACCCACCACACACTCTGCACACATCTAGCACCTGTGATCAACTACACTCTCAAACACCCACTCATTTACTCATACACACTCACCCTCACCTTTACACTCACCCACACCTCCATCTCCACCACCACCCCTCACCATGCCCCCAAAGAAGAATCCCAAATTCACAGAGATGGAGTTGGAAGTGATGGTAGATCAAATTGTCAGAGTAGAGCCACAGTTATTTGGGAACTTAGTCCAACAGACCCTCCGTCCCAGAGAAATAAGATGTGGGACAGGATTATCAACAAGGTGAATGCTCAAGCACCGTGCCTGCGCACAATGGATGATATCAGGAACAGGTACTATGATGTGCAAAGGAGGGTCAAGAAGTTGCTTGCCAGAGACCATGCCCTGGGTCAGCGAACTGGCGGTGGCCCTCCTGCACCACCCGGGCACTTCATTTCCTGGGAGGAGAAGGTGCGGGCCATCCTTCCGCTGGAGGGCATCTATGGAATTCTAGGAGCACCAAAGCCTGGTGAGTACATACTCAAATAGCCAATAATGTTAACAAATACACAGCCACAGACATCACTGTCAACATGACAGTGATACTAAACACTGTTAACAAAGCTAAAAGAAACTAGAGTAAAAGAGCATGTAATGTGTATGCCAATTTGACTAACAGCATACCTGCAATTTAACCGGAAATCTCACCATTTCCAACCATGTACATACTGAGCACTAACTCACAGCAAGGCTATGGGATCCAAACACCAGTCACCTGCGTCAGCCATGTTGTCTGCACACATTCACTCCCAGGAAAGCTGAGTCACAGGAAGGGTGTTTGGGATGGCTGGGAAGGTGGGTGTGGCTTAAAGCCTGATGGGAGTCGTAGTCACACCTAACACTCCTCCTCACACACATGCCAAATTGTTCATCTGGGCCTATGGTTACATCACATCGTGGGGAGGTGTACTCACAAGATGAGTAGCACTGCTACAAGGTGTTGATCCTGTAACACACAATACCATGATAGCCATGTGCTCCTCACACCAGTCACCAGTATCAGCCATCTTGCCAGTACATTTCCACTCACTTCCAGGGAATGTATAGTCCCAGGTGTGCTCCCTGGGCTGACTGGGAAGGTGTGTGGAGGACAGGGCATGATGGGAGTTGCAGTCACAGCTAAGACTCCTCCTCCCACATAGCCCAACCAGCCCACCAGGAACTGTGCTTACCTCACAGTCAATGGAAAAGTACTGGCAAGATGGCTGACACTGGGGACTGGTGTGAGGAGAACAAGGCCTTGATGGGAGTTGTGGGCAAACAAACACCAGGCACCAGTGTCAGGCATCTTGACAGTACATTTCCATTCACTGTGAGGAAAGCATAGTACCAGGTGGTCTCGTTGGGATATGTGGGAGGATGAGTATTTGCACTGACTTCAACTACCATCATGCCCTGCCCTACATATACCTTCCCAGGCAGCCCAAACGGCACACCTGTGACTAGGCAGTCCCTGAGAGTGAAAGGAAATGTACTGTCAAGATGGCTGACACAGGGGCCTGCTGTTTGATTTGCCCACAACTCCCATCCAGGCCTTGGGCTCCTCACACCAGTCCCCAGTTTCAGCCATCTTGACAGTACTTTTCCACTCACTGTCAGGTAACCACAGTTCCTGGTGTGCTTGTTGGGCTATGTGGGAGGAAGAGTACTTACACTGACTTCAACTACCATCATGCCCTGCCCTACACACCTTCTCAGCCAGAACAAATAGCACTCCTGTGACTAGGCAGTCCCTGGGATTGATTGCATATGTACTGGAAAGATAGCTGACACTGTGAACTGGTGTCAGATCAGACCCCAACTCCCATCCAGGCCTTGTGCTCCTCACACCAGTCCCCACTCTCAGCCATCTTCACAGTACATTTCCACACACTCCCAGGAAATGTTTAGTCCCAGGTGTGCTCCCTGGGCTTGCTGGGAAGGTGTGTGGAGGACAGGGCATGATGGGAGTTGGAGTCATAGCACACATCACTACCCACAACCAAAGCAACCCGTTCATCAGGGCCAATGGCTACCTGACAGTGAATGGAAGTGCCCCAGCAAGATGGCTGACACTGTTGCATGGTGTCATGTGCACAAGGCATTGTTGGGAGTTGCATTCAAGTCCTACATCATGCAGCAGTGTCAGCCTCCTTGCCACTGCACTCCCCTCACTGTCATTGAGCCTTTGCCTACGAGGAGTAAGCTGGGCTGGGTGGGAGGAGGGGTGCAAGTTCCAACAGCATAACACAAGCACACAAACCTCTGTACCTCAAAGCTCCAAGGCAGAAAAAGCAAGAAAGCAGACTTGGTGAACTCATCTGTCCATGGAGGACAAGGACAATATACATGATGTGATCAGGCACAAAGAAAAGCAGTAACACAATCTGCTACTGACAGCTAATCCCATGTGCACAATGAGATGAGAACTAGGAGCATATCTCTCAAAATACTATCCAAAAATGCTCCCATACATTCCAGACTGTGAGTGTGTAGGTAGCCACACCAATGTGACTGCAAAAGACATGCACAAAGTCCAGCACACATGCACAAATCTTGCAACACATCGTAAGAGGAAGAGTACGTATGTCATTGTCAAAGCACAGATGTGGGAAATACCAACACACCTGTGTCATGCACAGGGTGTCACTTAACCGTCAATGTCTATGTACATGTAAAGTCAAATAAACACAACATGCCCATGTATGCACAGAGCTGGACATGCTCAGCAAACCCCATCTTGTCCAAATTACAATGTCCTCAGAAAACATAGGCCTGCATCTGTGCCAATGGAGGACTATCTATGTACATACACTCATCCTAATGTACAATAGCAAATGTAATGTGTATGATCCGATGACCTGTGCAAAAACACAACAAGCATTGTGTCTCTCATCTACCCACAGGGCGTGCTGGGAACACTGCAGGAACCGAACAGGACATCCAGTCACAGACTCTGGCTGACCCTGAGCTCTCCGGCGTTGAGGTCTCTCACCTCTCTTCGGATGACGAGGAACTACCTGGCACCTCCAGTGTGGGTCAGCCTGCAGCACCAGCAGCTGTAACATCTGCATCCCCTGCAACCACTCCTGCAACTGCAGAAAACACCCAGATGACCACTACTCCCATGGACACACATAGCCAACGAAACAGCGAGAGCACAGCAACACAGGGCACTCTGGAGTTGGCGGACAATGACACCACTGTCAACGAGGAAGGAGGCTCTGTGTCGTCTGTGCCTTCAACAGCTGGTCCTGTTCATGGGGGTAGGGGTGGTGGGAGTGGGCGTGGGCATGGGGACAGGTGCTGTCATGCAGCTGGTGCTGCTGCTGAAGTTGACCCACAGCTATCCAGGATTCTGAATGCATATCAGGATTGCACCGGGGACTTTGGCCAGGTAGTCGGGATCCTCAGGACAATGCAACACCAGCAGGCTTCACATTATGCAAAAATGGACACCCACATGTCCAGGTGTCTTATTTTGAGGCTCTGTATGTGCAGGGGGCCACTCCCTCTCCAGAGGACGTAGCCGAGATGTAGTCGAGGAGGAGGAGCCTGCAGACTTGCGCGGCTGGCCAGGAGTCCTGTGAACGCTGGGCCGCTTCCCCGTTTCCCCGCTCTCTCTGCTCACCCTAGAGTCTGAAGCTTGAAGCCGAAGCCAGCCTTGCCGTCCTTGCCGCCCTTTGCTGCCTTGCCGCCGGTAAGGCCCTGCACTGCATACATCTGTGCGGTGCGGCGGGCGCAGCGTGGCGCGGCGCGGCACGGCGCTGAGCTGTGTGCTGTGTGTTGTGCTCCCTCCATCGAGTGCGAACACCAGCTGGCCAACAGCAGGGCCAGCAGGACCTGCACGTGAGCACCGGCTGTGAGCACCGGCCGCTCCCTCATTTGCCCTCCAGCACACCAGTCAGTCAGGGGGGTAGCACCGCGTTTCCTGTCCCGTTGCGGCCCCCACAGCTGAGAGTAACAGACAGCGGGCCTCCGCGGGATTGTGCTGAATGTGGGGCTGAACGTGCTGAGGGATACTGAGGGATACTGAGGGATACTGAGGGATATTGAAGGCGCATCGAGGGTGCTCTAAGTGCACCAAGCGGACCTGCAGCTGCAGCTTCCATCTAACAGTGACATCCAACAGCGTCCAACAGCGACCAGCAGCGACCAACTGTGAGTCAGTGAGCCTAGAGAGGCTGGGAGAGCGGTAGTGCTGGAAGTGCTGCAAGGGGGTCTTGGGTCTGGGGATCTGAGACCTGGTCCTGGGATCTGAGACTGGGACTGGGTCTGGGACTGGGATTCGATGGGACTCCAGCAAGAGGCAAATACTAAGTGAGTAAGGGCAGAGAGAGCGGTCGTCGCTAACGGTGGCCGCTGAGTGTTAGCCCAGCAGGACTGCGGAAGCGGCCCAACTAGGTTGGGTGCGGCTTGCGGACAGCCAGTGCGCCCTGCTCTCTGTTCCAACCCCCTAACCCTCCTTCTTCGTTGGTGTCTTGACTAAGTAGCGATAATATTAGACAACAAGGGGGCGCCATGAGGTCCGGTAGAGTAAGGCAACCACTCTTAGGGCCAAAACCCAAATCAAAAAGGAGAAAAATCGACCTTAAGGAAGTCTCGCAACTAGAGATGGTCCACGACAAAGACCTTGACAAAACAAGTACAATTGATCTCACAAAACCCAGTAGGGGTGCTCCCAAAAGTTCAACTGTGGAGGGGAATGGATCACGTAAAGCCCACGGAGACACCCTTGCACCATGGCGCAAAGGTGCCTCCGTGGCGCACGGCAGCTGCTTTCAGTGCTGGCGCTAGTGAGAGGGGAGGAGAGTGCCTTATTTTAGTAAATAGGGTGCTCCTTCCGCTCTCCTTTTCACATAGCGCACCGCAGCATTTACGACTGCTGCAGTGTAATACATGAAAAAATAGTAAATCTGCCCCTTCATCTTCACTTACCACAGTTACATAGATGTTCTTCTGCATTTTATCTTTCCCTTGCATATAGACTGAATAGGATGGCTCAGCAACAATTAACTTTCAAACCATAACTGACTGTACACCACCACCTAGGGGTCAAGAATCAGAAGATCTTATAACCATCGAAGGGATGCCCCAGAGGAAAAAGTTATGTACTTATCAACCTAAGATCTATACAAAATTTTCCTTTCTGAAAGACCCTGGAACAGCAATCTATTCTAACACTATGAACATAAAGGGGCTGCAAACACCTCTTCAACCAGGCAGACTCGATTGTAGACCATCAACTAACACCAAGCAAGCTGAGCATTCACCATGTGTAAGGAACAGCTCCCAACATTCCCCCGGGAAAATAACGGCAATGGAGGACCTAGCCATCCTGACAAATGGTGAGGCTAGCAGCCTAATAGGGGTTAGAGCTGGTAGAGACGGCGACGAACCATCGCTGAGGTCACCCTGCAACATCAAGGACATGCCCTGTAGTGCAAAAAACAGTTTGTTGGGCCTTCTAAAGGCGGGCAGACCTCCCAAATTGGATACACACAGTCAGCCAGACAAACGTATTGTGGAAAACTCAAGCCAATCAGACACTGGTGATTGGGTGGACCCTAGGGACCTTAGGGACCCACCAGCCTCTACCTTGGAACAGGATCCACAGGCCACCCATGCCGACCTAAAAGTACGAGACTTGCTCTCACAGCCAAAAAACAGCTCTCCCCTTTAAGCGCAAATTATACAAGTGGATGCCTGGGACGACCTGGCAGCGCACAACAACTCAACAGTAAATACACCTCCAGTGCACCGCACGCTGCTACCTTATGACGACACGCACTCGACTTATACTGATATGACTTTCCTAGCTACACAGGAATGGGAGGAACTTACAACTTAAAACCCGTCCCGCACCATCCATCTGAATAAGCAACCAACATCCCGCGATTGGAGGAAGGTAATAACACTGGAAGATTAATCCCGTAATCAATCTGGATAACAATTTTAAGTACCCTTCAAAACTCAGCCGCAGCACTACAGTACCAATCTCATAAAATGGATTTGCAGCTTACGGTTCTCCAAACCATGGCTGATTCCATCTCAGGGATTGACTGGAAACTATCAGAGCTCAACGGCCTTATAAAGAGAGGGCAGGAAGCAGTTCATGTGCTCCAAACGCCGCAGCCAGCATGCTCTTGTGCACCAATTGTGGACAAGTTACAAACACTACCATCTATGATAGGGGACCTACTATTAGACCTAAAAACAACTGTCTTACCGAACTCCCATCAAAGCGGCGTATTACTCGGAACAGTAACAACAGTATCGGAGCATTCAAAAGCAGAGCGGACATCAACCAGCAATCACCCTTCAGCTGGCAGTGAAGCATCAGTAACGTCAACAGAGAGTGCAGTAATCAAAACGAGAAATCACTCCTTAGCAGACAGTGAAGCAACAGTAACAACAACAGAGTGTGTAGTAATCAAAGCCCAGACACCCCGGAAAGCTCGCAGGAAGCAAAAAAGGAAGGGAAGAAACTGGAAGTCAGCAGGCGAAGGATTACGCATTAATTATCAGCCACATCTAACCCTAAATGCCCCTGGACTAGATCCTGAGACCTCCAACCAGGCCTCCATTTCTACCTCGGTCGACAGCCCAGAGTGTTTCCTCATGGGATCCAACGTCGTTCCGCCAACGGATTTGAGCCTACTTCCAAGAGAATTAATACAGAATGCTCCGACTGGCGACAGCAAGCAGGAGCCAATTCAAGAAAGAAAAGGGCCAATCCCATCAAAATCAGATCTAAGTAAGTCTACTAAAGCGGAACAAAATTCAAGCCTAAGGTCCCGCGATGATACCCAGATTAACAACATGGAGTCATCGCAACAGCTAGCAGGAGGGAGCATGAACACAACTCGGGGGTCAGGGAACACAAGGATGCAATGCGACCATCAGCAAACCCCCTCTATAAGAGACAATCTAGGGGTCACCACAAGTCGTCTCATTCAACCTAGGCCCTCCGAAAAAGAGGGACCTTCCATAAAGCAAATGGAGGCGCAATATGGGGAAGGTACGACTACCATAATATTTACCCCTGAGTACGTATCTCGGGGTAGAGAGGACATACTGAACAGAGGGAACATACTGCGCCTTCTACATTCCATCATAAGCCTTGACAGTATTAGCTCTGCCGATCTCCTCTCAATAGAGTTTCAACCAACCTACAACCCGCAATACCCTGAAGCAACTAAAACAACATGGAACTCCAGCGAGGCAGTCAACAAAATCATGATAGAAGAAAATACGTTCAAACACTGGGGGAGAAAACTGGAAGTCGAACAAAAACCCCCTTATCCGACACCCTTTCTACTCCCCTGCACAACTGCTCCATGTAAAAATACTACCTCAGTTTTAAAAGGAGCTAGGAGCAGCACCCCTGGAGCACATGTCTGTGGCATAAAAGCATTTGCCTCGAATTTAGAACGTAGGGAATCATGTTATGCTCCATCAGCTACATCGCAAAACTGGAGGCAAATACAGCGTAGAATTATTATGGAGCAAACAAATTGACAAAGGGGGAGCAGCTCGCGGACGGAACCGGTTGAGACCAGGGAAATCAGCATATGTATCTGGAACATCAACGGTCTAGCTAGCAAAACTGAGGACCCCAATGTACTGCATTACTTAAAATCATTCTACTTGATACTGCTCCAAGAGACCTGGGAGGATAAGGCTTTCGAGCTTCAGGGCTACACCTCCCACTGCGTCCCAGCAACAAAGGGCTCCGATTTTGGCCATCGATCGGGGGGCCTAATGATCTTGGCATCTATAACAAAAATAGGAGAAATTACACCAATAGAGGCACAAATTGCATCTCCAAGCTTCACACAAGCAGGAATGATAGCACTCGAACTTAATAACGTACGACAAGAAGTTATAATAATCAACATCTACGTCCACCCCAAACAAAAATCGAAAGCGGCTAAGGAGCTAATAGAAGTAACAAAAAGGCTTAGGGATGTGCAGGACAGTGACTGCATCGTCCTGGCAGGCGATTTTAATATGCATCTTATTGGCTCCGGAACAGATGAAGCCCTTGTACAAGATCTTAGTGTCGCATGGGAAGTACCAACCCCAAGTTCTCCAAAAATTAAAAAACCCACAAAATGCTCAAAACATCTGCTCCAGCAACTCGAACATCTTAATTTAAGAGCCTTGAATGGGCGCTTCCAGGGGGACAACCCACCAGTTGCGACGTTTCACTCGACAAAAACATCCTCCCACCTAGACTTCACGTTTACATCTTTAAATATGCTTGGTAAAGTCGTAACCTTCAAGATAGGTGACAAGGAACACAGTGATCATTTGCCTCAGGAAATGACACTAAAAGCTAACACAGTCCTTAGGCTTGAGCCACACATAGGGATTAACATTGAAGGGGCCTCAAACCTCAAGCGGTTATGGTGTAACTCCAGTAACATCGACGCAATAACCTTTGCGGCCAAAACATTGTATACCCAAGGGGCAGGTCTCCCAATACAACCAGTTGATGCATGGCAAAGCTTTACTGCGACCGTTGGTGAAAAACTCTTGAAAGGGACAGTGGCAAGGTCGAGCCAGCTAGAGGGTGCACCGACACGACTACTAGTCAGTCCGGAATAAAAAAAAATCAATACTTAATCAGGATCTGCAAATCGTTCTCCAGAAAACGAAGGCATTGATAAAGAGGAAGAAATGGGAAAAGATAAAATCAAAAAACGATGAATTATGGGCTAAGCTGCTCCATGACGTTAAACAAAAAAATAGCGCCAGGTTCTGGCAAATAATTAAAAGAATCAAGAATCCAAACCACCCCGGAATAAACTCCAACATAACGGAGGAAGCATGGACTGGATACCTTTTCACCCATTTTAACAACACAGCTGAAGATAAAGATAAGGTCGACAAGGAAACGGGGAATACGACAGAGAGCAGCGGTGAAACCAACAGGGAAAAAACAGGAAGCAGCCAAACAATAGCTAAGCTGCAAGACCCACACGGAAGTGTGAAATACTCCAGGGAGGGGGATTTGGCGGAAGGCTTAAATCCTCCTCTCACTGCCAAAGCAGAACATCACGGCCCAACATCAACTGATATAAAGAGGCAAATAGCCAGGGGCAGAGCGAGAGGCGCCCCTGGTCCAAATGGCATTCCACCAATGCTGTATAAAGCCGACGCAGATTTCTGGAGTGAAGCATTATCACCGGTCTTCAAAGACATAAAGGATACAACACTAATCCCGGAGTCCTGGCAAGGATCAATCATTAGCCCAATTTTCAAACAGGGCGACAGGAAACTCCCAAATAATTACCGGCTTATTGCCCTCATTGATGTGGAGGCTAAGTACTTTGCAGGAACTATACTGGATGAGCTAACGTCGTGGGCGTCCGAAAACTCCATCATCCCAATTAACCAAACAGGGTTTTGCCGGGGCTAAGGTACCATAACAAACATCATGGCACTAACCTTATTAATGGATGCAGCAAACGAGGCCAAATCCCCTTTATTTCTTTGTTTCATCGACTACACTGCTGCCTTCGATCATGTTGACCGATTTAAACTCTGGCAAAAACTGGAAAACTGGGGAATACCGAAGCCGCTTCTGGACCAGCTTAAGTTACTGCACACAAACACCTGGCTTAAGATCAAGTTAGGAGCCGGAACGCACCTTTCTAAACAAATTCCGACCACAAAAGGGCTAAAACAAGGTTGCGTGCTAGCGCCGTTATTATTCAATCTCTTCCTTGCAGACTTGCTAGGGGAACTCGACAAATGCTCATCCCACGCTCCAAAACTGGGGAAAACACCGCTGTCAAATTTGCTGTATGCAGATGATTTGGTGCTGATAAGTCAGACCCCTATCGGCCTTCAACACCTTTTAAATGCAACCTATATCTTCTCAGAAAGGAACTCCCTGCAAATAAATCTCAAAAAAACTAAGATCATGGCAGTAAACTATTTAAAAAAGAAAAAGACCAACTGGCATCTAAATGGACAAGGCTTGGACTTGGTAACCAGCTACAAATATCTGGGAATACTTATGGACCATAAAAACACGTTCAAACCCCAACTGGAGTCCCTGCGGGGGAAGGGAACTGCTACATACCTGGCGATAAAATCAATAAAGAATAAGCTGCCCGACCTAACACTTGACCCCTTGTTACAGGTACTGCGTGCAAAACTGCAGCCGACGCTAACATATGGGAGTGAAGCCCTTCAAGGGAAGGATGCCGTAGTCTTGGATACAGTGATAGCCAACTCTTATAGAGCAACCTGCCAAAATACATCTCACCAGCACAAATACCGGCTGGAATTCGGCCTTCAAAAACAAATGCTGGAAAGAAGGGGTGCGTACGTAAACAGCTGGCACAAGATCCGTAGCGCAGAGGTTGGATCCTTAAACTCCAATCTCTGGGAAGAGCTACTCCGCCACAGAAAATCTTCAGCCAGGGACTACCTGTTTGATTCCCTCAAAGTATTGGGATTGTCAGATCTTTGGGGTACCCTCACCGATCATTCGTCTTTTAAAAAAATCGTGAAAAAATCAACACGAATCATATCCGCCATTGAGGACAAGGAAACACTTGCCAAAAGGGCACATGGCTGGATAACGCTTAACGACTACGGAATATTGCAGCCACAATCTTATTTTAAAACTGTAGTCAAAATAACGACGAAAGAAAAGTTTTTAAAGCTACGTCTTGGAGTTATCCTGATTATCCCTCACTTGCCACCCTGGGAAAGGAAAGACAGCTCGCAGTTCTGTCGCTTATGCGGAGTTGGCAAGGAGGACATTATTTATGTTGTCTGCATTTGCCCCAATTTAAAGGACATTAGGCACAGCCTATTACGCCCATTCTTTAAGCGGCACGGTATCCGGACCTGTAGGCAGGCAGTAAAGCTGTGCTTCAATCCAGTTGAGACACAGCTAAACTGCCGGCTCACAAAAGCTTTTGATCTAGTAGCAAAAAAGCACAAAAGTATGATGCATGTGGATCAATAAAACACAACTGAACAGGGCATTGCTTGACGTCAGCTTGAAACATCGAAAATCTTACCTATGGATTTCTGGCGCCCAATTAATAATGGCACAACGTGGAAATGAACAGCTTGCATCCAGACCAACAGCGCTAGAACTAGCACCATTTTGGTACAGACACTCAAGAAACATTAGCATTTTTATTGTCCTGCGCAACTGTAAATAAAGTTTAAAGAGTGGAGTTTAGGACATCTACGACAAGGCTATAGTTCTAGAAGCACAAGCACTTTAAAATCAGCCCAACCTAAGAAACTCCGTCCAGCTTATTAGACCATGAGGCATAAGCTCTTTAAGATTAGCAGAAGAATATCATGACGAACTGCGTAACCCAAACAAAACTCAAGAGTGGATTTTTTCAAAACTGATTGGTTCGCAAATGGCCATTTAATCCAGGATAACTACGACCAGCTTACTTGATCCAGGAAAATTTGTACCGCAGGAATTCCTAATCCAAGAATTGATACTTAGCCTTCATAGCCCAGACGCACAAGCATCTTATGAACTAATGATGAACTCAAAATCGAATTGTGCAATTTTATATAATGCTTAGGGAAGGATTTTAAATTTTGTTTCGACTCTGTAAATCGCTGCCCAGATTAGGACAATTACAAATTGTTTACCTACTTTAGAAGTTTACGCATCTTACAATCTACTTGATCAAGATTAATCACAAATTGTTTGCCTGACCTTAATGCACTTGCACTTTGATATTTACTGATGAGTAGCATTTGAATCGTGTAATTTTAAAGAAGTCGTTTAAATGAATTTAATGATGTTTTATTGTTGCAAAGGTTTTAATTAATCATGCAAAATAAACTTACTTACTTACTTGCTTACTTACTCACATGTCCAAACTGGACTCACACATGTCGACAATAGATGACCTGACCGCGGTGCACAGGGACATACTCACCTGCCTGACATAGCATGAGAGATACACACAACCAGGTCATCACAACCCCCATAGTACATGGTACTGATCCAAATTGACTCTACTGTTGTAAAAGAAAACACCAATTCAATGCACAAACAACAATCATTGTCAGATAAACTGATCAACATGGCATATGTCGAGTATACAAAAGAACATTGGGTATGTGGAAACAGACAAGGCACACCTCAATGTGGAGCACAGGTTTATTCCACAGGCACAACCTGGTGCCTTCACACAAAATGAGATCACATCACACTGTGACAAAAATCACAAATGAACAAAAATTGAGCATCAGGTCTGAAGTGAGTTTGTGGCACAGAATCCGGATCCAAAGCTAACTTGCAATGTGTCACTGCATCGTGGGTCTGGGAGGTCACAAGTCTCCAGACGACAGCAAAAGGGCCCTGGGAAGGAGATACATAGAACAGTCAGGAACTCCTTAATCATTTGCCCACATCACCAAGAGACATATCAGAATCACCAATTTGTCCATGTGAACACTAGCTAGGATTCATGTTACCACTGTACCTGGGACCCTACAAACTTAATAGACCCTAAACAACTCAGATGATCATGTTTAGCAGCATAAACTCACATGCATACAAACATATTGTACACCAGACACATATCATGCAACCAAAGTGCTTTGTCACCTCATCATTGCATACTTACACTCATGTGAAAAAGTTGTTGATGAGCTGTCTCTGAACATCCTCCTCCTCCTTATCACTGGCAACATGTCCCAGTCCTGGATCCTCCCTTGCTGGCGGCTGCTGGTCTCCGTCATCTTGTATGAGCGGTAGCTCATTCCTCACTGCCAGGTTGTGGAGTATGCAACCCGCAGTGATGATCTTACACACCTTCAATGGTGCATATTTGCAGGGCTCCTCCTGTACGGTCCAGGCAGCGGAATCTTGTTTTCAGAAGGCCGAATGTCTGCTCAACCACTCGCCTGGTCCTCCCATGTGCCTCATTGAAACGAACCTCAGCAGGGGTGACAGGGTTCCGGAGTGGTGTCAGCAACCACAGCAGGTTGGGGTATCTAGAGTCTCCTACACTGAACACAGAAAATACTTCAGTTGTCTGAAAACAGGGTACAACCTGACATACAAGCAACACACAACAGAGACAAACAACTTGATCTACCAACTAGCCAGGCACGCTCATGTTGCAGCTGAGACATCAAATGGGGGATCCCACTATTTCTCATTATGTATGCGCCGTGTGCTGATCCCAGGAAACCCCTTACAATTGTCTTATGGTTAATTTTAGATGCCATGGGTGATTTACTCCCCGGTGTTTGATTCAATCAACACTGCAGCCTTGATTCCTTCAAACCAATTCACTTCACCGCTGAATTAATGCGGGTAAGTAGACGGTGGTCTACTGGGCTGCGACAGATATACTTCTTCCTCTATGATATATACATTATACAATTTTAACCTCTATATCCTCAATCTTTACAGACCGCCGCCTGAGAGGCTGTAATCCTGACTTCACCTCATCATAGGTCAGTGAGTAGGCACACTTTTTGCATAATTTTTGGTCAAAATGAATTCTTGTCTCTAATTAGTCCATTTGCACCATCAGGTTGTCTCCCCCCCCCCTCTCTCCGTCCTGAGGAAGACCCGCCTGCAGAGGATATAAACTACCCTCCATGCGCCAGGGTCGAAACGTCGACACTTTCCCCCAGTGGGCCTGTACCTAACTTCACCCTAGCCCTGCCTTTTCACAGATGAATAAACTCTGTGTGCTATCAGGAAACAGCAAACACTTGTAAATCCATGAGAGACAGGCCCAATTGTAAGACTGGTGCTACTGTAAACCACGACCAGTTTACTAAGGACATTACTATGTGAAATTGATTGTTCAAATTTATCCTTTGATTTCCCTCCCTATATATCTGTTCTATTTCACGAGCACCCTTCTTCTTCACACTCCCATTGGAGCAACCTTTTTCTGTTTTGAAGCATTGTTTACAGTGAACTGTTATAATAACTGTGAAATTAAACAGTCACTATTGGAGCTATTTATGGTGCTTCTGTGTCATTTTGAGGATATATTTAATTGAATTGAGAAAGAATTGGGGTACATATATGATGCAATTTTATTTCTATGTGTACCATGTATATAGATCTTGACTTAATGAATACCTTTCAGAACTAAAAATCAACTAGAAGTAGTCTAGAACCATTGTTTTCTATACCGAACATTACCCAGGTCCGTGGACTATTGTGGGTCACCCCATTATTTCATAATGGATCCCAGGAAACGCGCACAGACATGGGAGATCATCATGTCAGCCAGACATACCACCACAGCATTTATGGAGTGGTAATGCTTCAGATTCCTGTAGGTTTGCCCATTGGCTTGTGGTGGGATCAAAGCCACATGTGTTCCATCAATGGAGCCAATGACATGTGGCATCCGCCCCAATGCATAAAAGTCCCCCTTGATGTGTGTCAACTGTCCTGGTGTTGGAAACTTAATGTAGAGGTCCAGAAAATGTAACAATGCCTCCAACACATCCCGAAGCACATGGCTGAACATTGTCTGGGACTTCCCACCAGCAGTTGCCACAGTATGCTGGAAGGACCCTGTGGCAAAGAAATTTAGGGCCGCCATCACCTTCACCTTGGGGGTCAGCGCAAAGGGATATGGGCGTGCAGGCTGCAAATGTGGGGCCAACTGGTCTGCCAACTCCACAATGAGTGGTCAGGTGAAGCGGTATCGTCTGATGCTATCCCGTTCTTCCATGGTCTGGAGGTCGGGGAAGGGCCTGTGGACTGCCGGTCTCCTGCAGTACCTATGTTACAAGTGCAAACATAGTTGAGGTCACTTTCCAATGTACGAAGGAACATGCAATTACACACACACAACATTAAATCAAGACACAATGAAGTTAGAGGCCAAAGGTTGAGCCTAGATACAGAGCACAGCTATGTGACCCTTACCAGACATGTCACCAAGCTATGGTTAGGCACCAATTACAATGCTGCACTGTAACTAGTCACTGGTGTCTGTCACTGTCCATGTGATCAAACATCACATACTCCACAACCCCCAAACAAACTTTCCAAGATATAGGTTGGTGACAACTATCACATAGTTGAAAGGTACACAGAACAGGATCATGAAATGCCAGCTATGTGGGACACATGATACAGACAGCGGGTCACCATGTGAAGCATGCACACCACTGTCACAGGGTGGACACTGCCAAGATGTCATGTCTGACAAACATGTACAATCACATACACAGAAGCTTGAGAATGTGAGGCACGCTGTTATTTGACAAGCATCCACGTATGCCTGTGACACACAGACACAACAGCAACTCAAGCTGATGTGGCAGCTAAAAATCATGCAAACAAAATTATGAAGTGTCTGCGTTGTACAAGACTCAGACACAGTAGATTTACAAACATTAAATTACCACAATGCACATTCTGACACACAGTCAACAAAGCAGTGAATATGTGTGGACATAACATGTCTTAACCCAATGATCCCCTGGGACTGTGTCCAAGCCTAGGAGGGTGATCTGTGAAGTGGGCTCTCAATGTTGTGATGGGCCTCACAAACAGTGTGTTGTGTGCCCCTCAAGCTTGGCTCCTCATGGGAGCGTGAGCTATCAAGTCCAATGTCCAATATGTCATGTTAATCACTCTCCCCACACATGTAATGCAGCAGAACATAAAGATTTTCACTACTGTCTGCCCTGCTGACCGATTAGTGGAGGACGCGTAAGCCGCAGCCAAACCATGTCGGTCGCATCCTTTGGCTGTTAGCTGTAATGGTGAATGACGAGGGTGAGTAATCAATGGACGCATGAGCCGCATCCGAACCAAGCCAGACGCACCCATTGGCTGTTGGTTGTCATGGTGAACGATGCGGGTGAGTATTCAAAGGATGTGGGAGCCGCAGCCGAACTGAGCCGTACGCACCCATTGGCTGTTGGTCGTCATGGTGAACGACATGGGGTGAGTATTCAAAGGATGCGGGAGCCAAATCCGAACCGAGCCGGACGCACCCATTGGCTGTTTGTCGTCATGGTGACAGACGTGCGTTTCGTTTGTCTCCGAATCGCGTGCAATTCGAATCGGTAACCTGCCATCACCAATGTATCAAACTCAATAGTGTTCCGATGCGGATATTTTGAACAGCGCGGTAGGCGTGTCTGATGGTAGCAATGTTATGGATTGGACCGACTCGGACCTATCCCTACAGTCCTCACTTGCCTACACTACCTGCATCTTTCATGCACCTCCCCATCTCTCTGCTGCTGTCTCTACATCCTCTGGGAGCTGCCATGGCACGTACTGTGGAGAGGGCCCCCGCATTCACCGAGGAGGAGAACCAGGCCCTACTGGACAGCCTTTTTCCAATGTACAGCCAGTTGTACGGCAAACCAGGGGAGCAGGTGAGTGGTGATTACACTGCCTTTTCATTGGCCATGTGTAAAACAACCATGCACTACTAACACTGGGATTCCCAAGGGCAAGCATGCACACAGAGTTCATGTAAGTTTTACAGTGTTTAGATTTGGGTTCTGGCCAGGTACAGTGCTGTAGAAGTGTTTGTACTGTGGTAGACTTCTCAGCACTGTTCTTATGGTTTGGAGGGATAATTGCACACAGGACAACTGCCCATGATGCCACTTGCCTACCCCTTGGACATCCTTGCCATTCTGACCATGAGCTATGTGTACAAGTGTGTGACTCGGACATGTAGCATGTGGAGTAATGGTGTGTCACCATGTCATCCTTACAAGTTGACTCCCATCAGAAG
This sequence comes from Calotriton arnoldi, assembly GCA_963921515.1. Lineage (NCBI taxonomy): Eukaryota > Metazoa > Chordata > Amphibia > Caudata > Salamandridae > Calotriton > Calotriton arnoldi. Next base: position 823,110 of record CAWUFW010007273.1, on the reverse strand, counting down.
GCCGAGATCTGGCAGACCATCGTCTGGGCAGTCCGATCTGTGGGGGTCTTCAAACGCTGCACACGCCACTGCCAGAATAGGTGGCAGGACCTCCGTGGCTGGACACGGAGGATTGCAAGGGTCCAGCTGAAGCTGTCACCTCCTCGCAAAAGGGGCGGACGCCGTACCCTGACCCCCCACATGCTACAGATCCTGGTGGTGGTCTTCCCTGATGTGGATGGGGTGCTCCCGGATTGGATCACACAACATCGGAGTCCACCCCCACCACCACCACTGACATCTCCAACGTCACAACTGCTCCCATTCACAGTGTCGGTGGACAATCCCATGTTAGGGAGCATGTCTCCTTCGGGCCAGGCACCGCACCCCCTGCATCAGTCTCCCCTGTTGCCCTGAGTGTGGAGGCCGTGGATTTACTGAAGCAGATCCATGTGGGGCAGACATCCATGCTGAATGTCCTCCATGCACATACCGGTCTTTTGACACAATTGGTGTCATACATGGGGGGCATCTCATCAGACATGTCTGCCCTACAGAGATCTGATCAGGCCCTGGCCTCCTCACTGATGGCAGGAGTGTCCCTCATCCAGCAGTTCCTCACCCCTCCATCCTCTGCCCCATCCACAGTTCCCACTACCCTTTCTGACCCAAGCACACTCAAACAGGCACTTGCACACACAGCAACAGACACATGCAGCATACAAACCCACAAACAAAAGTCAAAACACACACGCACGCACACTCAGGGGACTGACATCACACACACTGGGGAGAGGGCAAAAAAAGACAAACATGCATCCACAGCCACTCCGCATTCCACAGCTACCCCTACCCTTGACTGTCCTGCAACCCCCTCTTCCCAGCAGGTCTTCCTCTGTGACCTTGGCCTCTTCCCCACTGAGCCATCTGACCATCTGACCACCCTCGCAAGGGGAAGATGAAACCCACCAACCCAGATATGAGATCCACACCTGCCCGCACTCCCTCCCTTAAGAGGAAGACCAAGCCCCCCACCCGTACATCCCCCGATCTTCAAAATCTAAAACCCCACCACCAACCCACACTTCCCCTGCAAAATCCACTTCCTCCTGGTCCAAGGCCCCCCCTCCCAAAGGGCACACCTCAGACCCCATCCCTGTTTTCCCCACACTCCGTAACACCATCCCCAAGAAGGTCAAGCCCTCCCCCCTACCACAAGCACTTCCCCTCCAACAGCCCCCCCTTCAGTCTCTTCCTGCCACTGCAGTGGACCCCCCTCAATCTGGCCAGTCCACTGCAGTGGACACACACACAACACCAGATCCCATCCCTCCCGAAACCCAAACTAGGCCCTCCCTAGTCCTGTCCGTGCGGTGCCTGGCATGCCCCCATAGATGCCCCTCCGAGGGGAGGTGTCCCCTTGTGGTTGCAGTGCAGGCAAGCAATGGAGGGTGATTAGCCCTGACCCCCTCCAGGACTCTAACAAATAGACTGGCCAATGGCCTTTATTGTTTTTGTGGAAGTATTCACATTTGTGTATTGCTGAATAAAGCATGTTACGCTCTTGTCACTGTTGCTTTCAGTGTCCCACATCTTGGTTATAAGTCAACTGTCATTAATGTGCAAATCTTGTCGTGGGTATACAATGATGTTTTGGACTGCATGTGGTCCATGGCATATGTGACCTATTACAGTATGTATCTGAGTCCTCATTGTCTACATTTGCAGGGTGTCATCATCCGCATCATTTTGGCCCATGAGTGTGACATACATTTACCAACCTACCATCTCTGACTTACACTTTTGCACATAGGTCGTGCTGACATTTGTAGACATTGTGCAAGTCTTTTGAAGTGCAACCGTCTAGGATGGCCATGCAGTATAGCACTGTGATGTGCAACAAGTTAGCTGTCTCATCAGTACAACTGGGTACACATGAAGTTTGACTACGTGCTGGTGACTTTGGACACACCCATGTACACAGGCTGATGGAACCAAAGTATTATGTGACTTGTAAGTGTCGGAGCCATGTCTGAGTCTCCTTCTGACATGGTAGACCCCTGCCAAGAACAAGCTTGCCACAGGTGGCCTTCCACTGTAGGGAATTTCCCTCATGGCAGTGTGTTCATCTGTGACATACCCTGAGCACATGGTGTGTGTGAGGTGAGCAGGAATCCCCATCTTCAGACCCCCTTTCCTCCAAAGACTCAATTCTCTGCAGATGTTCGTGTTTGGGAAGCTTTATGTGGGCTGACTAGTCCAGGTCTTTCTCAACCTATTGGGAGTTGTGCCAGCCTGCTCTGGTCTGGCTACATCATGTTGATTAAGTGTTTTGTCTGTGTGTGCTTTGACTTCATGTATTCACCCACACCCCTCATGTAATTGGGCATACGTATCTTGTGTGGGTTGTGATTTGTGCTTGACCAATAATGTTGTCCTTTTGACCTATCAAAATCAATGGGGTATGGATCACTTGTACCTGCAACCAGGGTTCGCGTGTTCTATCCGTCAGTGCTTTAAAAAAAACCTCATTCACGTAGACAGGTCGTTTTGGCGGTTTATCTTGATTCTCCGCCTGTATCAGATACGTGACAGCATCATCATTGGGTCTCTTTTTTGTATGCTTCCTCCACCTGGAGGGAACCACTGGGTATTACAGTAGTGATCAGTAATGGGTGACATGTGGAAGTGCTCTAGTGAAGTGAATTGGTTAAAAAGTGATCCTCATATTACCTAAACTGTAGCTTTATTCAGTTCTGTGTATGGGGAGAGTTTAAAAACGGTGCTGTGCAGAAGGGACCTAATTATGAGTCCACTGCACTCAATAGTCCAGTTAGATGGTCGACATGTTTCAGCCCCTTTGGGTGCCCCTAAGGGGTCGGGGGGCTTTCTTCAGGACCTAAAAATCAATATAGGGAATGGGTGATATCCTATTCCTACAGCATCTAATTTCAGACTATTGTTTATCTGAATGGAAGGTCAACAGTACCTGGAGTGAGGAAAAGAGGCATAAGGAGACAAAAGGATAGGGTGTAATACTGAATGTGAGTTTTTAAAGGGTTAAAAGACAGTTTAAAATTTGGTCTCATGATGATGGTCATATTGTTCAACTTGAACATGTCATTGAGAAAATAAGCAAGAGAAATGGCAATTCTTTATACGCTGTACATACTACAAAGCGGAACAGAGGTTATACAATAGCCAAGCGGGAAGATGCGCTGTCCTGTGGTTATGTCTTTTGACTTCTATGAGTGCGCACTGTACTGGGTGGTGTATACAGCATGCACATGGTAATATGGGCATGGTTCGTGGAGGCTTGTTATTGACAATACGAGTATATATACATATATCGTGGCGTTTGTGCAAAGTTGTAAGCCTTGGCATGGCTTGAAAATAAGTATAGAAATCGCATTGTGGGGCTCGTTATTGACAAAGCGAGTATATTTACGTATGATGCGGCATAGTTGTAAGGCTTGGCATAGCTTAGTTGCCACCTTTATTTTAAAGTGCGTGTTGCTGGCGCGGCGTTAAAAAAGGGGTCAATAGCGCATGGGCGGTCAACACGCAAGTTATAGAGATCTGTAAATTACTGTAGCGCGTGTACTTGAAACGCGGGTGTTATGGCGTTCAGATTGAATGTGCCGCGTCATTATTGGGACAAACAGGAATTCGTGCATTGTGGCGCATATGTGCATAACGCAAGTTCTAAGCGTGTTACATGTCGCATTCAAGTGTAAGTGGAGCGTTTCTGTTTTAGGAGACAAGAATACAAGAATACACACAGCGCGGCGTGTGTCATTGGAGCGAGCGTTGATCGCATACCTTACGGAGTCCTAATTAGGGCTTCATCGGGAAACTGGCAGCGCTAGGCCCTGCTGAAAGGTTTAAAAAATGGGGTTACCGGTTGGCAGTGATGAAAGCATGATACGTTACGTGGGCTCCGGTGATGGTAGAGTCCTCCAGTTTTCCATACCTAATTCAGCAGGCTGCACAACTTGTGCTGACGCTTCTGTCTGGATCCCGGGTGGCTCGAGAGTTGGTGCAAGCGGCCATTTTATAATGGGATTTCCAGTTGTCAGTGAGGGAAGACTATCAGGATAACTGGTCTTCCTGTTGGTGGTGAGGAAAGACTCCAGAAAAGAGACTAATGGTTAATTTTGAGTGTAACAATTGGAAATAGATATATTATTTAGGTAATGGTTAATAAGTCTGTAATAATCGAGTTGTTAGTTCAGTGTCATTACATTAACCTCATATGGTAGGTTAGAAGTTTGTCAAGGTTTATTTTATACTGAGCCATGGAATATTGTCATTTAGTCCTGATGAGTCTGTCTTCAAACGGTGTACCCATCTCTGCACTTTCTCGAAGAGTATTTTTTCTGCATTTTGGGTGGTACCGATCAGTGTTTCAATGACAACCCATTGTAGGTCGTCAATGGAGTGGTCTTGTTCAATATAGTGGGAGCTCATTTTGGTCGTTCCACGTTTGCACTTAACATTACTCCTGTGCTCACAAATCCTCTGTTTTATTTTGCGACAGGTCATTCCAATATACCTGAGGTTGCAGGGACATGTAATCATGTAGACAACATCAGTCGAGTTGCAGTTGGTGTGTTGTCTAATTGTCCATTTAAGTTCCGGTGTTAGTTGGATGCATTTCGTGGTGGTTGTTAATTTGCATACTGAGCAATGACCGCAGGGGTAGTGGCCAGTGACTGGTTGCATATTCCATAGTGTGTTGGTGGTTTCATTAGTTTTGGGCTTTTGGGGTCGTGTATGTACAAGGATATCTTTGATATTTCTTGTTCTTCTATTGGCGAATCTTGGTTTTGGCCAGTCTAGTGAGCCTGATGTTACTATGCGCCAGTTTTTGTTTATTATCTTTTTGACTGCGTTGCTCGCTATACTGTATGTGGTGACGCAGGTCAATGTGTTCTGTGTAGAGGTTTTGGGTGTTGTTTCGAGGAGACATTCTCTTGGTTGGTTCCTCGCCCTCTTTTGACATTTTTGCCACTGTTTTGGCCGGGTAGTCCCTTCGTGATAGTTTTAAGCAGAGATCATTGGCTTGCGTTTTGTAATCCGTTAGTTCACTGCAGTTTCTTTTGAGGCAAAGAAACTGGCTGTAAGGTAGATTATCTCTGAGTGGGCGCAGTTGGAAGCTGTTGTAGGAAAGGAGGCTGTTCTTAGCAGTAGGATTGAAGAAAGTTTTGGTTCTGATGATATTATCCTCCACGTAAATGGTTAGATCCAGGAAGTCTAGTTGTTTTTTGTCAGTGGTGTAAGTGAACTTGAGGCATTGGTCCCGTGTATTCATCCAGTCATGAAAGCTGTGTAGACTGTCTTCATTGCCTTCCCAGATCACTATGACGTTGTCTATATACCGCTTCCAGAATCGGATTTTGGACAGGTAGGAGTTATTGGCATTCTGTATGAAAGTTTTCTCGAAACTGCTCACATAGAGTCCTGCCACACTAGGGGCAAATGTGCTTCCCATGGATGTTCCGTGGCATTGTTGGTACATCGTCCCGTTGTATTCAAAGTAATTTTCTGTAAGAGCGAGTTTGCAACATTCCAGGACAAAGTGTCTGGGTGTTTGGTGAGGCTAGTTTTGTTCAAAGAGTAGTTCCTCCAATGTCTCCATTGTTTTCTGTTGGGGCAAGCTTGTGTATAGGCTCTCTACGTCAAATCCGACTAGGAGCATGGTGTCGTTTGTGAAGATCTCTTCTTTCAGGAGGTTGAGTAGGTCACGTGTATCTTTCAAGTAAGTTGGTGTTTTTTGTACCATGGGTCTCAGGTATTGGTCAGCAAATTGGGAAAGTGGTTCAAGGACCGACCCTATGCCTGATACAATAGGACGGCCGGGCGGTGGTCTTCTTGCCTTGTGTATTTTTGGGAGTGAATAAAAGTAGGGTATTTTTAGTTAATATGTCCTTAAAAAATCTGCCTCATTTTTGGAGATCCACCTGTTCATTTCTGCTTCTTCCACCATCATTCTGATTGTTTGTTGTAGCCTTGGGGTAGGGTCCGTTTTGATAATTCTGTAGAATTTGTCATCAGAAAGAAGTTCAAGGCATTGTTGGTCATAGCCGTCTTTTCTCAGGAGGACAATCCCTCTGACCTTGTCGGCGGGTTTGATAATAAGGTCCTTGTGTGTTCTGAGTTCCTCTAAGGCTTGTTTCTCAGCCCTGGTAGTGTTCATGAACGGTTTCTTGGTTTGTTTCCTGATATCTTTCACTTCCTTCATAACAGCCTGTTCGAAGGTTTGGATTTCTATTGGAATTTGGTGATTCAGTGGGCAAAAAGTAGATTTGGGTCGCAGTGATGTGTCGTCATCTGTGGTACTCTCCTCTTTGCCATCGAAAAATGCCTTTAGTTTTAGCTTCCTGCAGAATTCCGCAACCTCACATTGTATTTTGAAGACATCAAGTGTCGGTGTTGGGACAAAACCTAAACCTTTGTTTAGTACATTTTCTTGTTCTTCGGTCAGTGTTATGTCCGTCAAGTTGATTACAAGTGGGTCGTGCTTGCTCCTGGTTTTTCTTTCGACATGCTCCTGGTTAGGACTTGACTCTCTTGATCTGTCCAAGTGACTCCTTTTCTTCGTCCCCTTTGGTTGGGTTGGCCTCTCCCTAAAAAAGGCGGTTGTTGCATATATGGTCCCATGAATGGTCCCATTGGTGGTGGTCCTGAGGTGTATGGGTTCATCCATCCATGGTAATTCGGTGTGAAGGGTTGGAAGGGGGGTGGTGGTTGGTCACCATATTGTGGGTTGCGCCATGTGTTTGGTCTGCGGCGTTGTTGACGTCTGTTTGTTCCTCTATTTCTCCTTGGTTGTCTTGTTTCGTCGCCACTCCAATCTGAGTTGTCTGTGGAGTTACCACTGGTATCATTGTCTGTTGAGTTTTCAGGTGCCTTGTAGTCATCTTTGCTATATGGATGCATTTTCTCCATGGAGAAACGTTTAAGGTATTTGCCCAATTTTTGTATCTTGTTCTGGGTTATGTATTCTTTCGTCTCGTTCATTTCACGGTTGATTTCCTCTAGTCTTTTTTTGTAGACAGTGATGTGTACCATATTTTTCAATTTCGCCTCACTCAGTTGGATTTTGATTGTCAGTGCTTCTGTTAGTCTAGTCGCAGTTTTTATGATCAGCACTAGGTAGTCTCTGGTGCATTTCCAGGAAATGGCCGACCAATCTTTGCGAAAAGCCAGATCTTGAAGGAAGATGCGTGGAGCGTTGTGTACCCAGAGACCTCTGGGTGCTGCATTCGCGCGAAGGTATTCAGTCATGATTACGCCATGAATAGCAGTTCTCACTTGTTCTTTCTTAGTTTCTGACAGATCTTCCCAGTCATTATTTTGTGCAAGAGTTTGAGATAGGTCGCTATCTTGTAGTAGTGAGGGTAGGGAAAGAATTGCATTAATCTCATCTGCTGAGTAACTTAGACCTAAGTTCTCAGCCATTATTTGTCTTTTTTAAGTTATTGCCAAACCGATTTGGTGGCTGGTATGGAGAAAGATCTCCAGACGGGATTTCGAAATTCCAAGTCGGAAAATGCTCCCACAGCTGCACGCTGCTAATTGTATTTAAATCAAGGGTAGGGGGAGGTAGAAGGAGCTATGATCCATTCAGATTCCTTATGGTCAGTCAAAATCAATGGGGAATGGATCACTTGTATCTGCAACCAGGGTTCGCGTGTTCTATCCGTCAGTGCTTTAAAAAACCCTCATTCACGTAGACAGGTCGTTTTGCGGTTTATCTTGATTCTCCGCCTGTATCAGATACGTGACAGCATCATCATTGGGTCTCTTTTTTGTATGCTTCCTCCACCTGGAGGGAACCACTGGGTATTACAGTAGTGATCAGTAATGGGTGACGAGTGGAAGTGCTCTAGTGAAGTGAGTTGGTTAAAAAGTGATCCTCATATTACCTAAACTGTAGCTTTATTCAGTTCGGTGTATGGGGAGAGTTTAAAAACGGTGCTGTGCAGAAGGGACCTAATTATGAGTCCACTGCACTCAATAGTCCAGTTAGATGGTCGACATGTTTCAGCCCCTTTGGGTGCCCCTAAGGGGTCGGGGGGCTTTCTTCAGGACCTAAAAATCAATATAGGGAATGGGTGATATCCTATTCCTACAGCATCTAATTTCAGAGTATTGTTTATCTGAATGTAAGGTCAACAGTACCTGGAGTGAGGAAAAAGAGACATAAGGAGACAAAAGGAGTTGTGCCAGCCTGCTTTGGTCTGGCTACATCATGTTGATTAAGTGTTTTGTCTGTGTGTGCTTTGACTTCATGTATTCACCCACACCCCTCATGTAATTGGGCATACGTATCTTGTGTGGGTTGTGATTTGTGCTTGACCAATAATGTTGTCCTTTTGAGCTATACATGATGCTGTACCTGGTCACACCAAGCTGGCATAGGGCTGCAGGGATGTTTGTGGTTTGGCCGTGTGCGACATGTGTTGAGCAGAATGGAGTGTGGGTGCACAGGTGTGTAGTGTGTCTATCTGTCATGCAGATGCCACTGGAGCCTGTGTCACTTCTATGCTCTTCATTGGCACAGGGGAGTGATAGTAACTATATTGGTGCACTCTAGATGCAGGTGTGTTTAGCAAGGTTGATGTTGCATGTGCTGAGCTGGCACACACAAGGGTAGAGGTCATGGAGACTGGTGTATCGTAGGTATACATGGAGTGTAGACTCCTATGTGATGGCAGCAGGACTATTTGAGATGGTGTCAGGAGGTGTGGGTTGTGAGTTCAGTTCATTGTTATTTGTTGTGTAGGGGACATGGAGTGTGCACATTGTCCCTATGTGAGTGCTTGTCATGCGGTGGTGTGCATCCGAGTATGTGAGCTTGATTTAGTGCTTCCACCCTGCACAAGGTGTGGTAGAAATGTGTGGATGTGATGGGGGATATCCCACCGAAGAAGGTTGTATTGTGGCATGTGATGAGAGATGAGGTCTGTTGCACTAATGTGCGATTTGACTATAATGGGGCAGTTCTGGATGAGTGATGTTTGTTGATACTGTGCATGAGTCCATGGGGATATTGGTAATGGAAGTTATATGTAGATGTGACAGGGCAACATTGAGACAAGGTCTGACTAGTCATATGGGTCAGAGTGGATTTGTGAATGTGAAGGTATGTACACCAGAGATGTGATCATTTGTGCTGGATGGTGAAATGTGAGGTGTTATCAAGTTGTAATATGTTGTGTTTGAATGTGTGTATGCATATTTTCCGCAAGTGACAATCCTTTGGACATGTGCTGTTTTGTGGGATTACGCGGTGATATGCAAATGACTGAGTACACAGCCACCGCACTAAGTATGTGTCTTGTTGTGAGATGTGGTGATGTGTGGAGTGTGCATGTCTGGGTGTGCTGTGATGCTGCACAGTGTGGCATGAGTGCAGTTCAAGGCATCACTGAGTGTGCGGCTGGTAATGAGAGTGGTCCATCTGACATGTAACGTTTGTCATCTGCTGATGAGGGAATGTGTACTCTACATTGTGTGCATAGCATGTATCTGAGAGATGTTGTGTACATGGTGATGGAGAGTGGTGCTGCGAGTGTAGGTGTGGATGTGATGAGGGCCGCACACATGTGTGTTTGTATATCTTGGGTTGTAATGGTATGTGTACTGGGCTGGAGCTCAAGGGGCAGACATGCTTCTCCGTCTAGATGCACCAGAGGTGGCTTATGACATGCTTGTGTGTTTGTAAGTTATGAGAGATGGACATGTAGTGTGACATGGGTGTTGGAGGGATCATTCCTGCATGTGTTGATTTAATGCACAACTTGTGTTGAAGTTGACGTGGGCATATGTGTAGATCATGTGCATGTGTGTGGGCAGTGAGAGTTCCCAGAGTGAATCTGTGGCTGTGTCACGTATCTGCTGAAGCTTCCTGTCTGCCAATGTATGTTCATGTATGCTTTTTGTGATGGTCAGTGTCAGTACACTGGTTTGTGCAGTACCTATTCGCATCACAGGAGGAGTAGCCTCCACTTAGCCTTGGCTTGTGTGAGTCGTGTGTGGGCATAAGGGCAAACTTGCACTTTGTAGTCAGCAGTGGACAATGATTGTTTCTCAATGGCCTGTGATGGTGCCCTTAGATGGAGGTGGTGGTTGCTTCTGATGTTAAGTCATGATACGGGAACATTCTGGCAACACATTGCTCAGGGGGGTATTGTCCCCTCAAGTGAATATGCACGTATGTGTGTTAATATGCCACCTGTGCTCCAACTAGTCCAGATATGCATCCATGCACTTCCCAGTAGACTACACACACGTGGGTAATCATGGCATTCTGACTTTGACTGGCCAAGGTGTGGGGGCACCAGGAGAGTGGAGTCATTGTGATGACATCCCTGGTTGCGCTGAGAAGAGCCTGCCCTGTGAGCAAACTCACATGTGACACTGAAACATTTCACCCAGTTCCATTTGTGTTTGCTTTATCAGCATGTTTTGAATCTGTCATCTGGTTTGGCAAGTTTGGGCCTTGTAGGTGTCAAAGAGAGCTCCCAATCAGCACATTGTACCCTGCCCTGGAGCCTGAGGGCAACATGTCTTATTTGTAGGTCTCCTTGACGGATTTCAGGATTCAGAGACAGTGTTCAAGTGCCAAATGTGGCCAATGCATATTCCATTCTGCACATGTACTCCATCCTCACCGGATGTACACATTTCCCATGGTTTGTGGCTAGCTATGTGTATTGGGTTTGTGAGCCACAGATTGAGCCCCCCCCCTGGCATTGTCACCAGTGCAGGCAGATTATATTACACATTTGGCTGTGCATTGGAGCCTATAAACCCTGTTCTTGTATCCTCTATCTGGTGACTCATGTGTCTTACAAGTCTTCTACAGTACACACTCTGCATTGGCAAAATGGCATTAGTAATGAGCTGCACATACTGCAGCTTTTGTATCTAGATGCAGAGTTGCTGTGAAAGACATGCAACCAAGTTGTCAGTGTACATGTTCTGATCTTGAGTTGTATGCAACGCCCCCTGGCCACACAGGGTGGCTGTCTCCTACATTGGTGTTGGTCCATGCTTTTCTACACAGCAATTAGGAATGTGGTCTACACATGTAGCGCTGACAGCTGTGACACAACCACTTCTGGTTTGTTGTAGTGGGAGGCTCATGATTCTATTTTGTGTGTCTGTGTACTTGTGTGGTGTCGGGGCCAGTCTCCTCTGTGCTTCAGTGTACACCGACTCATCACAAAGTCATCCTTCTGTGAGTGGGTGTACTCCTGTTGCCCTGCAGGTTTGATTATGTGTTGTGGGTGGCAGATGCTGTGACTTTAAGTCATATACATATGTGTGTCTGTCACCTCCTGTTCCACCATCAAATGTGTGTTTGTCCTACTATGTGGCGTGTTGGGTGTACGTACCTGATGGTGAGATTCCCCCATTGGTCACACCCAACAGGACATGGATCCATGGTTGTATTGGTATCACAATGATGGCTGGTCAATCATGGACTCATCCTCATACATCCAGTGGTCCACGCTGTCATGTCACCTGTCTAGGGATTTTTAGAAGCGGCACGATGCTGATGATCAAGGGGGGTGGGGCTTAGACTGGCCAAATGTGACTTGACTCCCAGGAAATGCCCTTACCTCCGATGAGGCCTCCCTGCACCGGCCAGGCCCTGGGAGTCATGTTTTGGTATGTGAGATGACAGTGCTGCTTGCAAGGCATGTGACACAGTGCGCAACAGAAAGACTGCTCCAAAGTCTGGCCCCCATCCTCAATTTGTATCTTAGCAGCTCAGCAGACAAGATACTGGCACCACAGGGGTGTGGCCTGGTGGGGACTGTGGAAGTGAGTCAGTCTCTTGATGTGGTATTTGGTGGTCCCCCATGCTTAGGCCGCATGTGACTCTGGTGCACCCGCTCATCAACCAATGGCTGATTGCCCACATTGCCAATCCAAGCCCCATATGGAAGACTTCATAATTGGACTCAACACACATACAGCTCTGTGGAATTCAGCCCCCCATCGTGTGTGTCAACCCAGGCTAAGCCAACTTCCACACTCACACACATGTTGTATTTGTTCTGCAGTGGGTGGCTGGTCGGTTGTCTTTGTGCATCTTCCCCCATGTATTTCACCTGACTTTGATGGGCATTGAGTGGATGGTGTGCTTGTTTCTACTGGCACTGGTCCTCCTATATCTCCACTCTGCACATTCCTTAGGTTTGCAAGTTAACGTTGCTGCCACAGTGTGGGACTAAATCTGATATAAAATGGAATTTAGGGATTGAATCCTTTGTATTTCTCGCTGCTCGTACCCCAAATGTGGCTGTTGATGCATTTTGGATTGTCACATGTCACATTGTCCAATTAGACATTGCTGGGAATGTTACCCGCCCAAAGCACAGATTGGCTGCACATGGCTGAGGGTATGTACCCCCCAAACAAAGTTTGCCTCGACAGTTCTGCGGGTGTTTGGCCCACATCTCCCACTTTCTCACTACATTGCTGGGGGGGTTAGCCCACAACCCCTTTCTTGCTGCACCATGCTGGGGGGTTGAGGCCCACATCCCCCACTTTGTCACTGCAGTACTGAGGGGGTTTGCCCCATACCATAATATGGGTAAACATTGCTAGGGGTTTGTACCCAAAACCCCAATATGGCATGACAATGGTGGTAGTGATGGGCATCCACTCCCCTATGGGGTGGACAACACTGGTAGTGTTAGGCATCCACCCCCCTATGGGGTACACAAGGGTGGTAGTGATGGGCATCCACCCCCCCATGGGGTGGACAATGCTGGGACTGTTAGGCATCCACCCCCCTATGGGGTGGACAATGCTGGTAGTGTTAGGCATCCACCCCCCTATGGGGTAGACAATGGTGGTAGTGATGGGCATCCATCCCCCTATGGGGTGGACAACGCTGTGAGTGTTAGGCTTCCACCCCCCTATTGAGTTGACAACGCTGGTAGTGTTAGGCATTCACCCCCTATGGGATAGACAATGGTGGTAATGATGGGCATCCACCCCCCTATGGGGTGGGCAATGCTGGGAGTGTTAGGCATCCAGCCCCCTATGGGGTGGACAATGGTGGAAGTGATGGGCATCCATCCCCCTATGGGGTGGACAACGCTGGGAGAGTTATACATCCACCCCCTATGGGGTGGACAACGCTGGTAGTGTTAGGCATCCACCCCCCTTTGGGGTAGACAATGGTGGTAGTGATGGGCATCCACCCCGTATAGGGTGGACAATGCTGGCAGTGTTAGGCATCCACCCCCCTATGGGGTGGACAACGCTGGTAGTGTTAGGCATCCACTCTCCTATGGTGTAGACAATGGTGGTAGTGTTATGCATCCACCCCCCTATGGGGTGGACAACGCTGGTAGTGTTAGGCATCCACCCCCCTATGGGGTAGACAATGGTGGGCGTGTCAGGCATCCACCCCCCTAAGGGGTGGACAATGGTGGGTGTGTTAGGCATCCACCCCCCTATGGGGTGGACAATGGTGGAAGTGTTAGGCATCCCCCCTCTTATGGGGTAGACAATGGTGGGAGTGTTAGGCATCCACCCCCCTATGGGGTGGACAATGGTGGGAGTGATGGGCATCCACCCCCCTATGGGGTGGACAACACTGGGAGAGTTAGACATCCACCCCCTATGGGGTGGACAACGCTGGTAGTGTTAGGCATCCACCCCCCTATGGGGTAAACAATGGGGGAGTGTTAGGCATTCACCCTCCTTTGGGGTAGACAATGGTGGTAGTGATGGGCATCCACCCCTGTATAGGGTGGACAATGCTGGCAGTGTTAGGCATCCACCCCCCTATGGGGTGGACAACGCTGGTAGTGTTAGGCATCCATCCTCCTATGGTGTAGACAATGGTGGGAGTGTTATGCATCCACCCCCCTATGGGGTGGACAACGCTGGTAGTGTTAGGCATCCACCCCCCTATGGGGTAGACAATGGTGGGAGTGTTAGGCATCCACCCCCATGGGGTGGACAATGGTGGGAGCGATGGGCATCCACACCCCTATGGGGTGGACAATGGTGGGAGTGATGGGCATCCACCCCCCTATGGGGTGGACAATGGTGGTAGTGATGGGCATCCACCCTCCTATGGGGTGGACAACACTGGGAGTGCTAGGCATCCACCCCCCTATGGGGTGGACAATGCTGGTAGTGTTAGGCATCCACCCCCCTATGGGGTGGACAATGGTGGGAGTGATGGGCATCCACCCCCCTATGGGTGGACAACGCTGGTAGTGTTAGGCATCCACCCCCTATGGGGTAGACAATGGTGGGAGTGTTAGGCATCCACCCCCATGGGGTGGACAATGGTGGGAGCGATGGGCATCCACACCCCTATGGGGTGGACAATGCTGGGAGTGTTAGGCATCCACCCCCCTATGGGGTGGATAACGCTGGTAGTGTTAGGCATTCACCCCCCTATGAGGTAGACAATGGTGGGAGTGTTAGGCATCCACCCCCCTATGGGGTGGACAATAGTGGGAGTGATGGGAATCCACCCCCCTATGGGGTGGACAACACTGGTAGTGTTAGGCATCCATCCCCCTATATGGTAGACAATGGTGGTGGTGATCGGCATCCACCCCCCTATGGGGTGGACAATGCTGGGAGTGTTAGGCATCCACCCCCTATGGGGTGGACAATGGTGGGTGTGTTTGCCATCCACCACCCCCTTGCCTCTACATTGCTGCAAGAATTCCCCCCACCCCAATATTGACTGTGGTTTCTCACAATCTGTGTATTATGTTGCCTTTCGCGGGGTAGTGACGTTTTTGTGTATGGTAGGTGTCTGACTTACCATCTGTGACGAACGCGTCGGTTAGGGTTGTAGTATCGACCATAGGCCTACAGCATAGGGATGACATGAGAGATAGGATAGATGGCTGCACCGTCTCGTTCGCAGGGATCGTGTTGTGGCGCGAATCGGAGCTGACAGATTCCCCTTCCAGATGCTCTGACGTGCTGGAGGTGGCGACCTGTTTGGCGCATGGGAAGTGCGCATCATACTTGGCCGTCCGGAATCTGATTTTGAAATGCCTCCGGACAACTCCATTCAGCGTTTACAGAGCCTGCTCGTAAGGAAAATGTAGCCGGAATCGGAGCGTACGAGTCGTTCGGAAATTGGAGAATTTTGCGCATCGTACTTCGTCATTTGGATGGCCTGGCTCCCGGGACGAGTCGGTCTGAAGGTAAGGCTACGGATTGCTCGGGAAGGGCCTTCTGGACGAGATCGGAACCGGGCCCTAAATTGTTTTCATTTGGTTTTGTTATACAATTTTTCACAATATTAAAAACATGATTCAGAAATTTTGATGTTATTCAGAATTTATTATAAAGTGTAATATATTTTTAACATACATTTTTCATCTACAATTGCAAAATTAAAAATATATTTTACATACATATTTTTTAACAGTTTAAAAAAATGGTAATTTTTGAATTACAGACGTAATAATAAAGTAAATATCTTTTTAGTTCTTTAATAATAAACAGTTTAATTTTTATTGTTTATCATTTTTATAACAAAAAGTAAACATTTGTATACATTTCTTTTACAGTTTTTAATACATTTTATATTAAAAAAATTGTAAATTTATATAATATGTATTTTACAAATGTATTTGTTGTACATTTTATTATTTAGTATATTGAATATTATTTTTAATAAAACAATATTTAGTATATTAAATAATTTATAATTTTTTAACAAATATATTTTTTATCACATATTTTTTAATTTTAATTAAACATTTTCATATTGGTTGCACATTTACAGTACATGAAAGAAACATACATTTGAGTAAATATTAAATATGATATTTTTTGTTTTTTGATAATATAATATTTAATGTATATTTTACAAATTGTTGTATATTTTGTGAACATTTGTAAACATTTTTACAATAAATAAAAATATACATTTAATTTTTGGGATTTTTTTTATTATTTCTCCATTCTTGTCTATGGGGAGTCAGTCTTTTTTTCATTTTACTACGCAGCCATTTTTTTCCCCATTTCCTCACTTTTCTGTCTATCTGTTTCGTTTTTAGGTCATTTTGGAAGACGGAACCTCGCGGTTAGGACCTGTGTTTCGTCAGTTAAGGTAAGTTTAATGTAATTTACTTTTAAGGTAGTTTCAAGGAAGGGGCGAGGTAGTAGTAGTGTAATTAGATTTGTTAGGACGTTATTTGTTCGTTTTTTGTGTAGTTAGGTATTGTTTTGGTAGTTTAGTGTTTTATGTGTTTGACGTAGTGTTGGATAGAAGTAGAGTGTTACGTAGTGTTAGTTATTTGTGGTTTAATTCTTTTATCTTGCATTTAATGTTGATATTAATACGTGTGGGTTTGTACATGTTATTGTGGGAGGGTGCTCTTTTTTTTCTTAACAGGTTTTCATTTTGTGAACGGATGTTGCTGACGACGCGTTTATTTTTTAAAAAGGAATTTTTTTTTTTTTTAAACAGTATTTTTCGGGTTTGTTGGAGCTTTTTTTTAAGCTACTTTTTGGGTTTTTGAGGGTTTCGTTATTGAGAGGATTGCGTTGTTGGAGCCTTTTTCTACAGTTCAATTTTTGCATTTTTTTGGGCTTTCTTTTGAATGGATTCGTCTTTCGATTTATCTACTATGGATTTTTTCATTTTCGAGAATCATCTACTGCGAAATAACTGTAAGTTATTTTTTATTATTATGGGTGGGAAATGTTTTTGGTTACATTGGTTTGTTTGTTTCTTTTTTATTTTAATAATTATATTATGTCATATATTTTTGTGTTAGTTTTTAAATTTTAAATAACATAATTATAATTATTAATTTAAAAAAGATTAGAATTATGTTGTTTAAATGATTTGTTATTTTAAAATGCTTCTGATGTTTAGCATTGTTTTTTGTTTAAAGTATAGTTTTAGCAATCGTGTCTAGGTATTCTAGCCCTTTGGTGTTCGGAAATAGTCGAGTTTTGAGTTGTAGGTATTCATACATTGTTTTTGTTTGTTTACTGAGTTTATGGCTTATTTTAGTTAGTGATTGCTCTAGCCTTAGCTCTTGATAGCTCTGTTATTTTTTGATAGCTTCTATTAGTTTGTGTAGGGTTGGTTGTCCTCTTCCTATTGTGGCTTGGAAGGCATTATGCCATCCTTCCACTGCATTGTTAGTTTTAGGTTTTTGAGCTAGAGTGCTATCGTAGACGTTCCACCAGGGGATTTAGAACTTTGGTTGTCTACGGTGCCCTGCCCTATGTAGCCTTCCCACCCAAGTGTCTTCAAAGTAGTCTAGAAAGGGAGTTAGTTTAGTTTTGTTTGCTTGATAGAAAGGGCTTTCAAGAAGTATGTTATAATGGTTGGCTACTTCAGTTGTTGGTACATAGGCCAGGGCTATTAATTTTCTTTATTTGGTAGGCAAAGTTGCTATTGGTGGCGTAATCTATACATAGAGTAGATTTTTGTAGGTGTCTCCAGATACTTTGGTTGAAGTGGTAATAGCAACCTTGTATTGCAGTGTGTGGGTATATTTTTAAAAGTTACTGAATCATTGCTTGTTCAAAGTCAATGATTATTTTTTGTGGAAAGTAGTTGTCGGTGTATTGTTTTAGTATTGTAAGGAACTCTATGTAGGTAGTATTTTGCTTATTAGGGAATAGTGCTTATATGAAGGGGATGTTAGTGTCTTCATATTCGCAGTGGATGGTATATAGTTGGTAAAAAGGCTTGGGGCAAACTTTGAATGTGCCATCCATCATCCCCGTTTTGCAGTTTTTAAGTTTTTGTAAGTTATTGTTGGTGGCAAAGATCGATAATTCGTTTTTCATGACTGTTATTGTCATGAAGAAGGAATTTTTCATATTTGTGGGTGATGGTGTATTTTGGTAACATTTCTATTTCTGCAAAAGATTGGGGGGTGGGGGGTGATTGAGCTGTAGCTCTTTTAGTTCTGGCAATTAATCTTTTTAGAGTGGGGATGGATGGTAGTTGTCCTGTGACATGTTCAGGAACCCTAGTTAACAGATTTTTTAGTATTTGGGTACTGGTCTGTTGGGAGCTGGTACTTGCTTCTCTGATTGTTTCTAGAGCATCTCTGACCTCGATTTCAGTTACATTGGGGAGATGGTTGTGTTCTCTGATATTAACTACATTTGTTTCTACTGTAGTGGCTCTCCCATAGCAAGAATTGGAGTAATATTTACTACATTTCCATGGATTTTGTTTCCAGTTACTTTTTCTTGCGTATAAGTGTAGCCCATGTAGCACAGAAGTAGTTTTCCCTTTTGTGAAGTTATGAATTTTGTTCCTTGTGCTATTTTTTGTCTATCTGTGAATATATGTATATATATATATATATTTATTAATTATACGATTTTGAACAGTAAACATGTTTGTATAATTATTATATTTGAAAATAAACTTACATTTGTCTTGCTTTAATTTTCTTGATGGATATTTTATCGATGGTCATGTTTTACTCTCTGTTTTTTTCTGTTGGTTTAAAAGCAAAATTTTATTTTTATTAAAGTGTTACATTTAATTTTATTATTTTGTTTATTTGATTTCTATTTTTATTAAGTTGATAAAAAAATACTTACTATTTTTAGTTGATGAAGTTTATTTTGTTGATGTTGTATGTTGAAGTTTGTAGAAGCTGTGAAGAGAGAAGTATTTGTTAGTTATATTTGGTTTTTAATTTATTTTATCGTTTTTATTAGTTTGCTTTATTTGTTGGTTAATTTATATACTTACTTAGTTTTATATTTTTCTTTAATGTTGATTTTGTCCTTGTTTGCGGTTAATCCTTGTTTAGAGTTTTTAGGTGGAGTTTTAGTGAAGTGTAATCTGTGAAATATAAAAGAAAAGGTTATAGTTTTAGTAAATTTGATTATTTCTATTTTTAGTCTCTATTTGTATTTAGTTGAAAAAAATAACACTAATTGTAGTTGCTGAAGTGTCTTTCGTTGATGTTGTGGTTTTGTTGACTTCTGTAGAAGCTGTTAAGAGAAAAGTATTTGTTAGCTATGTTTTGCTTTTTTTTATTACATTTATTACTTTTAAATACTTTACTTGATTAGTTGGTTAAGTCATATACTTACTTTGTGATATATTTTTATAATGTTGACTTTATTGATGTTGTGTACGTAAATCTTTGTGTTGAATTTTCTAGGTGGATTTTTAGTGAAGTTTAATCTGTGATATGTAAAGAAAGACATGTTATAGTTTTAGTAAATTTTTTTTTTAAAAGCTAATTTTATTTATTTAGTTACAAGTATTGTTCTTACCTTTATTGAGGGATTTTCTGAATAGTTGTTTGTCTAGTTGTTTTTCGTTCTGTGTTCTCTCTCGCAAAGGTTCGCTCTTCCCTCATGTTTGTCCGTTATAAGGTAAATTTTGTGTTCATTAATTGATTGTTTTTATAGTCTTTATTTAATTAGTTAGAGTTTTCTATTGGTTTGTGTTGGTGTAGTTTAAATTTATTGGTCGAGGTAGATTTTTGAATTTTTTAGATGTTACCTTTTAATTTGTTTATTATTTATTATGTTTATTTAATGTTTTTTTTTATGCTGTTTATTGTTGGTATTTAAATGTATATGTAGATATATGTGATATATTTTTTATATATGATATATATTTGTTTGTTTATATTCTGTAGTTGTGATGTATTTTTAATGTTGTACTGTTTGTTTATTTATTTGTATTTGGATTTTTTGTGTATTTGTTTTATTTAATGTTATTAATTTTGTAATTATTTTTATTGTTTGTTTATAATATTTGTAATATGATATTTTATTATATTATTGAAAAAAGCATAGTTTTCTATTTAAATGTTATTTTTAATATAGTTTATATGTATTTTATCGATGTTTGTGATGTCGATATTGTTTATATCAATGTTTTTGATGTGTTTCATTTTATTTTAATGTTATCGATATTTTTGTGTTCTTTATTTTTGTTGTCGATATTTTTGTCATTGAGATTTTTTTAAACGATATTTTTTTATCGATGTTTGTGTTATTTCTGTTTTGTGTATTGTGTGCCGATATTTTTGAATACGATATTGTTGACTCAATATTTTTGTAGTTCGATGTTATGGGAGTCGATGTTGTATCAGTGATCCTAAAATGACCTTAGAACACACCACAATTCCTAAAATTAGAATGGGAACATCAACAAATGATTTCTGCTTTTTGTGACCCTCAAAACCTGTAATTCACTACAATGCATTTCAATGCAATGCTATCATATATATTGGTGCCAAGATGGCTGCCAGCACTTTCAGTTTAAAGGGCTGACAGCCAATCAGATCTCACCATGAGATCTGTGCTTAGGCTTCACCCTACTATCCTTATTTTCTTTATCTTAAATTTCTCAACAACTACTGAACTGATTTACATTAAATAACTGAAAGCATGGTTTGTGAACCACAATCTACCTTCCTGCCAAATTTGGTGTACTTCCATCCAGTGGTTCGGGCTGTAGTCATGTTCAAAGCTCCTATGGGAAGTAACATAGGAAACAGTATTTTTTTGACCCCCTTTTTTCTTGTCCCCCACTTCAGGGATCACCCAAACCTTTTGACGTACAACAAGACTCACTATCACACTTTTTTGGAAAAATTTCAAGAAGACCTGCCAAATGGCGCCAAAGATGTAGGCAAGTCAAAACACGCTTTGGGGTCGATTCCGATCCCGGTCGGAGGCACACCTAACACTATTCGCCCGGGAAAAAAACCAGGCGAATGCGTGTTTCCCGACCGATTCGTTCATACGTCCGAACGAGCAAGTACGATGCGCATAACTGCCCAGATCCCGACCCAGTCGCACTCACCCAATCCAGGTCCTGTTCTCCGACCGAGCCTGATCCGGAAACGCAGAATCGAGTCGCACGGAAGCCAAAATGCAGCCCCGTCCGGCCGGACTAGTACGATGCGCACTCCGTACGCGCCGAACCCGTCGCTACGCACGGCACGTCAAAGCATCCGGGAGAGGCGCACATAAGCTCCGATTCGCGCCACAAGACGATCCACGGCTACGAGACGAACACGCCAGCCACGAGGTCGAGGCGAAGCAACGACAAAGACGAACGAGACGAACCAACCATGAATCCAATCGCGCAGATCCTACCAATACTCTACATCTATTACCGGAACTGGTACGGACGCGTGCGGCGCAGAAGGTAAGTCAGACACCCACCACACAAACAAACCACATGTACCCGACATACAACACACACACATAGGGATGCAGAAATTACTTACACCAGCAGCACCATAGGGGCGGGATGGCTATCACCAATGCCATATACACACATGGGGCCTGGATGCCAACCACTAACACCACCTCTACCCATGGGGGGCTGGATGCCTACCACTACTACCACCCCTACTTAGGGGGGGCTGGATGCCTACCATTACTACCACCCCTACTCAGGGGGGGGCTGGATGCCTATCACCACTACCACCCCCACCCATGGGGGGCCGGATGCCTACCACTACTACCACCCCTACCCATGGGGGGCTGGATGCCTACCACTACCACCACCCCTACTCAGGGGGGGCTGGATGCCTACCACTACTACCACCCCTACCCATGGGGGGCTGGATGCCTACCACTACTATCCCCCCTACCTATGGGGGGCTGGATGCCTACCACTACCACCACCCCTACTCAGGGGGGGCTAGCTGCCTGTCACTACTACCACCCCTACTCAGGGGGGGCTGGATACCTGTCACTACTACCACCCCTACCCATGGGGTGCTGGATGCCTACCACTACCACCACCCCTACCCATGGGGGGCTGGATGCCTACCACTACTACCACCCCTACCCATGGGGGGCTGGATGCCTACCACTACCACCACCCCTACTCAGGGGGGGCTGGATGCCTACCACTACTACCACACCTACCCATGGGGGGCTGGATGCCTACCACCACCACCACCCCTACCCATGGGGGGCTGGATGCCTACCACTACTACCACCCCTACCCATGGGGGCTGGATGCCTGTCACTACTACCACCCCTACCCATGGGGGGCTGGATGCCTACCACTACCACCACCCCTACCCATGGGGGGCAGGATGCCTACCACTACTACCACCCCTACCCATGGGGGGCTGGATGCCTACCACCACCACCACCACCCCACCCATGGGGGGCTGGATGCCTACCACTACTACCACCCCTACCCATGGGGGCTGGATGCCTGTCACTACTACCACCCCTACCCATGGGGGGCTGGATGCCTACCACTACTACCACCCCTACCCATGGGGGGCTGGATGCCTACCACTACTACCACCCCTACCCATGGGGGCTGGATGCCTACCACTACCACCACCCCTACTCAGGGGGGATGGCTGCCTGTCACTACTACCACCCCTACTCAGGGGGGGGGGCTGGATACCTGTCACTACTACCACCCCTACCCATGGGGTGCTGGATGCCTACCACTACTACCACCCCTACCCATGGGGGGCTGGATGCCTACCACTACCACCACCCCTACTCAGGGGGGGCTGGATGCCTACCACTACTACCACCCCTACCCATGGGGGCTGGATGCCTACCACTACCACCACCCCTACCCATGGGGGCTGGATGCCTACCACTACCACCACCCCTACCCATGGGGGGCTGGATACCTGTCACTACTACCACCCCTACCCATGGGGAGCTGAATGCCTACCACTACCACCACCCCTACTCAGGGGGGGCTGGATGCCTACCACTACCACCACCCCTACTCAGGGGGCTGGATGCCTACCACTACTACCACCCCTACCCATGGGGGCTGGATGCCTACCACTACTACCACCCCTACCCATGGTGGGCTGGATGCCTACCACTACTACCACCCCTACCCATGGGGGGCTGGATGCCTACCACTACTACCACCCCTACCCATGGGGGGCTGGATGCCTACCACTACTACCACCCCTACCCATGGGGGGCTGGATGCCTACCACTACCACCACCCCTACTCAGGGGGGGCTGGATACCTGTCACTACTACCACCCCTACCCATGGGGGGCTGGATGCCTACCACTACTACCACCCCTACCCATGGGGGGCTGGATGCCTACCACTACCACCACCCCTACTCAGGAGGGGCTGGCTGCCTGTCACTACTACCACCCCTACTCAGGGGGGGCTGGATACCTGTCACTACTACCACCCCTACCCATGGGGGGCTGGATGCCTGTCACTACTACCACCCCTACTCAGGGGGGGCTGGATACCTGTCACTACTACCACCCCTACTCAGGGGGGATGGCTGCCTGTCACTACTACCACCCCTACCCATGGGGGGCTGGATGCCTACCACTACTACCACCCCTACCCATGGGGGGCTGGATGCCTACCAATACCACCACCCCTACTCAGGGGGGGCTGGATGCCTACCACTACTACCACACCTACCCATGGGGGGCTGGATGCCTACCACCACCACCACCCCTACCCATGGGGGGCTGGATGCCTACCACTACTACCACCCCTACCCATGGGGGCTGGATGCCTGTCACAACTACCACCCCTACCCATGGGGGGCTGGATGCCTACTACTACCACCACCCCTACCCATGGGGGGCAGGATGCCTACCACTACTACCACCCCTACCCATGGGGGGCTGGATGCCTACCACCACCACCACCCCACCCATGGGGGGCTGGATGCCTACCACTACTACCACCCCTACCCATGGGGGGCTGGATGCCTGTCACTACTACCACCCCTACCCATGGGGGGCTGGATGCCTACCACTACTACCACCCCTACTTAGGGGGGGCTGGATGCCTACCATTACTACCACCCCTACTCAGGGGGGCTGGATGCCTATCACCACTACCACCCCCACCCATGGGGGGCCGGATGCCCTACCACTACTACCACCCCTACCCATGGGGGCTGGATGCCTACCACTACCACCACCCCTACTCAGGGGGCTGGATGCCTACCACTACTACCACCCCTACCCATGGGGGGCTGGATGCCTACCACTACTATCCCCCTACCTATGGGGGCTGGATGCCTACCACTACCACCACCCCTACTCAGGGGGGCTAGCTGCCTGTCACTACTACCACCCCTACTCAGGGGGCTGGATACCTGTCACTACCACCACCCCTACCCATGGGGGGCTGGATGCCTACCACTACTACCACCCCTACCCATGGGGGCTGGATGCCTACCACTACCACCACCCCTACTCAGGGGGGCTGGATGCCTACCACTACTACCACACCTACCCATGGGGGGCTGGATGCCTACCACCACCACCACCCCTACCCATGGGGGGCTGGATGCCTACCACTACCACCACCCCTATCCATGGGGGCTGGATGCCTGTCACTACTACCACCCCTACCCATGGGGGGCTGGATGCCTACCACTACCACCACCCCTACCCATGGGGGGCAGGATGCCTACCACTACTACCACCCATACCCATGGGGGGCTGGATGCCTACCACCACCACCACCACCCCACCCATGGGGGGCTGGATGCCTACCACTACTACCACCCCTACCCATGGGGGGCTGGATGCCTGTCACTACTACCACCCCTACCCATGGGGGGCTGGATGCCTACCACTACTACCACCCCTACCCATGGGGGGCTGGATGCCTACCACTACTACCACCCCTACCCATGGGGGGCTGGATGCCTACCACTACCACCACCCCTACTCAGGGGGGGCTGGCTGCCTGTCACTACTACCACCCCTACTCAGGGGGGGCTGGATACCTGTCACTACTACCACCCCTACCCATGGGGTGCTGGATGCCTACCACTACTACCACCCCTACCCATGGGGGCTGGATGCCTACCACTACCACCACCCCTACTCAGGGGGGCTGGATGCCTACCACTACTACCACCCCTACCCATGGGGGGCTGGATGCCTACCACTACCACCACCCCTACCCATGGGGGGCTGGATGCCTACCACTACCACCACCCCTACCCATGGGGGGCTGGATACCTGTCACTACTACCACCCCTACCCATGGGGAGCTGAATGCCTACCACTACCACCACCCCTACTCAGGGGGGGCTGGATGCCTACCACTACCACCACCCCTACTCAGGGGGGGCTGGATGCCTACCACTACTACCACCCCTACCCATGGGGGGCTGGATGCCTACCACTACTACCACCCCTACCCATGGTGGGCTGGATGCCTACCACTACTACCACCCCTACCCATGGGGGGCTGGATGCCTACCACTACTACCACCCCTACCCATGGGGGCTGGATGCCTACCACTACTACCACCCCTACCCATGGGGGCTGGATGCCTACCACTACCACCACCCCTACTCAGGGGGCTGGATACCTGTCACTACTACCACCCCTACCCATGGGGGCTGGATGCCTACCACTACTACCACCCCTACCCATGGGGGGCTGGATGCCTACCACTACCACCACCCCTACTCAGGAGGGGCTGGCTGCCTGTCACTACTACCACCCCTACTCAGGGGGGGCTGGATACCTGTCACTACTACCACCCCTACCCATGGGGGGCTGGATGCCTACCACTACTACCACCCTACCCATGGGGGCTGGATGCCTACCACTACCACCACCCCTACTCAGGGGGATGGCTGCCTGTCACTACTACCACCCCTACCCATGGGGGGCTGGATGCCTACCACTACTACCACCCCTACCCATGGGGGCTGGATGCCTACCACTACCACCACCCCTACTCAGGGGGGGCTGGATGCCTACCACTACTACCACACCTACCCATGGGGGGCTGGATGCCTACCACCACCACCACGCCTACCCATGGGGGGCTGGATGCCTACCACTACTACATCCCCTACCCATGGGGGCTGGATGCCTGTCACTACTACCACCCCTACCCATGGGGGGCTGGATGCCTACTACTACCACCACCCCTACCCATGGGGGGCAGGATGCCTACCACTACTACCACCCCTACCCATGGGGGATGGATGCCTACCACCACCACCACCCCACCCATGGGGGCTGGATGCCTACCACTACTACCACCCCTACCCATGGGGGGCTGGATGCCTGTCACTACTACCACCCCTACCCATGGGGGGCTGGATGCCTTCCACTACTACCACCCCTACCCATGGGGGGCTGGATGCCTACCACTACTACCACCCCTACCCATGGGGGCTGGATGCCTACCACTACCACCACCCCTACTCAGGGGGCTGGCTGCCTGTCACTACTACCACCCCTACTCAGGGGGGCTGGATACCTGTCACTACTACCACCCCTACCCATGGGGGCTGGATGCCTACCACTACTACCACCCCTACCCATGGGGGGCTGGATGCCCTACCACTACCACCACCCCTACTCAGGGGGCTGGATGCCTACCACTACTACCACCCCTACCCATGGGGGCTGGATGCCTACCACTACCACCACCCCTACCCATGGGGGCTGGATGCCTACCACTACCACCACCCCTACCCATGGGGGCTGGATTCCTGTCACTACTACCACCCCTACTCAGGGGGGGCTGGATACCTGTCACTACTACCACCCCTACCCATGGGGAGCTGGATGCCTACCACTACCACCACCCCTACTCAGGGGGGGCTGGATGCCTACCACTACCACCACCCCTACTCAGGGGGGCTGGATGCCTACCACTACTACCACCCCTACCCATGGGGGGCTGGATGCCTACCACTACCACCACCCCTACTCAGGGGGGGCTGGATGCCTACCACTACTACCACCCCTACCCATGGTGGGCTGTGATGCCTACCACTACTACCACCCCTACCCATGGGGGGCTGGATGCCTACCACTACTACCACCCCTACCCATGGGGGGCTGGATGCCTACCACTACCACCACCCTACTCAGGGGGGGCTGGCTGCCTGTCACTACTACCACCCCTACTCAGGGGGGCTGGATACCTGTCACTACTACCACCCCTACCCATGGGGGGCTGGATGCCTACCACTACTACCACCCCTACCCATGGGGGGCTGGATGCCTACCACTACCACCACCCCTACTCAGGAGGGGCTGGCTGCCTGTCACTACTACCACCCCTACTCAGGGTTGGCTGGATACCTGTCACTACTACCACCCCTACCAATGGGGGGCTGGATGCCTACCACTACCACCACCCCTACTCAGGGGGGATGGCTGCCTGTCACTACTACCACCCCTACCCATGGGGGGCTGGATGCCTACCACTACCACCACCCCTACTCTGGGGGGCTGGCTGCCTGTCACTACTACCACCCCTACCCATGGGGGCTGGATGCCTACCACTACCACCACCCCTACCCATGGGGGCTGGATGCCTACCACTACTACCACCCCTACCCATGGGGGGCTGGATGCCTACCACTACCACCACCCCTACTCAGGGGGCTGGATGCCTACCACTACTACCACCGCTACCCTTGGGGGCTGGTTGCCTACCACCACCCCACCCATGGGGGGCTGGATGCCTACCACTACTACCACCCCTACCCATGGGGGGCTGGATGCCTGTCACTACTACCACCCCTACCCATGGGGGGCTGGATGCCTACCACTACCACCACCCCTACCCATGGGGGGCTGGATGCCTACCACTACTACCACCACTACCCATGGGGGGCTGGATGCCTACCACCACCACCACCCCACCCATGGGGGGCTGGATGCCTACCACTACTACCACCCCTACCCATGGGGGGCTGGATGCCTGTCACTACTACCACCCCTACCCATGGGGGGCTGGATGCCTACCACTACTACCACCCCTACCCATGGGGGGCTGGATGCCTACCACTACTACCACCCCTACCCATGGGGGGCTGGATGCCTACCACTACCACCACCCCTACTCAGGGGGGGGCTGCCTGCCTGTCACTACTACCACCCCTACTCAGGGGGGGCTGGATACCTGTCACTACTACCACCCCTACCCATGGTGGGCTGGATGCCTACCACTACTACCACCCCTACCCATGGGGGCTGGATGCCTACCACTACTACCACCCCTGCTCATGGGGGGCTGGATGCCTACCACTACCACCACCCCTACTCAGGGGGGGCTGGATGCCTACCACTACTACCACCCCTACCCATGGGGGGCTGGATGCCCTACCACTACCACCACCCCTACCCATGGGGGGCTTGATGCCTACCACTACCACCACCCCTACCCATGGGGGGCTGGATGCCTATCACTACTACCAACCCTACTCAGGGGGGGCTGGATACCTGTCACTACTACCACCCCTACCCATGGGGGGCTGGATACCTACCACTACCACCACCCCTACTCAGGGAGGGCTGGATGCCTACCACTACCACCACCCCTACTCAGGGGGGGCTGGATGCCTACCACTACTACCACCCCTACCCATGGGGGGCTGGATGCCTACCACTACCACCACCCCTACCCATGGGGGACTGGATGCCTACCACTACCACCACCCCTACTCAGGGGGGCTGGATGCCTACCACTACTACCACCCCTACCCATGGTGGGCTGGATGCCTACCACTACTACCACCCCTACCCATGAGGGGCTGGATGCCTACCACTACCACCACCCCTACTCAAGGGGGACTGGCAGCCTGTCACTACTACCACCCCTACTCAGGGGGGGCTGGATACCTGTCACTACTACCACCCCTACCCATCGGGGGCTGGATGCCTACCACTACTACCACCCCTACCCATGGGGGCTGGATGCCTACCACTACTACCACTCCTACCCATGGGGGGCTGGATGCCTACCACTACCACCACCCCTACTCAGGGGGGGCTGGCTGCCTGTCACTACTACCACCCCTCCTGAGGGGGGGGCTGGATACCTTTCACTACTACCACCCCTACCCATGGGGGGCTGGATGGCTACCACTACCACCACCCCTACCCATGGGGGGGCTGGATGCCTACCACTACTACCACCCCTACCCATGGGGTGCGGGATGCCTACCACTACTACCACCCCTACCCTTGGGGGCTGGATGCCTACCACTACCACCACCCCTACTCAATGGGGGCTGGATGCCTACCACTACTACCACCTCTACCCATGGGGGGCTGGATGCCTACCACTACCACCACCCCTACCCATGGGGGGCTGGATGCCTACCACTACCACCACCCCTACCCATGGGGGGCTGGATGCCTGTCACTACTACCACCCCTACCCATGGGGGTCTGGATGCCTACCACTACCACCACCCCTACTCAGGGGGGCTGGATGCCTACCACTACCACCACCCCTACTCAGGGGGCTGGATGCCTACCACTACTACCACCCCTACCCATGGGGGGCTGGATGCCTACCACTACTACCACCCCTACCCATGGGGGCTGGATGCCTACCACTACCACCACCCCTACTCCGGGGGGGCTGGATGCCTACCACTACTACCACCCCTACCCATGGGGGGCTGGATGCCTACCACTACTACCACCCCTACCCATGGGGGGCTGGATGCCTACCACTACCACCACCCCTACTCAGGGGGGGCTGGATGCCTACCACTACTACCACCCCTACCCATGGGGGGCTGGATGCCTACCACTACCACCACCCCTACTCAGGGGGGGCTGGCTGCCTGTCACTACTACCACCCCTACTCAGGGGGGGCTGGATACCTGTCACTACTACCACCCCTACCCATGGGGGGCTGGATGCCTACCACTACCACCACCCCTACCCATGGGGGGCTGGATGCCTACCACTACTACCACCCCTACCCATGGGGGGCTGGATGCCTACCACTACTACCACCCCTACCAATGGGGGGCTGGATGCCTACCACTACCACCAGCCCTACCCATGGGGGGCTGGATGCCTACCACTACTACCACCCCTACCCATGGGGGCTGGATGCCTACCACTACTACCACCCCTACCCATGGGGGCTGGATGTCTACCACTACCACCACCCCTACTCAGGGGGGCTGGATGCCTACCACTACTACCACCCCTACCCATGGGGGGCTGGATGCCTACCACCCACACCACCCCCACTCATAGGATGGGTAATGCATGACACAACCAGCATACTCCAACATAAGGAATGTAAGACAAAAACAGCCTCCCAACACCATGACAAGCGTGTGTAGACTGTGTCAAATGCCTACAACACTGAACATGACATTGAACATACAATGTGACCCCCCATCACATGTGTCACACATAAATGTGTGTGGCCTCCACAATGCAAGCAGACCATGACCACTGTGGCAATGGGGTCCAAGCCCCCATCATCACAGTGACCAAAAGTTAAGTGTGGGGTTCATAGCTGAAGCACATTCTGAACATTGTGGCAATGGGGTCTAAGTCCCCATCATCACAGTGACCAAAAGGTAAGTGTGGGGTCCATAGCTGAAGCACATTTTGAACATTGTGGCAATGGGGACTAAACCCCCATCATCACAGTGACCAAAAGGCAAGTGTGGGCTCCATAGCTGAAGCACATTCTGAACATTGTGGCAATGGGGTCTAAACCCCCATCATCACAGTGACCAAAAGGTAAGTGTGGGGTCCATAGCTGAAGCACATTTTGAACATTGTGGCAATGGGGACTAAACCCCCATCATCACAGTGACCAAAAGGCAAGTGTGGGCTCCACAGCTGAAGCACATTCTGAACATTGTGGCAATGAGGTCTAAACCCCCATCATCACAGTGATCAAAAGGTAAGTGTTGACATTGAAAAAGCTGCAACTGCCAAACTGCATGGATGATTCCTGGTCACAGAACAACAAACACATCAGTGGCAAAGTAGTGCTTGTGTCCCATAGCAACATAAATTGGGTGAGGCAAACAGTGCAGTGCAAAGAAGACATACCTTTGGCCATGTGCAGACAAACATCACCCATGGGGGCTGACACTGTCAACATTCATCAATGACACAATGACAGAAGTGACCATCATAATGCAGACCCACATATTTGCACCAATGGGCACACAAATGGAGATATCCTGTGGAGACTGTAGATGTGAGGTGAACAGATACCATACCATGGCAGCAATGGGACACACAAACCATGATCATCGTGCTGACTGATGACCTAGGAGTACCAGGGACAGCAGGGGGAACCCACTAAACAACATACAGCCAATGGCACACCGAAGATATGCCAATGCAGTGGTGCAGATGCACAAACACAAACAGGTAACCCCACACTGCACATCAAACACAACAGGTGAGGGGGGGGTGCCAGTGTCCCCAGGCAACCACACAACACATGAGGAGGCCTGAATACCAATTACACAGATGCGCATACAGTGCCACACAAAAGTAACTCATGGATCCAAATCCCCTATGTGGGCAATCAGGCATTGTTAGATGAGAGGGAGCACAAATCACACATGTCACACAAGCATGTAGGAACAGCAACTAACACAGAAAGACACAGACACACCACAGCACTACCCCCAGGGTCCCCACAATGTGGTGACCCTGGGCTGCATGAGAATCCCACTGTGATGACAAAGCTAGATGTCGTTCACACTGTGAACCACAGTCATGTGTCCTGAGCAACAAACTACCATCACACCTACACAAGCACAAATCAATCAGCACGGCCAGTCAGCCAAGGCCAACATGGAGGCAGGGGCATAGCCGGCCAACAACTCTCATCTGCACACACTCAACACCACACACCTCGACCTCCAACAATGTGCAGCAGTGAAGATCACATGCACTGTGTGACATTGCACATGCACCCATGACAATCCCAGGGGTGGCAGTGGCAACTAAGGTGCAGAAACCCATCACACATGGCCAGTCAACAAGACTCCTGAATGTCTGACACACTGCACAGTACGCTGTACAAGGACATGACGGCAATACCACACCAACCAATGGGATCCCGGCCACAGTCACAACCAATGAAGAAGCCAAGGTCACCCACAAAGAACACACATAGACAACTTCCAACATTGCAGCTCTGACCCTGAGGAGTGGCAGCAGTCACACACACAACGTGTCACAATCACTGAAAGATAACACAAACTGGAAATTACATGACAGGTGTAAACAACAAGTGCCAAGGGGAATCCTGACTGTGTCCCATCTGCGTTTGCCCACAAACTCAGCCCTGACAGCAAACACACCTATGGGTGACACCCTGATGACGAGTAATGTGCCATGCACCCACATCCCAGAGAACCCAGGGAGAAGACTTTGGGGGAACATAGGTCAACTCAGCAAGCATCACAAACAGGAACATCACTAGGGATCCCAGCATGCCCAGCAACATGGAAGTGAACACACACAGACATGCTCACACAACACACACCTTGGGCTCAGGCAATGTCACAGAATTACACACTGCCATGAGGGGACCCCACTCCTGTGTGAGGAAAGCTGGCCCATACGTTGCCTCAGTAGGGCTCCATCATGTCAACAGAACACTTGGTCACACAGTCAACAATTAGCACCAAATGAAGGCTCCCGTCATATCAGCCTGGTCATGGGACTGTCACCGAATTCATCAGCACAGATCCAACACACATGTATAGCAAGTTGCACTGATAACACAGATGAGTCCTTCCCCATTGATGCCCAAACTTGCATGTCCAGTGGAGATGGCCACACGGTCAGGGAAGTAGACTAATTGAACAATGGCAAGCACAACAGATGTGCAGGGCTGTAAGCCACAGATGTGATATTGCCAATAAAACCTCGGAATTCCCATTGCCAAATCTTGGAAACATGACACCCTCATATGCTGCAAAGGATGACATGGATACACTACAGGATAGGACACATTCCCCGTGGACCACATGGGTTCCTGCACAGTAACACTTCATTTTCATGAGACAAAAAATCAGCATCACTGCAGCAAGGGCACGGTTAGCATCATCAACAACATGTACATCAGAAGCAAAACAACTAGAGAACATAAAGTTGCTTTATTCAGCATTTGGGTGAGAGAAGTGAAAGAAAATATATAACAAAGGCCAATGGCCAGTCCATAATATTAGTCCAAACAGGGTGACAGTGCCAGATGTCACCCTTCGCATGCCTGCACTGCTACACACCAGGGACAATCCCCTCTGAGGGGCATACGGGGGGCAGGCCAGGCACCGCAGGGACAGGATCAGGGCTCACCAGAAGGAGGCAGGGAAGGGGTGGTGGGTGCTGGAGAGTCACTGACAACTACAGTGGAGGTGTCTGACATGGTGTGTGCCGGCACAACTGGGGGGCATGACTCAGATGGTGTGGGTGCTGGCACGACTGCAGTGGGCCATGCAGATGGAGTGGACAGGTTCCCCACTGCAGTGCCCAAGTCAGGTGGGGTGGTAGTGAACTCCACTGCAGTGCCTATCTCCAGGGGAGGAGAATGGGGTTCAGGTAAGGTGGGCAGGACAGAGGGGGTGGACACCATCTCCACACCAGTGGCACAGACATGCGCAGTGGGGGGTGTGGTGCTGGAAGAGCAAGTGGCAGGGGGAGAAGGCCGGATCATTTTAGGGATGGTGTATCTGTGGGTGGGGGAACCTGGGGCAGGGTGTGGTGGGGGCACCTGTGGAGTGGGGGCCTGAGGGATGGAGGAAGGAGACTTGGTGGTTGAGCTACAGGGCGGCGGCGGGGTCTTGCTCTTCTGGGTCCGGGGGGACTTGCGGATGGGTGTCTCAGTCTGTCTGCACCTGGGGGAGGGTGTCCGGGGGCGAGGGGCACTCCCCTCTGTGTGGGCGGACTTCCTCTTCCCCCGGTATGCTGGATCAGCTGGATCGGTGGGGAAGAGGCCGAGGTCACAGAGGAAGACCCGCTGTGTAGGTGGGGTTGCAGGTGAGGCAAGGGAAGGGGCCTTGGAGGGAGAGGTATCAGAGGACTGTGGAGTGACTGTGGATGCGTGTGTGTGTGCCTGGGCCGCATCCCCTGTGAGTGTGGTTTCAGTCCCCTGACTGTGCGTGCGTGTGCATCTGGATTTTGGCATGTGTGTCTGTGTGCTGCTTGTGTCTGTGCTGGTGTGTGCCTGTGCCGGTGTGTGTGTGCTTGGGACAGGTAGGGTGCTGGGGAGTGTGGATGGGGCAGAGGTAGGAGGTGTGAGGGACTGTCGGAGGAGGGACACTGTTGCCGTCAGGGAGGAGTCCATGGACCTATTGCTCCTCTGTAGGGCAGACATGCCCGATGAGATGCCCTCCATGAACGACACCAGCTGAGTCAACAGAGTGGTGTGGGCATGGAGGACACTCAGCATTGCTGTCTGCCCTACATGGAGCTGGCGAAGGAGGTACACAGACTCCTCACTCAGGGCAGCAGGGGACACAGGGGCAGGGGGTGCGGTGCCTGGCACGAAGGAGACATGCTCCCGAACACGGGAGCCTCCACGGACCTCTGGAATGGGAGCCGATGGGAGGGCGGTGGTGGTGGCGGGGACACCAACACTAGCTGGGGTGTGGTGGCTGCTGACACCCGCCTCCACAAGGGAGTCATCCTCCGAGCTGCTGTGGTCCTCAGCTGAGGTGGATGCTGCTGAGGACTCCTCGGTGTGGCTCCCCTCGCCCTCCGTGCCACTGGGTCCCTCCGACCACTCCTCGGCTGCTGACCCAGTCTGGCTCTGCGGCTCCTCCTGGTCCGTGGAGCTGTCCCCTCCTGTGGCCGTGGATGTATCTGCAAACAATAGGGAAACAGACAAACATCAGTCACCTGCACCGACCGCACACACCACAGTAAGTACAGCACATTACAGAGCAAGCCCTGGCATCCTTAGTTGAACACTGTCAAAAGTGCCCAAACAGAGTAGGAGAAGCCAATTGACAGTCTGATGGTCAACCATGGCACTCACATCCCTCCTGGCCTTGCACCCATCTATCTGGTGTCTGTGGGATGGCAATACCCCAGTGTGGACACATGCACCACCTACACAGTAGTTGGACAGTGCAGAGAACACGGTGAAGTATGTGAACATGCACACATCACAACTCTTGCCACTGAGTCAGTACAGATGTCCGGATAAAGGGATGGCCAGAGTCAATTTTGAAATGCATGTGATGCATAACAGCACCAGACACCATGATGCACCCATGTCCTGATAGTCATTGCCACAATGGGGTGCATGTAGCACATGTAACTCCCCTGCAGGATCACTCATTGGAAGTTTCATGCCATGGCACAGGCATGCCTGCTAAGTCATACATCACTGTCTCCAGTCACATGGAAAGGGCAGCCAGACAACAGCAGTCTGCACTGTGTCACAATCCTAGGTCATGGGGAATGCAAGTCCTGGAGCTGAACAAGTGCACATGTCCATCCCCCACACACTACATTATCTGAACTCTTATTTGTCCACGTCATACCAATTGGACACATGGGAGACCTGTAACACAACCCTCGGAACCTGAGCACCTCACAATCTGCTGTGAATGGGAAACAGCTGCCTGAACTTCACATTCGCATACCCCAGTCTGCACGGTCAAGTGATCAAACACCTATGTGTCACACAAGTATCGTCTCCTATGGTCACATCTCCGGTGGCATGCTGAGCCCCAACCAAGAAACACCCCAGTAGTCCTGACAACGAAGCCACAGCACAATGACACAGAGGCAGACACCTGAGGGGACATATCTCTGAGCACAACGTGTCAGCTGATACACGGGAGTGGGAGTACAGAGTGTATTGTATGGCCTGGAGTAGGCATGACTGTCCTGCCCCACATGAATGAGGGATGAGCCCTGGACAGTAGGCAGGTGGCTAAGTATGTGTGACACACATGATATACATACTCCTGAGGCCCAAACATTGTTCCCACCCGCAGCATGGGTGTGAGCCAAATACCCCAGGCACATGTGGTGGATCAGCTCAGCAATTGGACCACATATCAAAGTAACATACAGATTACATGTCAGAACACAGGCATTGTGTAAGCAATGGACCCACCCATGATGCCCACCACAGAGTTAGGGGAACAAATGCTGTCCCCCACCTTGGGCTAAGCAAAATGCAAGGACACAGTACCCAAGTGACACAATTCCCTGACTGTAAGGGCCACACCTGGGTATCAGATGAGGAGTGGGCAGTGCACAATTGAGGGACATGGGTCCTGGACCACATGACTGATGTACTGTGGAAGTTTAACCAGGCCAGAGGAGGGCACATAGCATGGCAGACAAAGTTCACAATGCAGTCATGGACTCACCCCCTCCTTGCTGCTCTCTGGCCTTCAGCTGCCCATCCAGATCAGGGAAGACCACCGCCAGGATCCTGAGCATGTGGGGGTCAGGGTCCGGTGTCCGCCCCTCCTGCGATGAGGCGACAGCTTCAGCTGGACCCGTGCGATCCTCTGGGTCCAGCCCCGAAGGTCCTGCCACCTCTTCTGGCAGTTGCGGATCCGGCGCTTGTAGTCCCCCACGGATCTCACTGCCCAGACGATGGTCAGCCATATCTTCTGCTTCTGGTGGGCATCAACCTGTGAGGATGACAAAGTGAAAAGCCCATTACTACACATGCAACATTTCCGTGCATCACACATTTGGATATACATGTCTAAATCACAGGGGCACATGATGTACACAGGCAGTGCAATGATGGCTATGAACAGTTTACCAGCAGTTACCACATGGTATCATTGCCTGGGAAGTAAAACCTCGTTTAAATGCACTGTTACTGCACTATACCTGTTCAGTGCATGTAACTACACACTATGGGGGTGACAACTATTCAGTGAGCCTGCTAGCCAGTGGCGTGCAGACTGTAGGTCTTGCTAGTCAGACAACATGCACATTTAGTCAGGCAGTGGACAGCACACTCACCTGCTCCCCTGGTTTCCCATACAGCTTGCTGTACTGTGGAAGGAGGCTGTCCAGCAGGGCCTGGTTCTCCTCAGTGCTGAAGGCTGGGGCTCTCTCCACAGTACGTGCCATTGCAGGAGCCAGAGGATGCAGATACAGCAGCAGTGGTGGTGGCAGATGTCGTCCTGGAGCATGTAGTGCAGGCAAGTGAGCTCTCAGGGGAACAGCCAGCATTATATGTGTGCTGCTGAGGCAGATACTGTCCCATGTGTCCAAAGTGATAGGTCCAAGTCGTTTGCATCTTCTGAATCTGGCCAATACATAAATTTGCACCACTTACACACGCCCACAGCATCCTTCAAAAGTTCAACTTCATGACACCCATGAATTTGCAACATTGTTGTGGGTGGCCAACTGAATTTACAGCATCAGACTCGTTGAAGGTTTGAAAACGCGTCCGTTGCCATGCCAGGCCATAGCCAATGCGTGCGCACCGATCGGTCCATTGCTGTACGACGCGTACCCGCTCACATTGAATGCAATGGTCAATGCGTGCGCACCGATCGGTCCATTGCTGTACAACGCGTACCCGCTCACATTGTATGCAATGGCCAATGCGTGCGCACCGATCGGTCCATTGCTGTACAACGCGTACCCGCTCACATTGTATGCAATGGCCAATGCGTGCACACCGATCGGTCCATTGCTGTACAACGTGTATTGCGAATACAACGCGTACCCGCTCACATTGTATGCAATGGCCAATGCGTGCACACCGATCGGTCCATTGCTGTACAACGCGTATTGCAAATACAACGCTGTACCCGCTCACATTGTATGCAATGGCCAATGCGTGCGCACCGATCGGTCCATTGCTGTACAACACGTATGCGAATACAACGCGTACCGCTCACATTGTATGCAATGGCCAATGCGTGCGCACCGATCGGTCCATTGCTGTACAACGCGTATTGCGAATACAACGCTGCACTCGCCACATTGTTTGCAATGGCCAATACGTGCGCACCGATCGGTCCATTGCTGTACAACGCGTACCCGCTCACATTGTATGCAATGGCCAATGTGTGCACACCGATCGGTCCATTGCTGTACAACACGTATTGCGAATACAACGCGTACCTGCTCACATTGTATGCAATGGCCAATGCGTGCGCCCCGATCGGTCCATTGCTGTACAACGCGTATTGCGAATACAACGCGTACCCGCTCACATTGTATGCAATGGTCAATGCGTGCGCACCGATCGGTCCATTGCTGTACAACGCGTACCCGCTCACATTGTATGCAATGGCCAATGTGTGCGCACCGATCGGTCCATTGCTGTACAACGCGTACCCGCTCACATTGTATGCAATGGCCAATGCGTGCACACCGATCGGTCCATTGCTGTACAACGCGTATTGCGAATACAACGCGTACCCGCCACATTGTATGCAATGGCCAATGCGTGCGCACCGATTGGTCCATTGCTGTACAACGCGTGCACCCGCTCACATTGTATGCAATGGCCAATGCGTGCGCACCGATCGGTCCATTGCTGTACAACGCGTCCCTGTACAAGTCACTGGCATATGTCACCATGCCTGTCACAGGTGAACGTATGCCAGCCACATTTACTTCCCAGGGAGTGAGGGGCACACCTACAACACCACAGCCTGTCCACACTGTATCCTAAGGCATGTAAGGCTGCATCACCTGTTCCGTGTATGGGGGTCAACATGTGGTTTTGTGGGTGGCACTTGGGGGCAGCCACTCCCAGGCTGTGCACGTGTTCATGGGGACAGTATCCTTGGTGTGTTGTGCACATGAACACTGTGGTGTGCAACTGTTCATTTCAGAGCATGTGGCATGGTCACATTTCACGGTTGTGTATGTGAATGTCATGTCACATACCCCCTGAGTCCCATGTGGGACAGTATGTACGTCACAAGGTGACCCATTGCCAGAATTGTGATGGCCCTCCACAGTCTGTGTGCATGTTGTGTTTACAATGTCTCTGATTCCATGTGCACAATGGGAGACAGTCTCCACATCCACGTTGTTTGTGCATGGACTTTGATGTTGTGCGTGTGTGTGTCACAGACGTCCATGTCTGTCCTGCCGAGGCAACAGGGACCACTACTTGTGGGGGTCATGGTTGTTTAGCTGTGGTGTATTCATGATGCACCATGTCATGCCAGTGTCCATGTGGCAATACAGGGACCCTGGGTATCTACCTGTCGATGAGCTTTGATGCCTTGGGCACATCTGTCCTCACATGTCACTGTGGTGTGTGTTTGGAACGTGACAGCAGTGCATGGGTACTGTGACTCAGCCTAATGATATCCCATAGCACAACCTGGGACTTGTTGAGGACACATGTTGAACTGTGATGTTAGTTGTTAGCCATGTAGGTGACATACATGTCCTTACAGAACGGCACACGCATCATGTACTTGTGTCTCAAAATGATGTATCATGTGATATTGAGTCTGGTCTATACCACATATGTGGGGTGACTGACAATCTTTCTTCCTTCACCTATTCACTGCAGGGCACCAGCTGTCCATCGGCCATTCCCTGACCTTGCAACAGTGGTTGAACGGGACTGCATCCGACGGTACCGCTTCACCAGGCCGCTGATTGAGGAATTGACGGTGCGGTTGGCCCCACATTTGCAACCTGGCCGGACATACCCTACAGCGCTGACCCCCAAAGTGAAAGTGATGGCAGCCCTACACTTCTTTGCCACCGGTACCTTTCAACACACTGTGGCGTCTGCTGGTGGGATGTCACAGACCATGTTCAGCCGTGTGCTCCGCGATGTTTTGGAGGCAATGTTGGGATACCTGAACCAGTACATCTATTTCCCTAAACGTCAACAACTCACTAACGTCAAGAGTGACTTCTATGCCCTGGGGAGGATGCCGCATGTCATTGGCTCCATTGATGGGACACATGTGGCTTTGATACCACCACAGGCACATGAGCAGGCATACAGGAACCGCAAACATTACCATTCGGTCAATGCACTGGTGGTATGTCTTGCAGATATGAGCATCTCACACGTGTGTGCCCATTTCCCCGGTTCTGCACACAATGCCTACGCGATGAGGAGTAGTCGCATCCCGAGGATGATGTCACAGATGCGGAACCAGCGTGCCTGGCTTGTCGGTGTGTACTGACTTTGTACCATTGTGTGTGTTCTGCAATGTAGTATTCCACCCTCTTTTCCAACTCAGCTAATGTGCAATTGTCCATATGTAGGTGACTCCAGATACCCCAACATGCCGTGGTTGCTGACGCCCCTCAGGAACCCTGTGACACCGGCCCAGATGCGCTACAATGAGGCACATGGTCGGACCAGGAGAGTGATTGAGCAGACATTTGGTCTCCTGAAGAGCCGCTTCCGCTACCTGGACAAGACAGGAGGGGCCCTCCCATATGCCCCAGTAAAGGTGTGCAAGATTGTCATCGTCTGCTGCATGCTACACAACCTGGCAGTGCGGAAGGAGTTGCCTCTCATCCTGGATGACGATGACCAACATCCGCCACCTGTGGAGGATCCTGGCCTGGACCACGATGCCAGTGATGATGATGATGATGAGGGTGATGTCCGCACACAGCTCATCACCAACTTCTTCAGCTGAATGTGAGTATCCGGAGATGTCATGTCAATGATGTGAGTTTGCATGATATGTGTTGGTGGTGCTCTGGTGCTGTTTGAGTGTGTCCATGTGCTACATGACTGTATGCGTGCAGCGATGTGTCCTCACAGGTAGTCTGTACTCCCCAACAGTGTTGACATTCTAACTTGGTTCTGGGTGGGTATCTTGTGACATGTATTGGGCATGAGTATTGCAGTTCTGTCCTGTTCTTCAGTGCTTTTGACTGTGTGTCATTTCTGTCCTTCACAGGGTACTTTCAGGGTTGTTTGGTCAACTGTGATCCCCTGACACCGTGAATCAACTTCCAGGGTGGTAGCTGTCGTTTCCCTACAGGTGATGTGCGCCACACCCATGGACTTCCTTTCTTCTACACTTGTTGACTGTGTGCCCACTGCCAGGTGGGATTACCTTGCATCTGTAGTGGTTACAACATGTTGCAAATGTGTAATAAACCTGTGCTTCACTTTGTGATGTGCGTTGTCTGTGGTCACACATCTGACTGACATTTGCTTACTGCACCAGTGGGCTAGTTAACACAGACTGTGAATAGGTGTTGTGTCTGTGCATTGCACCATATTTCCTGGCAACATCAGTGTAGGCGATGAGTCAGATGGCCCTGGTGTGTATGTGTTGTGTAGCCCTGGTGGTGTGTCTCCCTCATATGTGTCACATCGCCATGACTCACATGCCGGTGTTGTACTTGCTTTAGCAGTTAGCATGCACAGTGTCATTTCGCAGATCATCATCTCCATGACAGAAACAAC
Source organism: Calotriton arnoldi (assembly GCA_963921515.1). Taxonomy (NCBI): domain Eukaryota; kingdom Metazoa; phylum Chordata; class Amphibia; order Caudata; family Salamandridae; genus Calotriton; species Calotriton arnoldi. The sequence goes on along the minus strand of CAWUFW010007273.1, from coordinate 781,975 downwards.
GTTGGAATCACAACAGAGGCAAGTATGGTGTATTAGTGAGTTTATTGACATACATGTGTGAGTATAGTGCACAGGATGGTGGGTGCTGTACATTGTGATTGTAATCCAAAGTTCCTAGATGATTTGGAAGTCCTGGTAGCAGAAATGTCCAGAGTAAAGTCCACAGTCATCTGATACATTGGTCCAACTTGAACTCCCCATGTCATGTGGGAGAGTTGTGTTGCATTCGACAGGGTGAACAGTTTGCGCACAAAGGTGATTTTCCAGAACAGGTGTTGGCTTCCTGGGGGTTGTGCATGGCCATCGGCCTCTCAGTCGCCCTTCCTCGGACGACCCCTCTTCTTTGGGGGGGACCCTCAAGTGCAGGCTGCTGCGGTGCAGGGGACTCTCCGCCAGAGTCATCCTCCCTCCCTGTGGCAGTTGTTGCAGCACCAGATGTTGTGGGCACACAGGGAGGTGTTGACATGTTGGTGCAAATCTGGCGGAGGCATTGTAATATGTCCCTATGCACCGCCGTAAGTTCTTGCAATGTGTCCCACTTGGACTCCATGCGGGACATGTGTAAGTCCAAGCGGGCATGATGGGCAGCCTGCTGCTGTTGAATGTCCCTGAGGATCCCCACTACCTGGCTGACCTCTCCGGTGCTAGTCTGGTACGCATCAGCTATGCGTACCAGTTGTGGGTCATCATGCAGTCCAGACCCCTCTGCAAGCAGCGACCTATGTCTACCACCCCTCCCACCACCCCATGCGACACGTGCAGGACCTGCGGTGGCATGCACAGGTGACCCTGGACCCCCTTGGGGGTTGTTGCTGGTGTTGGTGTCCGTTGCTCCACGTTGGGCCGGGGTCCGTGTGCTGTTGGTGGTCCTTGGTCTGTCCGTGTCGGCAGGGGTGGTCTGTGTGTTGGCAGTTGTTGGAGGGGTGGGTGCAGGGGGTGCAGCTGGTGGTCCTGCTGGTGCTGCATGATGACTCACTCCGGAGGTGCCAGGTAGGTCTTCGTCATCCGAGGAGGGCAGAGGCTGTTCCACACCAGTGAGCTCAGTGTCCCCCGGAGCTTGGGACAGTGACTCCTCAGCGTCTGCTGCTGTGTCCCTATCATCACCTGTTTTTGGAAGAGACACACAATGTATGTTATGTTTCTACAGGCATCAATGGTTTAAACACCTGACAGTTGTGACTGTACCTCTGGATGCGGGCCTGTACATTGCATTGTCCTAAGTTGTCACAGTCAGCTGTTGATATTGGTGTAGCGCATTGTCCTGACAACATGAAGCATTTCAATGTGAATGTTGAGGTGTGTGCATGGCCAGCATTGGTGGTATTTGGTTGATATCCGGACATCCTTCTCCCTCCAGCCCAGTTATCCCACCATGAAGCATGCCACCCTTGCAGTGGGTGCAGGTTGACTCTCAGGATGTCAGTCAGTGGTGTCCTGCTGTTGGTTGGTGCACAGTTCCCAGCAGGGCCTTGTGCTCCCCACAAGAGAGCACCATTGTCAGACATCTTTGAAGTGGCTTTTCACTGCCTGTGAGGTGGGCATGCTTCAGTGTGAGCTTGCTGGGCCATGTGGGTGGGGGATGTTGAGCTGTGACTACCACTGCCATCATGCTATTGCCTCCACCCCCCTTCCCAGCCTGCCCATACTTCCTTCCTTTTGAGTGGACTTCACTGTGTGTGAGTGTGACAGCAATGGCAAGATGGCTGACAGTGGTGTCCTGCTGTTGGTTGGTGGCCAGTTCCCAGCATGGCCTTGTGCTCCCCACAACAGAGCACCAGTGTCAGACATGTTTGAAGTGGCTTTTGACTCCCTGTGAGGTGTGCATGCTTCAGTGTGAGCTTGCTGGGCCATGTGGGTGGGGGATGTTGAGCTGTGACTACCACTGCCATCATGCTATTGCCTCCACCCCCTTCCCAGCATGCCCATACTTCCTTCCTTTTGAGTGGACTTCACTGTGTGTGAGTGTGACAGCAATGGCAAGATGTCTGGCAGTGGTGTCCTGCTGTTTGTTGGTGCCCAGTTGCCAGCAGGGCCTTGTGCTCCCCACATCAGTACCCAGTGTCAGCCATCTTGTCAGTTCTTTGCCACTCCCTGTGATGTGAGCATGGTTCAGAGTGGTGTTGATGGGCCAATTGTGAGGGTGACCAATATCTGTGACTGCTACTCCCATCATGCTATTGCCTACACTCCCCTTCCCAGCATGCCCATACTTCCTTCCTTTTGAGTGGACTTCACTGTGTGTGAGTGTGACAGCAATGGCAAGATGGCTGACAGTGGTGTCCTGCTGTTGGTTGGTGGCCAGTTCCCAGCTTGGCCTTGTGCTCCCCACAACAGAGCACCAGTGTCAGACATGTTTGAAGTGGCTTTTGACTCCCTGTGAGGTGTGCATGCTTCAGTGTGAGCTTGATGGGCCATGTGGATGGAGGATGTTGAGCTGTGACTACCACTGCCATCATGCTATTGCCTCCACCCCCCTTCCCAGCATGCCCATACTTCCTACCTTTTGAGTGTACTTCACTGTGTGTGAGTGTGACAGCAATGGCAAGATGGCTGACAGTGGTGTCCTGCAGTTTGTTGGTGCCCAGTTCCCAGCAGGGCCTTGTGCTCCCCACAGCAGTACCCAGTGTCAGCCATCTTGTCAGTTCTTTTCCACTCCCTGTGATGTGAGCATGGTTCAGAGTGGTGTTGATGGGCCAATTGTGAGGGTGACCAATATCTGTGACTGCCACTCCCATCATGCTATTGCCTACACCCCCCTTCCCAGCATGCCCATACTTCCTTCCTTTTGAGTGGACTTGACTGTGTGTGAGTGTGACAGCAATGGCAAGATGGCTGACAGTGGTGTCCTGCTGTTGGTTGGTGGCCAGTTCCCAGCATGGCCTTGTGCTCCCCACAACAGAGCACCAGTGTCAGACATCTTTGATGGGGCTTTCCACTCCCTGTGAGGTGTGCATGCTTCAGTGTGAGCTTGCTGGGCCATGTGGGTGGGGGATGTTGAGCTGTGACTACCACTCCCATCATGCTATTGCCTACACCCCCCTTCCCAGCTTGCCCATACTTCCTTCCTTCTGACTCTGCTTCCCTGTGGGGTAGTGTGCCTGTGCTGAATGGATGGCTGACAGTGTTGTCCTGGCGTTTTTTTGGCTACAAGTCCCATGTGTGTCACTGTGCTTCCCACAGCATAACCCAGGGTGGTGGTTCTTTGTGGGATAATTAATTTTAGTGTGATGCAATGTATTTTCCAAGGTGAGTTGTGTGTAGTTTGTGTTAGGGGTGTGTGTGAGAAGAGCTGCTGGTAACTATGGTCAGAGCTGTCAGTCCTCCTTCCCACCCAGCCAGATATCCCACCATGGAACGTGCTTCCATTGCAGGGAGTGCAAGTTGTCTTTCAGGATGTCAGTCAATGGTGTCCTGCTGTTGGTTGGTGCACAGTTGCCAGCAGGGCCTTGTGCTCCCCACAGCAGTAGCCAGTGTCAGCCATCTTGTCAGTTGTTTTCCACTCCCTGTGATGTGAGCATGGTTCAGAGTGGTGTTGATGGGCGTATTTTGAGGGTGGGCAATATCTGTGACTACAACTCCCATGATGCTATTGGCTACACTGACTTGACCAGCATACACAGAATTCCTTCCTTTCTGTGGGATTCCCTGTGTGGTGGTGTTCTAGTGGTGGCTACATATCTGACAGTGTTTGTTGGTTAGATTTGTGCCACTGCCTAGCTTTATTTGTTGTAGGGTTTGTACATGTCATGACACAGTTACATATCACTATGAGATGGCATGTACTGTGTTTATCTGACTGACATACACATATTGGGATGATTCTGGTTTTGTTGCTGTGAATTTGCTAAGGGTGCATGGGTTGACTATCCCCATGACAGTGATGTGTGTATGTTGTCACATGATATTGGGTATATTTGTTATGTACTCACCAGGCTCTGGGATGTTTGATAGTCCATATACGCTCACTGGTGGTAGGATGGCCCGCACCTTCTCCTCCCAGGGCCTGAGGTATACTGGTTTGGCAGGAGGGCCACTGCCGGTGTGTTGGCTCAAGATGTAATCCTTCTTTAGTAGGTCCCTGACCCTCCTGCGCACATCATACCACCTGTTCTGGATGTCTTCCTTTGTGTGCAAACATGGTGATTGTGCGTTCACCCTGTCGACGATCCTCTCCCACATCTTGGTTTTCTGCGACATGGGGGTCTGTTGGACCAGTGTACCAAACAGCTGTGGCTCTACCCTGAGAATCTCATCTACCAGGACTTCCAATTCACTGTCTAGGAACTTTGGATTCTTCTTTGGGGCATGGTGGTGGTGAGTGATGTGGGTGTTGGTGTGCAAGTGAGGGTGTGTGAGTGTGTGTTTTGCTGGCTGTATGTGAGGGTGCTATTTGTTGAGGTGCTGATGGTGTGTGGCTTGTGTGATGGATGAGCTGTGAGTGTGTGTGTGGTTGCTGTCTGTTGGTGTTCTGTGCTGGCAGGTCATTTGAATTTGCAAAGGATCATGGTAAGGATTTGTGTCCTTTATATGGGTGGAGTTGTGGGTGTGTCTTTGTTCCCTGTTCCCCCCCCCCAGTATTTATTGGCTTTGTAATTGCTTGTTTGGCCTTTTTTTGTGTGTTTTTCCCTTTGTACTTTTTGTGCATGTAGGAGACGTTCTTCTGACCGAGTCGGACCCTGCAGTTGTCTCGTGCGAGCTTCTCCGAGTCATTCATGCTGTGTTTGTGCTGTTTCATGTGCGGCGTACGCGTCGGTCGCGGAGTATTGGGTTGCTTCGGCTCGCTGTTTTGTATGCGTGTCGTTCGTACGGCTTGTACTCCGTGCGACTCGGTCGGGTTTTCCACGCGTTGCATCGTACTGCGCGGGTCGGACTTCGCGGGTATGTTTCGTTCGGGTTCCTTCCTGGTGTGTGTCGGTCGGTTCGATTCGCGTGGTTTTCCGGCCGGATAGCTGGTTTCCGCGCGGTTTGGTCATTCGGCTTGTGTTCCGTACGAGTCGGTCGGATTTTGCACGCATTTCATCGTACTTGGCGGGTCGGGCTGCACCGGTACGTGTCGGTCGGAATAGATTCCCGATCCGAGTCGGTCGGTACGTTTTCCGGCCCGAATTGGAATCGGCCCCTATCTCTATAGAAACATGGGCCTAACTATAACTACCTACTGGAGACAGCTAGTAGGTAATATATGTATATATATATATATATATATATCCCAAAACAAAAGTCCAATGAAGTACGCTCTCAGGATAAGAAGCAGGACACAAATGTAGTTAATCCAAGTTTATTCCACAACGCGTTTCGGCTGTAAACAGCCTTGATCACGTGAAAAGAACACACAGACTACGGTAGCTGATAAAGTTTTCACGAGTACAAACACTAGAAATCAAAAGAGGACATGTCAGAGGACAGAAACTTGGCGGCCATGATGGAACAGTAAATTAATACAATACCATCTCCTATGCATATCACCAAATGAAGAATATAGCCGCATACAAAAAATTATTATACATTTATAATCAAAACAAAATATGCGCACATATTCATGCAAAGTCACAATCCAAATTAGAAAACGCGTCTATACTCTGGCTGCAGCCTATAGTCACGCTGATGAAAACGACAAATTCGAAGGGGCTATGCCGCTTACCAATTATCCTCAATCTGCCTACATGATCGACATATTAATTTAATATAGTTTTTAGTCGAACCAAATGAGCTAAAGGGCAAGTGCCCTGGCATAATACAGTGGCTCTTAATAAATCACGTGATGTAATGACGAAGCCACTAAATTCAACATCCATAGGTGGCAAAACAAACTCGTGCATCTGATATTCATCAACTACCGTAACATCTCAAATATACAAAAGTGAACAGTGACAAGGGAAGTATTCAGTGAAAAAGGAGGAGAATGAAAAGGGTAGGTTGCCCGTGTAGGTCTGTACCAGTGAATGGGCCCCTTCCTTTCCGCCTGCAACAAAAACAAAAGAAAATTATATAGATTAAAACCAAGTAACATAATGTTAAACAAACATTATCACATAACAAATATAAAGATCCATTAAAAACATACTTCTAATGCACACTTTGCAAGGAGGAAGCGGCAAAAAATTTTCAAGAATCCTCTTGTCAACAAAGCCTATACGGAACAGAGTACACTCATACAGCTCAGCAAATCAGACACAAGGGAGAATTCAGCAGCTTTCCCTAAGATGTATAGATAATTCCTCGTCCATATTCAACCCTCCAGGGGTTTTAGTGTGAAAATCAATAATATACCTAGATTCACGTTGTCTGAGTGTAAGCACTCTGTCTCCTCCTCTAGGATTTTTAGGAATTTGTTCGAGAATTAGATAACTTAACTCTGCTATGTTAGAAAAATGTTTTTCATAAAAATGACGTGCCACAGGATATTTAGGATCATTATTAGTAATTGCCCTCAGATGCTCGAGGACCCTTTTCTTTGCTGTACATGTGGTGCTCCCAATATACCATAGCTTACAACTGCACTCAATAGCATAGATGACAAAGCTAGTGCTACAGGTTAGAAATTGGGTGATTTTCTTGGTAACACCCCTATACTCTAATGTACCCCTGAATTTACTATGTCTACACGCTTTGCAATGGCCACACGGGAAAAACCCTATGAGGCCATGGCTAGCGGTAGTGGGGTAGTGGGTGATATCATTCTTAACCACCAAATCACGGATATTTCTATCCCGTCTGTATGTCACGTTAGGTCTGTCTGTCATGGTATTGCCTATGATCCCATCACTTTTCAAAATGTCCCAGTTTTTTGCTAAAATACGTTTGACTTCCTGAGAGTCAGAATTGTAGGTAAGAATCATACGTGTACTGTCCATCTCCTGTTCCCCTTCATCCACTGGTTTATCTCGCAGAGTATGAGATCTCTCTACCCCCGCCACCCTCTCCCTAGCTTTATTCAGGACCCAGTTTGGATAACCCCTGGTTCTGAACCTGCTGATGATGATCTTGCTCTCCTCAGCATAGGCTACAGCATTGTTACAATTCCTTTTCGCCCTCAGCAGTTCTCCATATGGTATACTCCATTTTAGTGCCTCAGGGTGACTGCTGAGGGCATGTAGGATACTGTTACCTGCCGTTGCCTTCCGAAACAGAGAAGTACATACTTTCCCTTCTTTTATTTCAAGGCAAACATCAAGATATTCTGCTTTAGTGGCATCGATGTTCCCAGCGAGGAAGATGTTATACTTGTTGATATTCAGTTTGTTGATGAAAACCTCAGCCTCACCCCTAGAGCCCCTCCAGATGATGAAAAGGTCATCAATGTAACGTGACCACATGATGACTTTCCGGAGGTCCTCTTTGAGGGTGAGGCTGGCAAGATTTCCTCCTCCCAGTAGCCCATGAACAAATTAGCAAAACTGGGAGCGAAACAAGAACCCATCGCCGTGCCTGTAGTCTGCCTGTAGAGGGCGCCATTGAAGGAAAAAATATTATTTTTAAGACAGAATTCTGTCATCTCAATGATCATACGACTATGCTCACGATACTTCAGTGGTCTATGCTTCAAAAAATGTTCACAGGCCTCCAGACCCTGCTGATGATCAATTATGGTGTAAAGGGAATGTACATCAAGGACAATGATAAAATAGTCCGGATTCCATGTCAGATTTTCCATTTTGCACAGAAAATCCTTTGTGTCCCTTATGTAGCTTGGTAATTGTGTGACAAAATTCCTCAAAAAATTATCGACATATTTAGAAATATGTTCGGTGACACTCCCTATAGATGACACAATAGGGCGCCCTGGTGGTCTAGTGCTGTCTTTGTGGAGTTTGGGCAGAAGATACAATATAGGTAGTCTGGGATGGTCATTCTTCAAATAACAGAACTCCTCCCACTCCAGAAGACCTTTGTCCCTCCAAATAACCAGCTTGTCCCATATATCAATAATACTAAGATTGTATATTTCATGGGTAACCTGCATGTAAAATCTGTTGTCTTCAAGTTGTCTTAAGGCCTCATTAATGTAGTCATCCCTATCAAGGATGACCACATTGCCACCCTTGTCTGCTGGACGAATGACAATGTTGGGATCCTCAATAAGAGCCTTAAGTGCCTGTCTCTGCAAGAGAGAGATTGTTGTTAAAACGTCCTTGTTGTTTTCTAATTTTCTGTCTCAAATCACTGAGTGCCCTGACAGTACAGTCGTGAAATGTATCGATATTATCATGTGGGAGTAAAGGTACAAAAGTTGATTTAACCCTAAAATCAGTTCGTGCGGCTGCATCATACTCAATATCCATACTCTCAAGAGTTTGCGTGGCACCAATAGGATCACTGCTCTCTCCCGTATTCTGTTCCAATTCAATCAAGGTAATAAGCGTGTCTACATCACTAATCAAAAGATTACTTTCAGTCCCCCTGTTACTATTACTCCTAACATGACTATGTCCCAATCTCTTCAATGTATGCCATTTCTTCAATTTCAGCTTTCTCACAAATTTAAAAAGATCAATACGAGTGCTAGTATAATTGAAGGGGGAGGAGGGACAGAAGGAGAGCCCTAAACACAGAGTCCGTTTCTCCACATCACTCATAGGTCTTTTAGAGAGGTTGACAACTGTTCTATTTACCATTTCGGTATCCATTAATAGTTCCTGTTGGAGCGTGTCCTGCGATTTCCCATGGTGCCCCTTCCTCTGCCTGTATTGCCAGCGTTGATGGAGTCTCTTTTTTCTGTTTCGGCGTTTGATTGGCCTCTGCCTCGTCCTCGTCCTCGTGCTCTCGGTGGTTGATTGTCCCTCGCTATTTTTTGGCCCTTGCGTAGGACCCGGAACTCGTCTAAAAAATTCACCTGTCTTGGATTACGTTCTTCACCTGATGTGTTACCAGCAGATATGTCAGATTCCGTATCACTTATAGTTGAATTCACTGTGACTATCGGAGTTATCGTGTCTACCGGTACCTCATCATTGGTGTCTTGATCTAGATACAAATGATCATATTTCTTGCTGAAAGTGAGTATCCTCCCAGACTCATAATCCACATAGTCCCGATTTAGTTTTCTTTGTTTCCTTGCCTTGATTTCATCTTCATATCTCCTAAGCCGCTCTTTCATCGATTCAAGTGTTTTTGCAGAGTTTCAGAGTCCATCACCTGTTGTAATTCGGCCAGGATGTCTTTGATCTGTTTAAGTATCTCATCCCTGTCCAGCCAGGCATACTTGATTAGTATTTCCAACATTTTCTTGGAGCTCATCGCCGAATGCTCAGACCACTCTTCGAGCATTCTAGGATTTGGTGCCTCATAGGTTGGAGTTATGAATATCCTGAGTCCCCTAGGTACCATTGCCTGGTCAACATAATTCTGAAGGGAGATTGCCTCCCACCACTTAGATGTTTCCGAACGTTTTAATTTTTCTAGTTTTCTAATTTTCTCCTCAAGTGGCTGTATAGCTGGAATTGATTTGTCTGCTTTGTTACTAGTTCCAGGCTTTCTGCTAAATAACGTTAGAGCAGCCGCTCTCCTCTCCGCTTCCTCCTCCATACTGTGCTTCACTTGGACTCGTAATACAGTATCTCAAGCTTCGAATCCCCTATCCAATAGAGTGGAAAGTTCCCTCTGCCTAATGCGTCGTGTCTCTATTATCTGCCGTAGGTAGATAGTATCACGAACACTGTAGTACTTCACATACGAAAGAAAATGTTATTTATGAGCCGAAAATCTCATCCTTGCACCATCCTCTAAGAAGTGTGATGCCGGTAGTGATCACAGCGTATCACAACAGTACAAGTAACCCCGAGAAGGCAGGGGGAGATATAAACAGGCACAGATGAGCCACTAAACCCACCTCCACGTAAGTACGGCGCTCACAAAGGCAGTGACTGCTCGTATCGCCGCTGCCCCGGGAAGCGTCGCGGACCCGCATCCGCCGATGCCCGTCACCGACACCCCCACAAGGGACGGACGAGTAGAAAGCAGGCTTACCTCTGTGTGAAGCTTGCCAAACTCAGGGCTTCTAATTCCTCAGTGAAGTACACACGCCAGGCCGGTCCAAAAGCACTCCTCAGTCAATATCCAAAAACGCACAAAGCTCCTTCTGGAGTGCAGGGACCCAAGGAGGGTGGCGTACACGCCGGCAGAGCGTACCGGCAATAATATCCCAAAACAAAAGTCCAATGAAGTACGCTCTCAGGATAAGAAGCAGGACACAAATGTAGTTAATCCAAGTTTATTCCACAACGCGTTTCGGCTGTAAACAGCCTTGATCACGTGAAAAGAACACACAGACTACGGTAGCTGATAAAGTTTTCACGAGTACAAACACTAGAAATCAAAAGAGGACATGTCAGAGGACAGAAACTTGGCGGCCATGATGGAACAGTAAAATAATACAATACCATCTCCTATGCATATCACCAAATGAAGAATATAGCCGCATACAAAAAATTATTATACATTTATAATCAAAACAAAATATGCGCACATATTCATGCAAAGTCACAATCCAAATTAGAAAACGCGTCTATACTCTGGCTGCAGCCTATAGTCACGCTGATGAAAACGACAAATTCGAAGGGGCTATGCCGCTTACCAATTATCCTCAATCTGCCTACATGATCGACATATTAATTTAATATAGTTTTTAGTCGAACCAAATGAGCTAAAGGGCAAGTGCCCTGGCATAATACAGTGGCTCTTAATAAATCACGTGATGTAATGACGAAGCCACTAAATTCAACATCCATAGGTGGCAAAACAAACTCGTGCATCTGATATTCATCAACTACCGTAACATCTCAAATATACAAAAGTGAACAGTGACAAGGGAAGTATTCAGTGAAAAAGGAGGAGAATGAAAAGGGTAGGTTGCCCGTGTAGGTCTGTACCAGTGAATGGGCCCCTTCCTTTCCGCCTGCAACAAAAACAAAAGAAAATTATATAGATTAAAACCAAGTAACATAATGTTAAACAAACATTATCACATAACAAATATAAAGATCCATTAAAAACATACTTCTAATGCACACTTTGCAAGGAGGAAGCGGCAAAAAATTTTCAAGAATCCTCTTGTCAACAAAGCCTATACGGAACAGAGTACACTCATACAGCTCAGCAAATCAGACACAAGGGAGAATTCAGCAGCTTTCCCTAAGATGTATAGATAATTCCTCGTCCATATTCAACCCTCCAGGGGTTTTAGTGTGAAAATCAATAATATACCTAGATTCACGTTGTCTGAGTGTAAGCACTCTGTCTCCTCCTCTAGGATTTTTAGGAATTTGTTCGAGAATTAGATAACTTAACTCTGCTATGTTAGAAAAATGTTTTTCATAAAAATGACGTGCCACAGGATATTTAGGATCATTATTAGTAATTGCCCTCAGATGCTCGAGGACCCTTTTCTTTGCTGTACATGTGGTGCTCCCAATATACCATAGCTTACAACTGCACTCAATAGCATAGATGACAAAGCTAGTGCTACAGGTTAGAAATTGGGTGATTTTCTTGGTAACACCCCTATACTCTAATGTACCCCTGAATTTACTATGTCTACACGCTTTGCAATGGCCACACGGGAAAAACCCTATGAGGCCATGGCTAGCGGTAGTGGGGTAGTGGGTGATATCATTCTTAACCACCAAATCACGGATATTTCTATCCCGTCTGTATGTCACGTTAGGTCTGTCTGTCATGGTATTGCCTATGATCCCATCACTTTTCAAAATGTCCCAGTTTTTTGCTAAAATACGTTTGACTTCCTGAGAGTCAGAATTGTAGGTAAGAATCATACGTGTACTGTCCATCTCCTGTTCCCCTTCATCCACTGGTTTATCTCGCAGAGTATGAGATCTCTCTACCCCCGCCACCCTCTCCCTAGCTTTATTCAGGACCCAGTTTGGATAACCCTGGTTCTGAACCTGCTGATGATGATCTTGCTCTCCTCAGCATAGGCTACAGCATTGTTACAATTCCTTTTCGCCCTCAGCAGTTCTCCATATGGTATACTCCATTTTAGTGCCTCAGGGTGACTGCTGAGGGCATGTAGGATACTGTTACCTGCCGTTGCCTTCCGAAACAGAGAAGTACATACTTTCCCTTCTTTTATTTCAAGGCAAACATCAAGATATTCTGCTTTAGTGGCATCGATGTTCCCAGCGAGGAAGATGTTATACTTGTTGATATTCAGTTTGTTGATGAAAACCTCAGCCTCACCCCTAGAGCCCCTCCAGATGATGAAAAGGTCATCAATGTAACGTGACCACATGATGACTTTCCGGAGGTCCTCTTTGAGGGTGAGGCTGGCAAGATTTCCTCCTCCCAGTAGCCCATGAACAAATTAGCAAAACTGGGAGCGAAACAAGAACCCATCGCCGTGCCTGTAGTCTGCCTGTAGAGGGCGCCATTGAAGGAAAAATATTATTTTTAAGACAGAATTCTGTCATCTCAATGATCATACGACTATGCTCACGATACTTCAGTGGTCTATGCTTCAAAAAATGTTCACAGGCCTCCAGACCCTGCTGATGATCAATTATGGTGTAAAGGGAATGTACATCAAGGACAATGATAAAATAGTCCGGATTCCATGTCAGATTTTCCATTTTGCACAGAAAATCCTTTGTGTCCCTTATGTAGCTTGGTAATTGTGTGACAAAATTCCTCAAAAAAAAAAAAAAAAAAAAAAAAAAAAAATGCGTGTCGTTCGTACGGCTTGTACTCCGTGCGACTCGGTCGGGTTTTCCACGCGTTGCATCGTACTGCGCGGGTCGGACTTCGCGGGTATGTTTCGTTCGGGTTCCTTCCTGGTGTGTGTCGGTCGGTTCGATTCGCGTGGTTTTCCGGCCGGATAGCTGGTTTCCGCGCGGTTTGGTCATTCGGCTTGTGTTCCGTGCGAGTCGGTCGGATTTTGCACGCATTTCATCGTACTTGGCGGGTCGGGCTGCACCGGTACGTGTCGGTCGGAATAGATTCCCGATCCGAGTCGGTCGGTACGTTTTCCGGCCCGAGTTGGAATCGGCCCCTATCTCTATAGAAACATGGGCCTAACTATAACTACCTACTGGAGACAGCTAGTAGGTAATATATGTATATATATATATATATATATATATATATATATATATATATATATATATATATATATATATATATATATATATATATATATATATATATATATATATAATTCACTGAAAAAACCAAAGGTTACAGAGATGTTATGGTAAGGGACACATTTCACTCGTACAAAACCAGTGAAATTCAGCAGTTATAGTTACCTGAGCTAACTATAACTAATGCCCCCGAAATGCACTGCTTATGACCTCATATATTGCATCACTTTGCAGAGTGGTTGAGAAAGGGGGTGGGGCCTCTGACAAGGTCTTAGCAATCCAGCTGTGGGGGACTTACTTGTTGCAACAATAGGTGTTCTTAGCCCCCAATAACCCTCAGCAGCCAAGGGGAGTTCATTCCCCAAACAGTAGTACTCCAGGAGACCCCTTTGCAGAGTGGTTGAGAAAGGGGACGGGGCCTCCGATGACATCTCAGCAATCCCACTCTGTCGGATGTACTTGTCGCAAGAATAGGGGTCTTGGCCCCCAAATACCCTGAGCAGCCAAGGGGAGTTCATCCCCCAACCAGTAGTATGCTAGGAGGCGCCTGTGCAGAGTGGTTGAGAAAGGGGGTGGCGCCTCTGATGACTTCTCAGCAATACGGCTGTGGGGGACTTACTTGTCACAACAATAGGAGTTCTTGGCCCCCAATGACCCTCAGCTGCCAAGGGATGTTCATCCCCCAAACTCTAGTGCACCAGGAGACCCCTTTGCAGTGTGGTTGAGAAAGGGGGCGGGCCTCCGATGATGTTTCAGTAATCCGCCTATAAAGTCCTTCCTTGTCACAACAATAGGGGTTCTTGGCCCCCAACGATCCTAAGCAGCCAAGGGGAGTTCATCCCCCAACCAGTTGTACACCAGGTGGTCCCTTTGCAGAGTGGTGAAGAAAGGGGGAGGGCCTCTGACAACGTCTTAACAATTCATCCCCTGGGACCCGGCCATTTCCAAATGGGGAGGGGGCTGTGTGACTCACCTCCCCAGGCAATTTTGGCCCCGGGGACCCCATCCCCCAGGGTCCAGCCTTATATTTTTTTTTTTATTATAGGAGGGCTGCTGAGCGGCCCACCTCCTTGGGCCTATTTCACCCCCGGGGACAGGATCCCCTGGGGCCCGACCTTTTATTTAAAAAAAACTTTAATAGAGGAGGGGGCCATACAGCCCCCTCCTCTCTGCCAATTTCAGCCCTGAGGACCCCATCCCCCGGGGCCCAGGTATTACCAAATGGGGGAGGGGCCGCGTGATTTCGGTCCCTAGGGTTCCAATCCCCGCGGTCCCTACCGGCTCACCACTTCCGGCAGAAGCCGGCATTGCTTTTACACACAGGGAGCAGCAAAACATGCAGCCCCCTGTATGTGAAAGCAATTCGTCTGTTTCCCTCCTATCTTGACATCGGGCAGCGAAACAGATGAATACTCCGCTTCCAGTAAGCAAGACCATTGCACTGCTCTCGCTTGGTGGAAGCGGATGGTTTGCTGTAGCTTGGTGGATGCGGTTAAACCTCCCACCAAGTCACAGCAAACATCTGTGTCCCAGGGGAGTGATACCTGGGACATAGCAGGAGCCAGCCCTGAAGGGTGGCGGTCGCCAGGGCCATCCATGGCTCCACGAGGGGGTGCAGCCCCCCAGGGCTGCAGGGGTGCCCTGCGGGCCCCCCACATTATTTTCATGTTTAGCCCCGGGGAGTTGGTTGGCCCCGGGGCTCGAGGGTGCTGCATGGGCACCCTCCGCGTAAATAGAAACCAATGCACCAGAGAGATGGCGTTCCGCGGGGCTTTCATAAGCCCCAGGAGGGGGGCCTGTGCACCCCCCTTCTATTTTTATGATATGCCACTGGGACTTGGACCACCTGGGGGTTATTTAAAAGCGAGCACGGGAGCACACCCTTGCCTTTTAAAAAAAGAATTCTAACAAATTTGCGAATATCGCAATTTCGTGGCAATTGTTTTTTTTTAAATACTTTTTTGGCCCTGTGAGGTCCTAGCGGGACCCCAAGACCAAGTCTTCGGGATCAGGGTGTTCCTACCTTGCCCCCTTTTCTTTTTTAAATTTTTTTTGTGGTCAGGGATGGAGTCCCCAAGGCTGAAATCGGCCCGGGAGGGGGGCCGAGCAGTCCCCCTCCCCCTATTTATATTTTTTTTAAAAGGGGCCGGGCCATGGGAGATGGGGCTGAAATTGGCCTGGGAAGGGAGCCGCTTGGCCCCCATTCCCTTAAGTTTTAAAAATGTTTTTTTAAAAAGGCTTGGCCCCGGGTGATATGGTCCCCGGGGGCTGAAATTGGCCTGGAGAGGTGGGGCCATGATACCCCTCTCCCATTTAAAAATGGCTTGCTCTGCAAACGTGCCTCCTGGAGCTCTACTGCTTGGGGGCTGAAGCCTCCTTGCCTCTAGAGGGTCCTTAGGGTCCAACAAACCCTCTTGTTACCTCCAGTAAGTCCGACACAGGGGGATTGCTGAGAGGTTTTTAGAGGCCACGCCCTCTTTATCCACCACTCTACAAACACACCTCCTGGCACACTGCTGGTTGGGGAATGAAGCAGGGGTGGGCGGAGCTTACAGAGTTTCACTCTGCGGAAATCCGGGAAGTTACCGGAAAACTCAGTGAGATTCAGCGGCGTACCGTCAGCATGCGGAGTGTAATAATTAAGGCTGCGACCGGCTTGCAGGAGTTCACTCTTCTCGCCAAACTTGCGCTTAACTGCCAAATTCATTTGTTCATCAGGCAAGCAGGCTCAGGGCACACCACTGGCATGTTCTTGAAAGTCAGCAACATTACATTTCCGCAGTCAGAAGCCTCTCCTCACCTTGCAGCTCGCTTCTTAATTATTCATTTCATTCCTAACAGAGGAATCTTTGCCTGCCAACATAAATGTTTGAAGTAGAAGCTCACGTTTTTTTGAGCTGGGATTGCAACTGCTGCGAGCACACAATAGCAAATATTTAGCAATAATAATTTAGCAATAAATTAATAAGCAAGAATAATCATACATGAGTTTTTGGGCTTTTCGCACCTACCTTCTCCCGAGATGCAGGGCAGAGGTGGTCTCTGGGGCATTTCCCCACTGCCGTAGTAGGTGCTGGCGGTCTCCCCCAGGGATACGCAGCTGGACCTCCTGCGGGGCCAGATCACGGCCCGGGACCTTCTCTTCAGCCACCCTTCCTGGGACGGCCTCCTGGAGCTGGCCAAAGTGATCCGAACTGAGGGACAGGAGGGAGCCCACCAGCCTCACCACAAAGGTGCAAAGAGGGCAGGCAGAAGGAGACAGGGAGCCCAGATCGGTGACAGACTGCAGGCAGGCCAAGCTGGTGAAGAGCAACAGTAGCACTGTGGGTCGGTCCTCAGCAGGCTGATTAAATGAAACTCAGCCATTCCACAAGCCCTCGGCCAGGCAAGCACTGTCAGTGTGCCTCACCTCACTCTCGGAGCCACTCACAGCCTGGCCACCCTACTCATTGCTTTTCCCACTGCCACCCTCAGCAGCAGAAATACTTCTGGAAGGCAGGGAGCGAACGGAAGCACAGTCAGACGCGCACACAGTTCCAGGTGCCATAGGGCCTACCCTCCCCCTTGCAACTACCCTCTGGCATGCACACGTGCTGGCCTCCCAAAGGTGGCTGTTGTTGATTTAAAGCAGCAGCACCACTAGTTCTCGTGCCAGGCAGCCCCAGCCCAACTGCCACCCTTGCTCTGATTGGCTGATTGGTGTCAACAGCGAGTGCTGCAGCTGTGGGAGTTCACGCCTGCCAGGGCCAAGAGCAGTGGATATACATAAACAAATGTGTACTAGGGTGTGCATTGGTAAACTCCGCTACCCAGCGCTTGTTGGAGTTTTTATCAAACTCCACGTTCCGAGTGGAGTGCGGAGTAGCAAAAACTCAGCGAACCTCGCAGGCGGAGCGGAGTTGACTGCCCACTCCTAGAATGAAGTCTCCTTGGATGTTGAGGGTTCCTGGGGCCAACAAGCCCTCCTGTTACTTCCAGTTAGTACTACACCACATGATTGCTGAGAGTACTTCGGAGGCCACGCCCCCTTTCTCCACCACAATGCAAACATGCCTCCTGGCATACTACTGGTTGGGGGATGATGTCCCCATGGCTCTAGAAGGTCCTTGGGGGCTAACAAGGCCTCCTGTTACCTCCAGCAAGTCCCACCCAACGGGATTGCTGAGAGGAATTTGGATGCCACGCCCCCTTTCTCCACCACTCTGCAAACGTGCCTCCTGGTGCACTGCTGGGGGCCAACAAGTCCTTCTCTTATTTCCAGTAAGTCCCACAGAGAGCGATTGATGAAAGGACTTTGGAGGCCACACCCCCTTTGTCTACCACTCTGCAAATGCACCTAATGGCGCACTGCTGGTTTGGGGATGAAGTCTCCTTGGGTCTAGAGTGTCCTTGGGGACAACAAACTCTCCTGTTACCTCCAGTAAGTCCCACACAGTGTAATTGCTGAGAGGTCTTTGGAGGCCACTCCCCCTTTTTCCACCCCTCTGCAAGCACGCCTCCTGGTGCACTGCTGGTTGGGGGATGAAGTCCTCTTGGATGCTGAGAGTTTTGGGGGGCCCAGAAGCCCTCTTGTTACTTCCACTAAGTCCCACACAACAGGATTCCTGAGAGCTGGTCCAAGACCCCACCCCCTTGCTCCACCACTCTACAAACATGGCTACTAGTTAAATAACCATGGAAATTCCCTTAAAAAAACAAAGCTTACTGGGTCGTTATAGTTAGTAAATAGAATAAAAAAATCCTTAGAAATTCACTGAAAAAAAAGAAAGTTACAGGGATGTTATAGTTAGGCTCAGACTACACTCGTACAAAACCAGTGAAATTCAGCAGTTATAGTTACCTGAGCTAACTATAACCTACACCCCCGCAATGCACTGCTTATCACCTCACATATTACATCACTCATGACATGGTTAGTGACCTCAGTGATGGCATCACTGGACCGCCATGTCCCCGGGGCAGTAATTGTAAATTACTGGCAGGGGACTGCCACCTCCCCGGGGCACACACATTATTTAAAAAGAATGTGGGGGAGGCCCTAAGGTCTCCCCCACAGCCCCAGGACCACCACCTCCCAGGGGCAGAAATAATATATTTGTGGGGGAGCCACATGGCTCCCTCGCTGCCCAGGGGACTGCCACCTCCCTGGGTCTTAAACAGAATAATTAAGGAGGACTGTTGCGGAACCCTGGCCCGAGGGGCCACTACCCCCACAGGGCTAAATACTTGAAAGAGGGAGGCCACCCTGCCCCCCTGGTGGAGCTGTGGATGGCCCTGAGGTCCACCACCCCCCAAGGCCGACTCCAGCAATGTCCCTTGGTGCCCATCCCCAGGACACTGGTGTTTGTGATGGCTTGGTGGGAGCATGTTCAGCAGCTCCCTCTGTCCAAAAGCAATGCCAGCTCCCGCAGGATGCAGGGAGCTGTCAGGGACCCCACAGCCCCCAATGAAAATGACTGGGTGCCCTGGTCCCACCCAGGGCACATAGTATAAAAGCCAGGCCCCGTGAGATTGGGTCCCTGGGGCCAAAATCAGCCTGGGAGGGGGGCTGCTTTTCCCCCTTCCTTTTTAAAAAAAGAAAAGTGGCAGGCCCCAGGGGATGGGGTCCCCGGGGCTGAAATCGACCCGGGAGGGGGGCTGCACAGGCCCTCTTCTCTAAAAATAGAAAATAAATAAATAAAAAAAGCCCAGCAACTCACCAGAGCCCCGCCGCCTTTCTCCACCACTCAGCAAAGCACCGCCTGGCACGCTGCTGGTTGAAGGATGAAGTGCCCTTGCTTCCAGGGGGTCCTTGGGTGGCGAACAACCCCTCTTGTTACCTCCAGTAAGTCCCACACAGCGAGATTGCTAAGAGGTTGTCGGAGGCCACGCACCCTTTCTCCATGACTCTGCAAACGTGCCTCCTTGTGCACTACTGGTTGGGGAATGAATTCCACTTTACTTCTGAAGGCCTCAGGATGCCTCACAGACTCCCCGGGTCCCGGGGACCACCACCTTTCTGGGGGCCAAATACCAAAATGGGAGAGGGCCGTGCAGTCCCCCTCTCAGGCCGTTCTTGGCCCCAGGGATCACCACCTCCCGTGGTGACCCTTCTAAGTAAAAAAATGCAGCCCCCCTCCTGGAGCCAATAGTGACCCTGGGGACCGCCACCCCCCAGGGCCGGCTCCAGAAATGTCCCGGGGTACCCACCCCCGGGACATTGCAATTTGCTATGGCTTCCCACCAAGCCAAGGACATCCTTGGGGTCCAACTACCCCTCCTGTTACCTCCAGTAAGTCCCCCATGGTTGTATTGCTAAGAGGTCTTCAGAGCCCACGTCCCCTTTCTCCACCACTCTGCAAACGCGACTCCTGGCACACTACTGGTTGAGGGATGAAGTCCACTTTACTCCTGAGGGACCTCTAGGACCAAGAAGCCCTCCTGTTACCTCCTGTAAGTCCTACACAGAGGGATTCCTGAGAGATGGTCGGTGGGCAGCCCCCTTTCTCCACCACTCTGCAAACATGACTACTACTTAAAAAAACATAGAAATTCAGTGAAAAAACCAAAGGTTAGAAGGACTTTATAGTTAGGAATTAGCATTTAAAAAACCTTAGAAATTCACAGAAAAGAACAAAGGTTACAGGGACGTTATAGTTAGGCTCAGATTTCACTCGTACAAAACCAGTAACATTCTGCAGTTATAGTTAGAGAGCTAACTATAACTTGCGCCCCATGATACACTGCTTATGGCCTCACGTATTACATCACTCACGACATGGTCAGTGATATCACTGATGACATCTCAAATTACATCAATGATGACATCACTGATGATCTAGTGAGTGTAAGTATTCACAATGCAACAACCCAAATGAAAAAGATCATGAAGTAAAAACATTGTTTTTAAAATTCATTATGGCACAGCCAAGTATTAAGAAGATCTTGCAAAAGAATTGGCATATTCTGAAGAATGATGAACATCTTAAGGATGTTGTGCAGATGGGTCCGCGGACAACCTCAAAGAAAGCAAGATCTTTGGGAGATATTTTAACATCTAGTCACTATGACCCAAAGAAAGAAGAAAAGAATTGGCTCTCTGAACACGGGAGGTTTTATAAAATGCAGGTCTTGTAAGGCATGTAAATATGGATGAAATTGCAAGAGTTATCGAACCTTAGAAGGCCATGTGGTGACAATCAACGATAGAATTTATTGTAATACAGATTATGTTGTCTATGTCCTCAGATGCGGATGTGATAAACTGTAAGTGGGCAGTACTATCAACAAGTTAAAATTGAGGATTTTACAACATATAAAGTCAATAAAAAATGGTGATAAGAATTATCCCATGGCCTGCCACTTTGAACAACATCACAATCAATCACTGGCAGCATTCAGCTATTGTGGAATCAAGTATATTCGGGCCGACCCAAGGGGGAGTGATCGAGAAAAAGAACTGAGAAAGCAAGAATCACAATTGATATTATCATTAGGAACAGAGAAACCTTGGGGCCACAACACTGACTCTGAACTATATGTCCATTTGTGAGTAGATAATGAGTGAAATTCTTTATTTTTTGCTTATAATAAGAGACATGTATATACAGAAAAAATCTTTTTATATGTATATTCTCTTATGCACCTGGTTTCCTTTTGGGCATTCTATCCTCATCTTCCCCTTTTCTATGTTTACATTTAATGAACATTGCATTATTTATATTTTTGAGAGGTACTATGATGATCTAAGATGAATAAGGGGTATTGCCTTTTGTGTAGATTTCTCTAGCATCCCCATAAAGAATGGACGCATTGTGTTGTTAGAGGAGTAATCTTTTAAGAATGGTTTAGGATATTACACATATGTTTTGTAATCAGGTCTTATAAAAGTTTTACAACCAAGCACAGTGCACTTTGTAAACATTATGCACCTTAAATACAATCGGATTGTGCAATCTTGCATTGTGCACTTTATAGATGGTTAACACCTTGTACACAACAGAATTCTATATTCTCATGAATTGCATTGTACCATATAATATGTGGAAGATTTGGAATTGTACGATTTATTTACAATCATGTGCTATGCACTTTATATATTTGAATCATACTAGGATGCACTATTCACTTTATAGTACATTCATGTGCAATAGAATTTTATAACAAATGCTTTTTATGCACAAGGCACTTTGCAAGATGGATATTTGAATATGGAATTACATTCCAAGTGGATTCATTTATGTGTTTCTTTATTAAGTACCTCAATAGAGGATTGTGTGTTTGGAGCAAAACCCTGCTTTGACATGTGAATCATGAATTTGTGATGTAAATGGAATTAGGAAATGGGCTTGAATGCACCTTTGTCTTAATTTATGATTATGCCCTATGGTTAAGAAATTATGCAATTTATATGACATGAAGCACCTTATGATAAGGAATCTTGAAGTTATTGAGTGTAACTATAAAGTTGAAAAATTTGCATCCATTGTAGAAGGAAAAGTTATGAAACTTAAAAACTTATATTTATTGGACAATGTGAAGTGCTTTAAATCCCTTATAGCCATGATGGGGTACTGAATTTGAGATATGAATAGACTTTCGGGGCATTTGTATTTGAATGCACGCCAAAAAAACATGGAGGATACAAATTGCCGATATAGAATGTTTGAAATTGTCGCTCTAGTGTTTAAGTGTCATCAAGGTGGAAAAAGGACTATTATTAAAACGCAATGCACTGCGATGTCTGTAAGACCCAATCGAAGGCGTCAGCAGAAACACGTTGGCTGTTTCATTTTTAATAGCTTTTTGTGGCAAAAGATATTTGGTGTTCACACAATAAAATTGGAATTTGCATAATATTTCCTGGATGCCGAGAATTTATTTATGCTGTGCCGCAGTGTTGGTGGTTCTGGAGGAGAATGCAGTAAAAGAGTATATATATATATGTATATATATATATATATATATATATATATATATATATATATATATATATATATATATATATATATATATATATATGTATATAAACCAATGCTCTCTCCCACGAGGACAGAAAAGCACGACACAGCTCCGGAGTGCAGAAAGCGGCTTTATTGATTTTCTTACACACGGTGACAACAGTCCATGAAACGCTTGTGGCAGACGAGTTTCAGCCTTGATTGGCTTTCTTCAGTGCCGGTTCCACGGGCTGCTCGTTATCCTTGGGGGTCAAACAAGACAAAGATGTTATAGTGACCGCTCCCAGTCAAGTGGTTACTTGCCCCTCCTCCATCTCAAGGGTGTGTCAACATCTCGCGTTAACCCTGCCAGGCAACAGCCTGCTGGTAGTTGGAGTCCTCTAGGGTTGCCTATTAAGTAATTAGGACAAACCCAACACCAAGTGATGTCCCAATAATTATTGGATATCGGGCCCCACACCAGCTCAAGTGCCCAGAGGGATAAAAAGCCGCTTGTGAACCCCTTCTCAGGCAAACAATTTACCTCCTCTCTCCCCATGCAGAAATCAATCCTCAATAGTCCATCAAATTGCTGGGGGGGGCAGCGTGTTTTGCAGTACAATACAATGGTCAAAAATGCTGTTTTACCACGCTGCTCCTGAACGAGAGGGCGTGTCGTGAGCCAGCAACAGCTTGCTGGCGAAACATAAACCAATGCTCTCTCCCACGAGGACAGAAAAGCAAGACACAGCTCCGGAGTGCAGAAAGCGGCTTTATTGATTTTCTTACACACGGTGACAACAGTCCATGAAACGCTTGTGGCAGACGCGTTTCAGCCTTGATTGGCTTTCTTCAGTGCCGGTTCCACGGGCTGCTCATTATCCTTGGGGGTCAAACAAGACAAAGATGTTATAGTGACCGCTCCCAGTCAGGTGGTTACTTGCCCCTCCTCCATCTCGAGGGTGTGTCAACATCTCGCGTTAACCCTGCCAGGCAACAGCATGCTGGTAGTTGAAGTCCTCTAGGGTTGCCTATTAAGTAATTAGGACAAACCCAACACCAAGTGATGTCCCAATAATTATTGGATATCGGGCCCCACACCAGCTCAAGTGCCCAGTGGGATAAAAAGCCGCTTGTGAACCCCTTCTCAGGCAAACAATTTACCTCCTCTCTCCCCATGCAGAAATCAATCCTCAATAGTCCATCAAACTGCTGGGGGGGCAGCGTGTTTTGCAGTACAATGCAATGTACAAAAATGCTGTTTTACCACGCTGCCCCTGAACGAGAGGGCGTGTCGTGAGCCAGCAACAGCTTGCTGGCGAAACATAAACCAATGCTCTCTCCCATGAGGACAGAAAAGCACGACACAGCTCCGGAGTGCAGAAAGCGGCTTTATTGATTTTCTTACACACGGTGACAACAGTCCATGAAACGCTTGCGGCAGACGCGTTTCAGCCTTGAGAGGCAGTAAAACAGGCACTCGTCATTTTCTTTTAAGTACCACCCTCTGATGGGATGATGCGAAAGCCTTCTGGGGCTTGTAGTGCTCAAATGTCTCCATAGTGGATTTTACTTGCCACGCATAATTAATTACTGTCTCTCAACAAGCCCGTGAACAAGGAGCACAGGGCTCCGAAACGTGTAGGGCAACGAGTGAATTCCCAGGATGTTCCCGGTTCAGCATTAATAAAGACCTTGTTCATCATGACGGGATCTGCCTGCTTCAGAGTGCACCTCAATTTTGGACGCTTTTGGTATGATATACACCGGCCTGTCCAGGTCGGGAGTGTGCACCGCCACCGCAATGAAGTGTGGACTGGGGTTGTAGATACACTGCGACCGATTCCAGAGGAGCAGGTTGGCGGCAGATGAGCAGGGGGCACCACTGGGGGCCCATTGAGGGCCCGGACATTGTAATTAATTATGCGTAGCAAGTAAAATCCACTATGGAGACATTTGAGCACTACAAGCTCCAGAAGGCTTTTCGCATCATCCCATCAGAGGGCGGTACTCAAAAGAAAATGACGAGTGCCTGTTTTACTGCCTCTCAACAAGCCCGTGAATAAGGAGCACAGGGCTCCGAAATGCGTAGGGCAACGAGTGAATTCCCAGGATGTTCCAGGTTCAGCATTAATAAAGACCTTGTTCATCATGACGGGGTCTGCCTGCTTCAGAGTGCACCTCAATTTTGGACGCTTTTGGTATGATATACACCGGCCTGTCCAGGTCGGGAGTGTGCACCGCCACCGCAATGAAGTGTGGACTGGGGTTGTAGATACACTGCGACCGATTCCAGAGGAGCAGGTTGGCGGCAGATGAACGGGGGCACCACTGGGGGCCCATTGAGGGCCCGGACATTGTAATTAATTATGCGTGGCAAGTAAAATCCACTATGGAGACATTTGAGCACTACAAGCCCCAGAAGGCTTTTCGCATCATCCCATCAGAGGGCGGTACTAAAAAGAAAATGACGAGTGCCTGTTTTACTGCCTCTCAACAAGCCCGTGAACAAGGAGCTCAGGGCTCCGAAACGCGTAGGGCAACGAGTGAATTCCCATGATGTTCCCGGTTCAGCATTAATAAAGACCTTGTTCATCATGACGGGGTCTGCCTGCTTCAGAGTGCACCTCAATTTTGGACGCTTTTGGTATGATATATATATATATATATATTCACTGAAAAAACCATAGGTTTCAGGGACGTTATAGTTAGAAATTTTCATTTAACCCCTTGCATGCTCGGGACGGCTCCCGGCCGTCATGCGTCACGGTGGGCGTGTGCGGAGGATGGCCGGGGGCCGTCCGAATCCCGCCCACTATTCAAATCGCCCGCACAGCGCGAAAATTCACGCCGCATGCAAGGAGTTAAAAAACCTTTGAAATTCACTGAAAAAACCATAGGTTTCAGAGACGGCATAGTTAGAAATTAGCATTTAAAAAACCTTTGAAATTCACTGAAAAAACCACAGGTTTCAGGGACGTTATAGTTAGTTGGACATTTCACTCGTACAAAACCAGAGAAATTCGGCTGTTAAAGTTAGTTGAGCTAACTATAACGCGCCCCCCGCAATGCACTGCTGATGACATCACATATTACATCACTCATGACATGGTCAGTGACATCACTGATGACATCTCAAATTACATCACTGATGACTACACTGATGACATCATCCACATGATAATCTGATGCACCTCCTCACAGCCTAATATAACCTTTGATACACCCACTCTAAATTACAGACTGCCATTCTTGAAATGATAGACACACCAATACCAGTTACTACATACCCACTCACTGATTCCTAGGTCTACACACACATCCACTCCCTCATCCATACAGTCACTCATACATGCAGTCACTCATGAATACAGCCAGTATCATATGCACTCATACACCCATAGTGACACTCGCACACCGCCACTCACCCATACAGTTACTCACACAGCTAGTCATTCATGCAAAGAATCAATCATACTCCCATTTACTTACCTACACACTTATACACACACCACCTCACTTATTTATACAGATACTATCACATACTTACTCTCTTATTCAATCACTGACACAAGCACACACTCATCCACACAGCCACTCTCACAATCACTCACTCTCACATATAGTCACTTATATACTCCAACACTCACATATACTGCCTTTCACATATGTAGTTACTTACCCATGTACCACTGAGGCGTCCATTCACTCACCAACACAGCTATACGCACACTCACTAACCCATACAGCTCCTAACACTCACAGTCATGAACCCATACACCCAGCGAATCACCCACTAACACATCCATGCAGGAAGTCACACACACCCCATCCACCCACACAGACTCTCAGGTACCCATACAGATACTCAGACAACCAATCAATAACCCATATAGACACTCATGTAGCTACTCACCAACCCATGCAGTCGCTTACACACCAACAGACAGACAGATACAAACATTCACACAGTTTAATCACTAACCCATGCATTCAGTAAGACACGTTTAATCACTCACTTATATAGTCGGTCACGCACCTACTAACTCATCCATTCAGACACTCATACACCCACTCATTCTTCAATACACCTAGGCCTATATATATATATATATATATATATATATATATATTCACTAAAAAACCATAGGTTTTAGGGACAGTTATAGTTAGTTGGACATTTCACTCGTACAAAACCATAGAAATTCCCCGTTATAGTTAGTTCAGCTAACTATAACTCGCGCCCGCAATGCACTGCTGATGACGTCACATATTACATCACTCATGACATGGTCAGTGACATCACTCATGACATCACTTATGACATCTCAAATGACATCACTGATGACATCACTGATGACATCATCCAGTGACCGTGTGTTTCTGTAAAGTTTAAATATGTTTAATATATATAGGGAAAGGCGTATTGAAGAATGAGCGGGTGTATAAGTGTCTGAATGGATGATTTAGTACGTGCGTGACTGACTCTACAAGTGAGTGATTAAACGTATCTTACTGAATGCATGGGTTAGTGACTAAACTGTGTGAATGTCTGTATCCGTCTGTTTGTTGGTGTGTAAGTGGATGCATGGATTTGCGAATAGCTACATGAGTGTCTATATGGGTTATTGATTGGTTCTCTGAGTATCTGTATGGCTGCCTGAGTGTTTGTGTGGGTGGGGTGTGTGTGACTCTGTACATAGATGTGTGAGTGGGTGATTCACCGAGTGCATGATTTCAAGAGTGCATCTGTGATGGACTGCTTGGGTGGGTGAGTGTGTGTATGGGTGTGTTAGTGAGTTAATGTATATCTCAGTGGTACATGTGCGAGTAACTACATATGTAAAAGGCAGTATATATGTGTGTTAGAGTATTTAAATGGCTATAAGTGAGAGTGTGTGATTGTGAGAGTGGCTGTATGGATGCGTGTGTGCTTGTATCAGTTATTGTATAAGAGCGTAAGAATGTGCTAGTATTTGTATGAGTAAGTGAGCTGGTGTGTGTATAACTGTATAGGTGAGTAAATGGGTGTGTGATTAATTTTTGCATGACTGACTAGGTGTGTGAGTACCTCTATGGATGAGTGGCGGTGTGTGAGTGTTTATATAGGTGTATGAGTGCATATGATAGTCCTGTACTGAGTGACTGTAAGTATGAGTGACTGTACGGGTGAGTGAGTAGATGTGTGTGTGTAGACCTAAGAATCAGTGAGTGGTATGTTGTTATTGGTATTGGAGTGTGTATGGTTTTGAGAATGGCAGTCTGTAATTTAGAGTGGGTGTATCAAAAGTTATATTAGGGTGTGAAAAGATGCATCAAATTATCACATGGATGATGTCATCAGTGATGTCATTTGAGATGTCATGAGTGATGTCATCAGTGATGTCACTGACCATGTCATGAGTGATGTAATATGTGACGTCATCAGCAGTGCATTGCGAGGCGCGAGTTATAGTTAGCTGAACTAACTATAACGGGGAATTTCTATGGTTTTGTGCGAGTGAAATGTCCAACTAACTATAACTGTCCCTAAAACCTATGGTTTTTTAGTGAATTTCAAAGGTTTTTTAAATGCTAATTTCTAACTATAACGTGTCTGAAACCTATGGTTTTTTCAGTGAATTTCAAAGGTTTTTAAATGCTAATTTCTAACTATAACGTGCCTGAAACCTATGATTTTTTAAGTGCATTTCAAAGGTTTTTTAAATGCTAGTTTCTAACTATGCCTACAGAGGTAGGACATGTGAAGAAAGAAGAAAAACGCACAGAAAGAAGCAAAAGAAATGCAGAAAGAAGCAACAGAAGTCCACAAAGACGAAGAAAAGTGCAGGAAGAAGCAAAAGATGTGCAGAAAGAACCAACAGAGGAGCAGAAAGAGGCCTTGTTGCAAAATCATCCTGTGCCCACAACTTTTTCAGACGGGTACTGGTGGTAACTGACTCTGACTAACCAGAGTCAGTGCTAAGCTAAAAGACACTTAGAATACAGTGAAAACACCTACATACACTAGGGAACACTATGCATTGGGGTACCCCTGTGATTAGCATGACCTCCTCTGTAAGTCCCTAGTACATAATAGGGCAGGGGGATTAAAACTACCTCTTAAAACGCACTACAGGGCGCGTTTGCACAGTGGTGAAGGGAGGGGGCCTGAGGTGACATGTGTGCAAACGCGCCCCGTGGCGCGTTTTAAGTTGCGGGATTAAGTCCCCTTGAATCCTGAGGGTCCCTGGGGCCCAACTAGCCCCCAGGTACCTACAGTTAGGACCACAGAGCTGAGTTGCAGAGAGGCGTTCCGAGGCCACACACCTTTTTCACCTCTCTGCAACGCAACTCTGTTGTGCTTACTGAAGGTACCTGGTGGGCTAGTTGGCCCCAGGGTCCCTCAGGATTCAAGGGAATTAATTCCCCAACTTAAAACGCACCACAGGGCGTGTTTGCGCACATGTCACCTGAGGCCCCGCCCCCTCCCTTCACCACTGTGCAAACGCGCCCCATGGCGCGTTTTAAGTTGGGGGATTAGGTCACCTTGAATCCTGAGGGTCCCTGTGGCCCAACTAGCCCACCAGGTACTTCCACTAAGCACCACAGGCCTGCGTTGCGTTGTGCAGTTGTGTTTAGGTAGTGAAGGGGGTCGTGCGGGGTGTAGTGTTTTAGGGTTTAGGGTAGTGCAGTGGTGTTTGAGTAGTGTAGGGGGTCATGCTGGGGGTAGATTTAGGGTTTAGGGTAGTGCAGTGGTGTTTGGATTGTCTAGGGAGTCGTGCTGGGGGAGTGTTTTAGGGTTTAGGGTAGTGCAGTGGTGTTTGGGTAGTGTAGGGGTCGTGCTGGGGGTAGTGTTTTAGGGTTTAGGGTAGTGCAGTGGTGTTTGGGTAGTGTAGGGGGTCGTGCTGGGGGTAGTGGTTTAGGGTTTAGGTTAGTGCAGTGGTGTTTGGGTAGTGTAGGGGTACTGCTGGGGGTAGTGTTTTAGGGTTTAGGGTAGTGCAGTGGTGTTTGGGTAGTGTAGGGGTACTGCTGGGGGTAGTGTTTTAGGGTTAAGGGTAGTGCAGTGGTGTTTGGGTAGTGTAGGGGTTCGTGCTGGGGGTAGTTTTTAGGGTTTAGGGTAGTGCAGTGGTGTTTGTGTAGTATAGGGGGTAGTGTTTTAGGGTTTAGGGTAGTGCAGTGGTGTTTGTGTAGTGTAGGGGGTCGTGCTGAGGGTAGTGTTTTAGGGTTTAGGGTAGTGCAGTGGTGTTTGTGCAGTGTAGGAGGTCGTGTTTTAGGGTTTAGGGTAGTGCAGTGGTCTTTGGGTAGTGTAGGGAGTCGTGCGGGGGGTAGTGTTTTAGTGTTTAAGGTAGTGCAGTGGTCTTTGGGTAGTGTATGGGGTCGTGCGGGGGTAGTGTTTTAGGGTTTAGGGTAGTGCATTGGTGTTTGGGTAGTGTAGGGCGTCCTGCGGGGGTTAGTGTTTTAGGGTTTAGGGCAGTGCAGTGGTGTTTGGGTAGTGTAGGGGGTCATGCTGGGGGGAGTGTTTTAGGGTTTAGGGCAGTGCAGTGGTGTTCGGGTAGTGTAGGGGGTCGTGCTGGGGGAGTGTTTTAGGGTTTAGGGCAGTGCAGTGGTGTTTGGGTAGTGTAGGGGGTCGTGCTGGGGGAGTGTTTGAGGGTTTAGGCCAGTGCAGTCGTGTTTGGGTAGTGTAGGGGGTCATGCTGGGGGGAGTATTATAGGGTTTAGGGTAGTGCAGTGGTGTTTGGGTAGTGTAGGGGTCGTGCTGGGGGTAGTGTTTTAGGGTTTAGGGCAGTACAGTGGTGTTCGGGCAGTGTAGGGGGTCGTGCTGGGGGTGGTGTTTTGGGTTTAGGGCAGTGCAGTGGTGTTCGGGCAGTGTAGGGGGTCATGCTGGGGGTGGTGTTTCAGGGTTTAGGACAGGGCCGTGGTGTTCGGGCAGTGTAGGGGGTCATGCAGGGGGTGGTGTTTCAGGGTTTAGGGCAGTGCAGTGGTGTTTGGGCAGTGTATGGGGTTGTGCAGGGGTGGTGTTTCAGGGTTTAGGGCAGTGGTGTTCGGGCAGTGTAGGGGTCGTGCTGGGGTGGTGTTTCAGGGTTTGGGGCAGTGCAGTGGTGTTCGGGCAGTAAAGGGGTCGTGCTGGGGGTGGTGTTTCAGGGTTTTGGGCAGTGCAGTGGTGTTCGGGCAGTGTAGGGGGTCGTGCAGGGGTGGTGTTTCAGGGTTTAGGGCAGTGCAGTGGTGTTCGGGCAGTGTAGGGGGTCGTGCAGGGTTGTGGTGTTTCAGGGTTTAGGGCAGTGCAGTGGTGTTCGGGCAGTGTAGGGGGTCGTGCTGGGGCTGGTGTTTCAGGGTTTAGGGCAGTGCAGTGGTGTTCGGGCAGTGTAGGGGGTCGTGCTGGGGCTGGTCTTTCAGGGATTAGGGCAGTGCAGTGGTGTTCGGGCAGTGTAGGGGGTCGTGCTGGGGCTGGTCTTTCAGGGATTAGGGCAGTGCAGTGGTGTTCGGGCAGTGTAGGGGGTCGTGCTGGGGCTGGTGTTTCAGGGTTTAGGGCAGTGCAGTGGTGTTCGGGCAGTGTAGGGGGTCGTGCTGGGGGTGGTGTTTCAGGGTTTAGGGCAGTGCAGTGGTGTTCGGGCAGTGTAGGGTGTCGTGCTGTGGGGTGGTGTTTCAGGGTTTAGGGCAGTGCAGTGGTGTTCGGGCAGTGTAGGGGGTCATGCAGGGGGTGGTGTTTCAGGGTTTAGGGCAGTGCAGTGGTGTTTGGGCAGTGTAGGGGGTCATGCAGGGGTGGTGTTTCAGGGTTTAGGGCAGTGCAGTGGTGTTCGGCCAGTTTAGGTGGTCTTGCTGGGGGTGGTGTTTCAGGGTTTAGTGCAGTGGTGTTCGGGCAGTGTAGGGGGTCTTGCTGGGCGTGGTGTTTCAGGGTTTAGGACAGTGCAATGGTGTTCGGGCAGTGTAGGGGGTCTTGCTGGGGCTGGTGTTTCAGGGTTTAGGGCAGTGCAGTGGTGTTCAGGCAGTGTATGGGGTCCTGCTTGGGCTGGTGTTTGAGGGTTTAGGGCAGTGCAGTCGTGTTCGGGCAGTGTAGGGGGTCGTGCTGGGGCTGGTGTTTCAGGGTTTAGGGCAGTGCAGTGGTGTTCGGGCAGTGTAGGGGGTCGTGCTGGGGCTGGTGTTTCAGGGTTTAGGGCAGTGCAGTGGTGTTCGGGCAGTGTAGGGGGTCGTGCTGGGGCTGGTGTTTCAGGGTTTAGGGCAGTGCAGTGGTGTTCGGGCAGTGTAGGGGGTCGTGCTGGGGGTGGTGTTTCAGGGTTTTGGGCAGAGCAGTGTTGTTCGGGCAGTGTAGGGGTCGTGCTGGGGTTGGTGTTTCAGCGTTTAGGGCAGTGCAGTGGTGTTCGGGCAGTGTAGGGGGTCTTGAGGGGGTGGTGTTTCAGGGTTTAGCGCAGTGGTGTTCGGACAGTGTGGGGGTCTTACTGGGGGTGATGTTTCAGGGTTTAGGGCAGTGCAGTGGTGTTTGGGCAGTGTAGGGGGTCTAGCTGGGGGTAGTGTTTCAGGGTTCTGGGCAGTGCAGTGGTGTTCGTGCAGTGTAGGGGGTCATGCTGGGGGTGGTGTTTCAGGGTTTAGGGCAGTGCAGTAGTGTTCGGGCAGTGTAGGGGGTCGTGCAGGGGGTGGTGTTTCAGGGTTTAGGGCAGTGCAGTGGTGTTCGGGCATTGTAGGGGGTCGTGCTGGTGGTGGTGTTTCAGGGTTTAGGGCAGTGCAGTGGTGTTCGGGCAGTGTAGGGGGCCATGCAGGGGTGGTGTTTCAGGGTTTAGGGCAGTGCAGTGGTGTTCGGGCAATGTAGGGGGTCATGCTGGGGCTGGTGTTTCAGGGTTTAGGGCAGTGCAGTGGTGTTCGGGCAGTGTAGGGGTGTTGCTAGGGTGGTGTTTCAGGGTTTAGGGCAGTGGTGTTCGGGCAGTGTAGGGGGTCGGGCACGGGGTGGTGTTTCAGGGTTTAGGGCAGTGCAGTGGTGTTCGGGCAGTGTAGGGGGTTGTGCTGTGGCTGGTGTTTCAGGGTTTAGGGCAGTGCAGTGGTGTTCGGGCAGTGTAGGGGGTCTTGCTGGGGCTGGTGTTTCAGGGTTTAGGGCAGTGCAGTGGTGTTTGGGCAGTGTAGGGGGTTGTGCAGGGGGTGGTGTTTCAGGGTTTAGGGCAGTGCAGTGGTGTTCGGGCAGTGTAGGGGGTCGGGCTGGGGCTGGTGTTTCAGGGTTTAGGGCAGTGCAGTGGTGTTCGGGCAGTGTAGGGGGTCGTGCTGGGGGTGGTGTTTCAGGGTTTAGGGCAGTGCAGTGGTGTTCAGATCCGAAGCCACCGAAGTCATCTGCGGCGTTCCACAAGGATCCTCACTCAGCCCAACCCTCTTCAACGTCTACATGAGCCCCCTCGCAGCCATCGCACGCCGACACAACCTCAACATCATCTCCTACGCCGACGACACCCAGCTGATCCTCTCCCTCACCAACGACCCCACCACCGCCAGAGCCAACCTACACGACGGGATGAGAGACGTCGCCGACTGGATGAGGAACAGCCGCCTTAAACTGAACTCAGATAAGACGGAAGTCCTCATCCTGGGCTCATCACCCTCCGCCTGGGACGACTCCTGGTGGCCCCGGCCCTGGGCACCGCGCCCAAGCCAACGGACCACGCACGCAACCTGGGCTTCATCCTGGACTCCTCCCTGTCGATGACCAGACAAGTCAACGCCGTCTCATCTTCATGCTTCAACACCCTGCGCATGCTCCGCAAGATCTTCAGATGGATCCCCACTGAAACCAGGAAGACCGTCACCCAGGCACTCGTCACCAGCCGACTGGACTATGGGAACACCCTCTACGCCGGAACCACAGCCAAACTTCAAAAGAGACTCCAGCGCATCCAGAACGCCTCCGCACGACTCATCCTGGACATCCCCCGACACAGCCACATCACCGTGCACCTGAAAGACCTGCACTGGCTCCCCGTCAGCAAGAGAATCACGTTCAGACTCCTCACCCACGCACACAAGGCCCTCCACGACCTGGGCCCAAAGTACCTCAACGACCGCATGACCTTCTACACGCCCACACGCCAGCTACGATCAACCAGCCACGCCCTCGCCACCGTACCACGCATCCGCAGAACCACCGCCGGAGGAAGATCCTTCTCCTACCTGGCAGCCAAGACCTGGAACTCCCTCCCCACTCACCTTCGGCGAACCCAGGACCATCTCTCCTTCAGGAAGCAGCTCAAGACCTGGCTGTTCGAGCAGTAACTTACCCCCTCCCCCAGCGCCTTGAGACCCTCCCGGGTGAGTAGCGCGCTCTATAAATGCCGTGATTGATTGATTGATTGATTGAGTGTTCGGGCAGTGTAGGGTGTCGTGCTGTGGGGTGGTGTTTCAGGGTTTAGGGCAGTGCAGTGGTGTTCGGGCAGTGTAGGGGGTCATGCAGGGGGTGGTGTTTCAGGGTTTAGGGCAGTGCAGTGGTGTTTGGGCAGTGTAGGGGGTCATGCAGGGGGTGGTGTTTCAGGGTTTTGGGCAGAGCAGTGTTGTTCGGGCAGTGTAGGGGGTCTAGCTGGGGGTAGTGTTTCAGGGTTCTGGGCAGTGCAGTAGTGTTCGGGCAGTGTAGGGGGTCGTGCTGGGGGTGGTGTTTCAGGGTTTTGGGCAGAGCAGTGTTGTTCGGGCAGTGTAGGGGGTCGTGCTGGGGTTGGTGTTTCAGCGTTTAGGGCAGTGCAGTGGTGTTCGGGCAGTGTAGGGGGTCTTGAGGGGTGGTGTTTCAGGGTTTAGCGCAGTGGTGTTCGGACAGTGTGGGGGGTCTTACTGGGGGTGATGTTTCAGGGTTTAGGGCAGTGCAGTGGTGTTTGGGCAGTGTAGGGGGTCTAGCTGGGGGTAGTGTTTCAGGGTTCTGGGCAGTGCAGTGGTGTTCGTGCAGTGTAGGGGGTCATGCTGGGGGTGGTGTTTCAGGGTTTAGGGCAGTGTAGTAGTGTTCGAGCAGTGTAGGGGTCGTGCAGGGGTGGTGTTTCAGGGTTTAGGGCAGTGCAGTGGTGTTCGGGCATTGTAGGGGTCGTGCTGGTGGTGGTGTTTCAGGGTTTAGGGCAGTGCAGTGGTGTTCGGGCAGTGTAGGGGGCCATGCAGGGGGTGGTGTTCCAGGGTTTAGGGCAGTGCAGTGGTGTTCGGGCAATGTAGGGGGTCATGCTGGGGCTGGTGTTTCAGGGTTTAGGGCAGTGCAGTGGTGTTCGGGCAGTGTAGGGGGTGTTGCTAGGGTGGTGTTTCAGGGTTTAGGGCAGTGGTGTTCGGGCAGTGTAGGGGGTCGGGCACGGGGTGGTGTTTCAGGGTTTAGGGCAGTGCAGTGGTGTTCGGGCAGTGTAGGGGGTTGTGCTGGGGCTGGTGTTTCAGGGTTTAGGGCAGTGCAGTGGTGTTCGGGCAGTGTAGGGGGTCTTGCTGGGGCTGGTGTTTCACGGTTTAGGCCAGTGCAGTGGTGTTCGGGCAGTGTAGGGGGTCGTGCTGTGGCTGGTGTTTCAGGGTTTAGGGCAGTGCAGTGGTGTTTGGGCAGTGTAGGTGGTCGTGCTGGGGCTGGTGTTTCAGGGTTTAGTGCAGTGGTGTTCGGGCAGTGTAGGGGGTCTTGCTGGGGGTAGTGTTTCAGGGTTTAGGGTAGTGCAGTGGTGTTCAGGCAGTGTAGGGGGTCATGCTGGGGCTGGTGTTTCTGGCTTTAGGGCAGTGCAGTGGTGTTCGGGCAGTGTAGGGGTCGTGCTGGGGCTGGTGTTTCAGGGTTTTGGGCAGAGCAGTGGTGTTCGGGCAGTGTAGGGGGTCGTGCTGGGGGTGGTGTTTCAGGGTTTAGGGCAGTGCAGTGGTATTCGGGCAGTGTAGGGGGTCGTGCTGGGGGTGGTGTTTCAGGGTCTAGGGCAGTGGTGTTCGGGCAGTGTAGGGGGTCTTGCTGGGGGTGATGTTTCAGGGTTTAGGGCAGTGCAGTGGTGTTTGGGCAGTGTAGGGGGTCTTGCTGGGGGTAGTATTTCAGGGTTTAGGGCAGTGCAGTGGCGTTCGGGCAGTGTAGGGGGTCGTGCTGTGGGTGGTGTTTCAGGGTTTAGGGCAGTGCAGTGGTGTTCGGGCAGTGTAGGGGGTCGTGAAGGGGGTGGTGTTTCAGGGTTTAGGGCAGTGCTGTGGTTATCGGGCAGTGTAGGGAGTCATGCTGGGGGTGGTGTTTCAGGGTTTAGGGCAGTGCAGTAGTGTTCGGGCAGTGTAGGGGGTCGTGCAGGGGCTGGTGTTTCAGGGTTTAGGGCAGTGCAGTGGTGCTTGTGTAGTGTAGGGGGTCATGCTGGGGGTAGTGTTTAAGGGTTTAGGGTAGTGCAGTGGTGTTTGTGTAGTGTAGAGGGTCATGTTTTTGGGTAGTGCAGTGGTGTTTGGGTAGTGTAGGGGGTCATGCTGGGGGTAGTGTTTTAGGATTTAGGTTAGTGCAGTGTTGTTTGGGTAGTGTAGGGGGTCGTGCTGGGGTAGTGTTTTAGGGTTTAGGGTAGTGCAGTAGTGTTTGTGTAGTGTAGGGGGTCGTGCTGGGGGTAGTGTTTTAGGGTTTAGGGTAGTGCAGTGGTGCTTGTGTAGTGTAGGGGGTCATGCTGGGGGTAGTGTTTTAGGGTTTAGGGTAGTGCAGTGGTGTTTGTGTAGTGTAGGGGGTTATGTTTTAGGGTAGTGCAGTGGTGTTTGGGTAATGTAGGGGGTCGTGCTGGGGGTAGTGTTTTAGGATTTAGGTTAGTGCAGTGGTGTTTGGGTAGTGTAGGGGGTCGTGCTGGGGGTAGTGTTTTAGGGTTTAGGGTAGTGCAGTGGTGTTTGTGGAATGTAGGGGTCATGCTGGGGGTAGTGTTTTAGGGTTTAGGGTAGTGCAGTGGTGCTTGTGGAGTGTAGGGGGTTGTGCTGGGGGTAGTGTTTTAGGGTTTAGGGTAGTGCAGTGGTGTTTTTGTAGTGTAGGGGGTCATGTTTTAAGATGCAATGCTCCAATACCTGACCAGTCTGCACTACATAAAACTGCAAAAAAACTAAAAATAAAAAGTGTTTTGCACACTTTTGTCATTTGGGTTATATGTGGGCTACATCTGGGTAATATTTGTGCTACATTTGGGCTCTTTTTTCTCTGGTGGCCATCTTGGAAGACTTCTTTGTTATGAAGTTTCCTAATTTCCTCATTTACTGCAGTCTCCTCAGTAGGAAATGCTTTCAGTTTTTACTTTGATTCCATCAAGAAGGCATTCAGATGTGTCACATTTGCCATAAATTCAGAATGTTAGCACTCTAGTTGCTCATTAGATCACTGTAGTAAAGCTACTGCTCACCAGGGAGTTAACTGGAAGTCTGCTGCTGGTATTGAAAGTGATTGTTTCAGTCTGCATGTCAGAATTTTCTAATGAAATAGAAGAGGATTTGAGATCTCACTTAACCCCTTCGATGCGCGTGACGAGCTCAGCTCGTCATGCTGCGCGGTAGCGCTGTGCGCATGACGAGCTGAGCTCGTCACGACCGCACCCGCGATCGGAATGTCCAGCACACAAGCGGAATTCCGATCGCGGTCAAGGGGTTAAAACATGCCCTAATTTTTCTTTCTGCAGCACTAACCATAATTTCTATTTCAAAAAGAACCCCCTCATTTTGTTCCTTTTTAAATTAAATGTTTTTAGTGTTAACGGTTTATTCCAATCAAGATGGCTTCAGGTGTGCCATACTTTTGTCATAAGTAAGGCTGTTAGCGCTCTAGTTGTTCTTTAGAACACTCTGGGAAGCTGCAGTAGAACACAAAGGCATCAACTGGCAGGCTGCTCCTGTTGAAATATAACAGGAAGATATTTGAGATCACTTGAAACATGTCCTAATTTTTCTTTCTACAGCACTAACCATAATTTCTATGACAAAATGAACCCCATCATTTTGTTCCTTTTTAAATTAAATGTTTTAAGTGTTACCAGTTTATTCCAATCAAGATGGCTTC
The DNA here is from genome assembly GCA_963921515.1 of Calotriton arnoldi. Lineage (NCBI taxonomy): Eukaryota > Metazoa > Chordata > Amphibia > Caudata > Salamandridae > Calotriton > Calotriton arnoldi. The sequence goes on along the minus strand of CAWUFW010007273.1, from coordinate 745,043 downwards.
AGGTGTGCCATACTTTTGTCATAAGTAAGGCTGTTAGCGCTCTAGTTGTTCTTTAGAACACTCTGGGAAGCTGCAGTAGAACACAAAGGCATCAACTGGCAGGCTGCTCCTGTTGAAATATAACAGGAAGATATTTGAGATCACACTTGAAACATGTCCTAATTTTTCTTTCTACAGCACTAACCATAATTTCTATGACAAAATGAACCCCATCATTTTGTTCCTTTTTAAATTAAATGTTTTAAGTGTTACCAGTTTATTCCAATCAAGATGGCTTCAGGTGTGCCATACTTTTGTCATAAGTAAGGCTGTTAGCGCTCTAGTTGTTCTTTAGAACACTCTGGGAAGCTGCAGTAGAACACAAAGGAATCAACTGACAGTCTCTGCCCTTGTTGGATGTACATGTTTTACTGAGAATGTCAGACTTCATTCTCACATGACTGAGAAAGATAATGTGAATTTACAGAAAATATGCTCTCATTTTAGCTTCTGGAGCACCTTCCAAAACTGTATGGGACAAGCATGTGAAAATAGTTTTCTCTCAAACATGATTCATGATATCCCAGCAGAAGGTTTTTCACAGGGTAAAATCACCTTAGAACACACCACAATTCCTGAAATTAGTATGGTACCATCAACAAATGAATTCTAATGTAACTAAAGTCTGTTATCACCCTTTATAGTTCTCCTTTTGGTAACCCTCAAAATCACTACAATGCATTTCAATGGGGTACTATCATTTATATTGGTCCCAAGATGGCTGCCAGCAATTCCAGGATGAAGTGCTGACAGCCAATCAGATCTCACGATGACATGTGTGGTTAGGCTCCGCCCAGATATATATGTGATTTTACTTTTGATTTTCTCAGCAACTACTGAACGGATTTACACCATTTAACAAAAAGGGTTCTTTCTGAACAAAGAACTACCTCTTTGCCAAATTTGGTGTAATTCCGTTCAGCAGTTCGGGCTGTAGCTGTGTCTAAAGTTTCCTATGGAAAATTGCATGGGGAAAACACGTTTTGGGACCCCCTTATATCTCGGCCCCCACTAGCCGAATCACCCTGAAACTTTCAAGATAGGAGCGGACCGGAGCGGGCCATAAGTTTTGAAAATTTTGCGAAGATTCGTCAACCGGCGCCAAAGTTATTGGAAATAGAATGTTGTGAATTTCCTATGGAAAATAGGTCCTAACTATAACTATCTACTGGCGACCGCCAGTGGATAATATACATATATATATATTACATACTGGCGGTCGCCAGTAGGTAGTTATAGTTAGGACCTCGTTTCTATTCAAAAAGCGTTTTTTGTTTTGCCAATATCTTTGGTGCCGGTTGACGAATCTTCACGAAAGTTTCAAAACTTATGGGGTGCTCTGGCCAGCTCCTGTGTTTAAAGTTTTGGGGTGATTCGTCAAGCAGGGGCAGAGAAAAAAGGGGGGTCCCAAAACACGTTTTCCCCATGTTAATTTCCATAGGAAAAATTGGAACAGGCTACCGAACTGCTGAACGGAATTACACCAAATTTGGCAAAAAGGTAGCCCTTGGTTCAGAAATAGACCTTTTTTTTAAATGGTGTAAATCCGTTAAAGAAAGAAAAAATGTATATATCTGAGCACCGAGGAGGGTTCGCAAACCCTCCCGGGCACGAGCTTCACTCTGATTGGCTGCTAACACTCCAAACCAGGAAGTGTTGGCAGCCATCTTGTGACTCGGTAGAACCAAGTCACAAGAAAACAGTGAAAAAGAGGTTAAAAAAGAAGAAAAGGAGGCAGGGTAGAAACACCCTGACCCCCTAGGCCTGCTCAGGGGGTCCCACAAGGACCCCTAGGGCCAAAAAAAGCATTTTTTAAAAATAATTTCGGCGGAATTCGCGTTGGGGTCGCAAATCCCGCCGAAAAATTTTAAAAAATGAAGCGCGGGCTCCCGCGCTTCATTTTAATGAGGCCCCCGGGTGGGCCAGGTCCCGGGGGTATTGTCAAAAAAATAATAGCGGGGGCCCGTGGGGACCACCGCAGCCCCGGGGACCGCCACCTCCCCGGGGCTATGCTGTGGCGCTTACTGGAGGTACCTGGTGGGCTAGTTGGCCCCCAGGGACCCACAGGACTCAAGGGGAATTAATCCCCCAACTTACAACATGCCAGGGGGCGCGTTTGCACAGTGGTGCAGGGAGGGGGCGGGGCCTAACAAAACAAGTGTGCAAATGTGCCCCCTGGCGCGTTGTAAATTGGGGGATTAAGTCGCCTTCAATCCTGAGGGTCCCTGAGGGCCAACTAGCCCACCAGGTACCTCCAGTAAGTGCCACAGAGCTGCATTGCAGACAGGTGGTCTGAGGCCACGCCCCTTTTTACAACACTCTGCAAGCGTGGCTTCTGGTGCACTGCTGGTGGGGTGATTAGGTCCTCTTGTGTCCTGAGGACCTCAGGACACAAGTGGACTTCATCCTCCGAGAAGCAGTGCGCTAGAAGCCGCGTTTGCAGCGTGGTGTAAAAAGAGGCATGGCCTCGGAACACCTCTGTGCAACGCAGCTCTGTGGCGCTTACTGGAGGTACCTAGTGGGCTAGTTGGCCCCCAGGGACCCTCAGGATTCAAGGGGACTTAATCCCTTAACTTACAACGCGCCAGGGGGCGCGTTTGCACAGTGGTGCAGGGAGGGGGCGGGCCTGATATAACAAGTTAGCAATCTTGCTGTGTGGGACTTACTGGAGGAAATAAAAAGGGTAGGTGGCCCCCAAGGTTGACGTTGGGGGCTAACTACCCCTCCTGTTACCTCCAGTAAATCCCACACAGTGGGATTGCTAAAAGGTGTTTGGAGGCCACGCTCACCTTTCTCCACCACTCTGAAAATGAGACTGCTATGTTATAGTTAGAAATTAGCATTTAAAAAACCTTTGAAATTCACTGAAAAAACCATAGGTTTCAGGGACATTATAGTTAGAAATTAGCATTTAAAAAACCATTGAAATTCACTGAAAAAACCATAGGTTTCAGGCACGTTATAGTTAGAAATTAGCATTTAAAAACCTTAGAAATTCACTGAAAAAACCATAGGTTTCAGGGACGTTATAGTTAGTTGGACATTTCACTCGTACAAAACCAGAGAAATTCCGCCGTTATAGTTAGTTCAGCTAACTATAACTCGCGCCCGCAATGCACTGTTGATGACGTCACATATTACATCATTCATGACATGGTCAGTGACATCACTGATGGCATCACTGATGACATCTCAAATGACATCACTGATGACATCACTGATGACATCATCTACGTGAAAATCTGATGCACCACCTCACACCCTAATATAACCTTTGATACACCCACTGTAAAATACAGACTACCATTTTCGAAACCATCGACACACCAATACCAGTTACTACATATGCACTCACTGATTCCTAGGTCTACACACATATCCACTCATTCACCCATACAATCACTCATACATGCAGTCACTCATCAATACAGTCACTATCACATGCAGTCATACACCCATACAGACACTCACACAAGTCACCACTCATCCATAGAGTTACTCACACACCTAGTCAATCATGCTAAGAATCAATCACACTTCCATTTACTCACCTATACAGTTATACACACACCACATCACTTATTCATACAGAAACAAACGCATACTTACTCTCTTATACAATCACTGATACAAGTACACACTCATCCATACAGCCACTCTCACAATCACTGACTCTCATGTATAGTCATTTATATACTCCAACTCTCACATACACTGCCTTTTACATATGTAGTTACTTGGACATGTACCACTGAGACATCCATTCACTCACCAACACACCCATACACACACTCACCCACCCATATAGCTTTTTCCACATGCACTCTTGAACCCATACACCCAGTGAATCAACCACTCAAGCATCTATGCACAGAGTCACACACCTCCCACCCACCCACACACACACTCAGGCACCCATACAAATACTCAGGCAACCAATCGATAACCCATATAGACACTCATGTAGCTACTGACCAACCCATGCAGCAGCTTATACAACAACAGACGGACTGATACAGACATTCACACAGTTTATTCACTAACCCATGCATTCAGTAAGACACATTTAATCACTCACTTAAACAGTCAGTCACGCACCTACTAAATCCTCCATCCAGGCACTTATACACCCACTCATTCTTCAATACACCTTGGCATATATATAAAACATATTTAAACTTTAAAGAAACACACAGTCACTGGATGATGTCATCAGTGATGTCATTTGAGATGTCATCAGTGATGTCATCAGTGATGTCACTGACCATGTCATGAATGATGTAATATGTGACGTCATCAGCAGTGCATTGCGGGGGCGCGAGTTATAGTTAGCTGAACTAACTATAACGGCGGAATTTCTCTGGTTTTGTACAAGTGAAATGTCCAACTAACTATAACGTCCCTGAAACCTATGGTTTTTTCAGTGAAAACATATATATATATATATATATATATATATATATATATATACATATATATATATATATATATATATATTCACACACCAGGATCCTGTCTGCCTATCCCCGGCAGAACCAACAGGCACGGACCTCAGCCAAACTCGGAAGAAAGTTATTAGGACTCGATGTCGTGGAGAAACAGTGCAGTTTATTTCCAAATTAGTCCATAGAGATACACAGGCATAATGCCTGCCATGACGCGTTTCACTCGACACAGCGAGCTTGATCACATGACGCGCTTCATTTCCGGGAAACTTTTTAAAAAGAGACAGACCTAACAAAAGCGTGCACGATTGGCTAAAAACATGGCCACACCAAGTATGTGAAAACAAATGTCAGACTAATGTTCATAAAATGGGAGCACAGTGATAAGGAATACATATAAACCAATATTTAGTCATAAATGTAAAGAAAAAAGCCTAGACATTAATTAATTTCAATGCATCAATAATAACAAAGGACAGTGCTACAATGTTAAAAATACATGAAAAATACTAAGCTTGATTTATCCTACATAGCGTTAAAATACGTCAATTAAATAGACAAAAAACTGGTAATATGTCAATCACAGATGTTCAACTCACTTAACATACTGCAACAAATAATATTCCAATTCAGAATATAAAAATAGACAAAAATAGGCAAAAATAGGCAAGGTCAAATGGTATATTAAGGACTGACAAACCTACTAACAAATAGAATAATAAAATAGAATAGAATAAATAGTGCATCATGTAAATAATCCTTGGTGTTCAACACAAAAAGCTATCAATAGCTGATAATACAGATGCATAAATTCAAACACAGGAGAAGTAGACACCTATTAATCCATAGAAGGTACAATGCTAATGCAAGTTCAGTCTACTAATCTCCTTATAGCAATAAATGATAGTAGCTGTCAGAGTACACTCCCATTGTTGAGCAATTACAACCTAGCCATACGTCTATATCATTGTACAGTATGTGAACAACGTCTGTACTCTTAAATAACAATGTAAAGTGCAAAGTGCGACAAAGAAGTGCAAAAGAGTGCTGTGCAAACTGTAATAGCAATAGCAGCTTAAAAATCATTGAAGCCTCAATGATAATAAAGTGCAAGTGCCAATAAAGTTATAAAATTCACAGAACCTTAAAAAATACCTCCAATACACAATACCAATATAAGAAAATACAATAAAATACATGATAAAAATGACAACTACTATAAAGATGGGTAGCAATACCATTAGAAGCAGGAATAAAAATACTAATGAAGCTAGAGACTAGAATGAAGCACTTGATGACAAACCTTAATATGGCAATTAATTAAAGGAAATTATGAAGATCTTCACTCATATTAAGGCCATTCGGCATACGGGTATCGAGGGCTAGTATAAAATGAGATTCTCGTTGTCTTAGCATTTTCTCACGGTTCCCTCCCCGTCCGGGGATGGGAACAGCCCCTAATACAGTGTATTGGAGATCTTTCAGTTGATTTTGATGGACTAATTTAAAGTGCCTAGCGACTGGATAATTGGGATCTGAGTTAACAATTGCTCGTATATGCTGTAAAATACGTTTGTGTACAGGGAGCTTAGTGCTCCCTATATATTCAAGCCCACAAGTACACCTAAGTTTATAGATGGCAAAATCTGTGCGACATGTAAGATGTTCCTTAATTTCCATATCTCTATCACTGAAGGCTGTCCTATAATGGGTTGCATTCATAGCAAACGTGCAGGCACGACAAGAATTACATTTAAAAAAACCCAATTTGTTGAGCCAAGTGCTCCTCACTTGCACTTCGGGCATCGGCCTAACTAATGCATCTCTCATCGAAGGTGCCCTTCTAAAGGTAATAGATGGTAATGCTGGAAGAATCGAACCTAAAGTAATGTCTGTTAGTATAATGGGCCATTCCGAATAAATAATCTTACGAATTTTCTGTTCTTGTTGGCTAAAAGTTGTAATCAAACGAATAATAGGTTTGTAAATATCAGAAACCTCATCTGTACCTAGTCAATCATGCTAAGAATCAATCACACTTCCATTTACTCACCTATACAGTTATACACACACCACATCACTTATTCATACAGAAACAAACGCATACTTACTCTCTTATACAATCACTGATACAAGTACACACTCATCCATACAGCCACTCTCACAATCACTGACTCTCATGTATAGTCATTTATATACTCCAACTCTCACATACACTGCCTTTTACATATGTAGTTACTTGAACATGTACCACTGAGACATCCATTCACTCACCAACACACCCATACACACACTCACCCACCCATATAGCTTTTTCCACATGCACTCTTGAACCCATACACCCAGTGAATCAACCACTCAAGCATCTATGCACAGAGTCACACACCTCCCACCCACCCACACACACACTCAGGCACCCATACAAATACTCAGGCAACCAATCGATAACCCATATAGACACTCATGTAGCTACTGACCAACCCATGCAGCAGCTTATACAACAACAGACGGACTGATACAGACATTCACACAGTTTATTCACTAACCCATGCATTCAGTAAGACACATTTAATCACTCACTTAAACAGTCAGTCACGCACCTACTAAATCCTCCATCCAGGCACTTATACACCCACTCATTCTTCAATACACCTTGGCATATATATAAAACATATTTAAACTTTAAAGAAACACACAGTCACTGGATGATGTCATCAGTGATGTCATTTGAGATGTCATCAGTGATGTCATCAGTGATGTCACTGACCATGTCATGAATGATGTAATATGTGACGTCATCAGCAGTGCATTGCGGGGGCGCGAGTTATAGTTAGCTGAACTAACTATAACGGCGGAATTTCTCTGGTTTTGTACAAGTGAAATGTCCAACTAACTATAACGTCCCTGAAACCTATGGTTTTTTCAATGAATACATATATATATATTAGGTCTACACCCATATATATAAATATATTTTCACTAAAAATAATGAAGGTTCCAAGGACATTATGGTTAGGCTCAGATTTTACGTGCGCAAAACCATAGAAATTCAGCAGTTGTAGTTAGCTGAGCTAACTATAACTGTGCCCCCCGCAATGCACTGCTTATGACCCCATATATTACATCACTCATGACATAGGGAGTGACATCACTGATGACATCACTGATGACATCTCAAATGACATCACTGATGCCATCACTGATGAGATCATCCAGTGAGTGTAAGTATTTCGTAAATGTTTTTGAGACTTAAAGATATATACTAAGCTACTGCATAAGTTAAATAACTATTATTTCTGTACTACTTATAACAGATACAATTTCTAACATATGTGATCTGAGTGATTGTGTGGCTGTCTGGATCTGTGAGTAAGTGGGTGTGTGAGTGGCTATATCGGTGTGTGAGTGGGTGTGTGAGTGGCTGTATGAGTGAACAAGTGGGTGTGTGAGTGGCTCTATTGGTGAGTGAGTGGGAGTGTAAGTGGTTGTATGGAGGAGTGAGTGGCTGTTTGAGTGGGTGTTTGGTTAACTGAGTGGGTGTGTGAGTGGCTGTATTGGAGAGTAAAGGTCTTTGTGAGTTACTGTATGGGTGAGTGAGTGGATGTGTGAATGCTTGTATGTATGTGTGAATGGGTATGCAAATGGTTGCCTGGGTGTGTGGGTGGTTGCATGAGTGGTTGTATGGGTAAGAGATTGGCTCTGTTGAGAGGCTGTTAGGGTGAGTGAGTGGGGGTATGAGTGGCTGTATAAATGAATAATTGGTTGTGAGAGTAGCTGTATGGATGAGTGAGTGGTGTGTGAGTGACTATATGAGTGAATGTGTGGCTGTGTGAGTAGGTGTATGGGTAAGTGAGTAGCTGTGTGAGTGGCTGTATGGGTGAGTGAATGGGTGTGTGAGTTGCTCTATGGGTGAGTGAGTGGGCTTGTGAGCAGTTGTATTGATATGTGAGTGAGTGTATGAGTAGTTGTGTGGGCGTGTGAGTGGATGTTTGAATAGTTCTGTGGATGATGTCATCAGTGTTGTCATCAGTGATGTCATTTGAGATGTCATCAGTGATGTCATCCGTGATGTCACTGACCATTTCATGAGTGATGTAATATGTGAGGTCATCAGCATTGCATTGGGGCATAAGTTATAGTTCGCTCAGGTAACTATAACTGTGGAATTTCTATGGTTTTGTGTGTGTGAAATCTGTGCCTAACTATAACATCCTTGTAACCTTTGGTTTTTGTCACTGAATTTCTAAGGTTTTTAAATGTTATATCCTAACTATAAGGTCCCTGTCATCTTTGTTTTGTTTAGTGAATTTCTATGTTTTTTAACAATTTCATTTCCTAACTGTAACCTTTGAGAGTGGGTGTGTGAGTGGCTTTATAGTTCAGTGAGTTAGTGTGTGAATAGCTGTATGGATCGATCATTGGGTGTGTTACTGGTTGTATAGGTTTGTGACTGTGTGTGAGTGTCTGTATGGGTGTATGAGTGTGTGTGAGTAGTTTAAAGTTGTGTGAGTGCATATGTGAGTGGTTTTGTGGATCGGTGAGTGGATGTATGAGTCGTTCTATGGGTGTGTGAGTGTGTGTAAGTATCTGTGTAGGTCTGTGAATGGATATGAGTGTGGCAGAATGAGTGTGTGAGTGGGTGTTCACTCTCATTATAGATGTGTCAGTAGCTGTGTGAGTGAGTGGGCCAGAACAGAACCTCATACCCACCTTTATCCAACAAGAGTCTACAGTTTTACACAAAATGTCTACCAAAACTGGAGTTCATTCCACTGGTTAATTATTGTGTCCCATCTCATTGTGTAGATTCTAGTGGTTATTCTACAGTACAGCAGCATAATGGACCATGACCAAGTATCTCCAGAGACCTTGTGTGCATTACATTTTGTTATAGTGATTGTTCCACATATATTTTCAACCACACAATTGTCATCACATGAATGGTATAGAGAAGAGAACTAGACTACAAAGAGATGAATCTTTACCAAACAATGGCTCTTTGTCTTAACTATTTAAAGTAAATTTTTCTTTGTTTGGTGGAGATCTCCTCATATTATTTGACATCAAGAATGCATCACTAAAATCTGCGGGAAAGGTGCTGGGGGGCCTTTTGGTAAGCTGTCCATCATCCTGGCAAAATGCTGGAAGACTTTTATTACTACTAATGGGGATGGGGTAGGATGAAACAAGCAGATCTCCCAGATGATTTCCCACATTTGCATGCTTGTAGTCATTTAAACAAATAACCATGGACTTTGATCTCATTACGAGAGGGCAAGAATAAACTCACTCATCACAGTCAGTACATATTGCGCTCTGATAGAGCAATGATGCATTCACCTCTAAGTCTAAACAATTCTAATGTCTCTGTAGTGGGCTGCTTGCACTCTTATCTTACTCCGATGTCATTGCACTTTCTGCACCATTGGGACAAATATAATTTTATTGCTCATGCTGCTTCATATTTGTTTTTTTTTCTTAGTTCGCGAATCCGCCATGATCAGTTGTGATACGTATTTTATGGTACCATGGGACAGTTGCAAAACCAGCGTGTTTTATGACAGCACTTAAATATAGATATAGACAATGCAAAATTAGTGTTTGAGGTAAGTGACTGACTAAAGTAATAAGTAAACATATAATAATAAAGAAAAACTTGTTTAAAACATTTCCGTACTTCCCGAACACTTCACGATGTCATCGCGAATTCGTTGTGAATCCCATGTGACACAGAAACAAATTAAATCTACTGGTTCAAACAGCTTTCAATCATTTAAACAGGAAGATCCCTCCCATTCGTTTGATCCTCTAGGTGTGTCTGCTAGAATTCACACTTCTGTTTGTCTTTCTAAAACTTTGTTAGAAACTTGGCATTTTGTTTTTTTTTAAATAAAAGATGGTGTCTTCTGCTTCTGACCCACAGCAGAGCAATGAAAGTTCCTCCTCTGATGAAGAGCCTGCACCAAAGAAGCAGAGTATTGCTTGGAACTTCTTTACCATTCCAAGTGGTGGAAAAAGGTGGTGATACAAAAAGTTAAGTGCACTCTATGTGGAAAAGTACTTTCGCGTGGAACATCTAAAAAGCGCTACCAGCATGTTGAAACACCTTAAAATGATCCACTGACAACATCTGGCAAGGGCACAAAGGGAGCGCGATGCAAGCAGTGCTTCAAAATTGAGAGCTGTACATCCACTACAACCATTAGACATTTTGCCATCTACAGCTCTTGCGACTTCCATTATCCTGGTAAGCGCTCCTGAGCTTGCAAACATTAGAACCCATGGGAATTTGTGCAATAAAATTTTAACAGTTGATGAGCAATCCATCCAGGCCATTATCGATGCTGCCAAAAACCACAAATGCAAATTTTTTGCCATTGAAGAACTGTTGCACAAGTTGTGCATGTTGTTTTTCTGCTCATTTTTTGACAGTTCCTACTGTTAAAACCTGAACAAAAAAACACAAAAAACCCACATTTAAAACAAAAACTACAAAAAAACTACAAAAAAACTACAAAACTTTAAATAAAAAAGGTTTTGGTTGGAACCACTGTTTCTGCTTTAAAAAAAGACAAGCTTTATATAAAATGTTTGTTAGTGTATCACTGACTATATAAATGAGTGAGTGGGTGTGTGAGTACCTGTATGGGTGAGTGAGTGTGTGTGTGAGTGACTGCATGGGTAAGTCAGTGCATCTGTTAGTAGCCATATGAGTGACTGGGTGCATGGGTAGCTGTATGGGTGAGTCAGTCAGTGTGTGAGTGGCTGTATGGGTGTGTTAGAGGGTGTGTTAGTGACTGTATGGGTGGGTGAGTGGGTGTGTGAGTATCTGTATGGGTGACCGAGTGACTGTGTGAGTGGTTGTATGAGCAAGTGAGTGACTGTGTGAGTGGCAGTATGGCAGAGTGAGTGGGTGTGCCAGTGGATGTATGGGTGAGTGAGAGGATGCATGGGTGGCTATGTGGGTGAGTGAGTGGGTGCATAAGGGGCTATATGGGTGAGTGAGTCGGTGTGTGAGTGGCTATATGGGTGAGTGAATGATTGTGTGAGTGGTTATTTGAGCGAGTGAGTGACTTTGTGAGTGGCTGTATGGCTCAGTGAGAGGGTGTGTGAGTGGGTTTATCGGTGGGTGAGTGACTGTGTGAAGACCTGTATGGGTGACTGAGTGGGTATGTGAGTGGCTGTATGGGTGAGTGACTTGGTGTGTAAGTGGGTGTATTGGTGAGTGAGAATGTGCATGAGCGGCTGCATGGGTGAGTGGGTGCATGAGTACCTATATGGGTGAGTGAGTGTTTGTGTGAGCGACTGTATGGGTGAGTCAGTGCATCTATTAGTAGCTGTATGAATGAGGAAGTGGCTGTATGAGTAGTGTATAGGTGTGTGGTTATTTGAGCGAGTGAGTGACTTTGTGAGTGGCTGTATGGCTCAGTGAGTGGGTGTGTAAGTGGGTGTATGGGTGGGTGAGTGACTATGTGAGTGCCTGTATGGGTGAGTGAGTGGGTGTATGAGTGGCTGTATGGGTGTGTCAGTGGTTACAGTGATTGAGTGTGAGAGTGAGAGTGACTGTATGGGTGAGTGAGAGTATGCATGAGTAGCTGTATGGGAGAGTGACTGGGTGCATGAGTAGCTGTATGGGTGAGTGAGTCAATGTGTGAGTGGCTGTATGAGTGTGTGAGAGGGTGTGTTAGTAACAGTATGAGTGAGTGAGTGTGTGAGTGAGTGTCTGTATGGGTAGCTGAATAACTGTGTGAGTGGTTGTATGAGTGAGTCAGTGACTGTAGGGCTGAGTAAGTGGGTGTATGAGTGGGTGTATGGGTGGGTGAGTGACAGTGTGAGTGCCTGTATGGGTGAAAGAGTATATGTGTGAGTGGCTATATGGGTAAATGAATGGGTATGTAAGTGAGTGTATGGGAGAGTGTAGGAAGCTGGCTCTCTATATAGTGTACTAAAAAGAGTTACTCTGTGCAGAGAGTCATAGAATCCCCAAATTATATACAGAGGTAAAAGCAGATAATTCTAATGCTCTTTTTGTGGTACTGTGGGCGAGCAGTTAGGCTTATCAGAGGGTAGTGCTAAGCATTTGTGGTACTCCACACAGAAAATAAATGAGACACACACTGAAGAATAAATCCGAGACCAATTGATAAAAATAATATCTATTTGTATGTAATTTTTAAGACCAAGAACACAGTACTAAGGTGAGTACTTTCAGAGTTACGGTTTTGCAAATTTCAGAAAATATATCACTTTTGTGCACAATTATGCACCATAGGAAACAATGGGAAAAAGCAGGAAAAATGCATATAAAATCAGGCAATGCTTTCACAAAGTTCATCTTCTCATTTTAGGTTGGTGTCGGGCCCAGGTCTAAAATTCCAGCAGGAGAAGTTCAGGAGCATCCCGGATCGGGCAGATGCAGAGCACTACGGGTCTTGGAAGCTGATGCACCAAGACAAAGGGGGCCACTTGAAAGTACACTGCACAGGAGGACTTACAGGTAAGGCCGATGGGGCTGCTTTGAAGGAGGAGGTCGCAAGGGCTTGGGTAGCACAGCTGGTTAGTCGTGCTGGGGCTCGTAGGGCCAGGTGCAGAGCAAACAGGTCAGCCATGCTTCGTCCATCTTGAGGACCTCGTGGTCAGGAGCAGGCAACGCGTAGAGGTGATTTCGGGACAGCTGAGACAGTCAGGAAGTGGGTCTTGGTGTCTCAACATCCCTCAATGGGTGCTTGTTTCTGGTGCTTTGGGAGTCTGGTGTGGACTCTTCTTCTTGGTGCTTGCTGTTGCGGGTACGGTACCCCCGGTACTGGTATGTCGCAGCTACTGTAGGTTCTGGTGTCTCCAAACCTGGTGGGGAGACAGATCTGACCCTCTGGAGCTGTTGTACCTTTTCTTGCTTCGGTGCCTCATTGAGGTTGTCGGGGAGCAGCAAGTAGAGAAACATGACTTTGCGGGAACGGTGCCTGCAGAGTGCAGGGGAGTGGCACCGTCACTCCAAGGGAGCTTCTTGGTGATTTCTTGAAAGCTGGAGTTGCTCCGGGGTTCTTAGAGTCCGCTCAGGTTCAGGGCAGCAGGCAGTGATTGTCGAGTCCTTGGAGCAGCAGACTGGGTTTGGTGCCTTTTTCTTCTGCAGCAGGGCTTCAGTTCTCGTGCAGGTGGTATTTTTTTGTCCTGGTCTTCTCTTGTCCATCGAATCTGATGTTCAGGTTTTGGGGTGCCACATAAATACTTAATTTAGGGGTGTTGCCAGGGAAGACAGGTAGTTGCCAATGAGCTACCTACCTTTAGGGTGTCTACACCATCTAGTGACCACTTCCTGTGGGGAGAGGCACTACCCTAGCCCTGATAGATTGTTTTTCTCTCATCCCAAGATGGTAGAATTTCAGAGCAGGGGTTCAAATCCGCTGCCCTGCCCTAGGGGGACCCTCCTCCTAATCTAACTAATTTTCCCACCTTTCCTTCTGCCAAAAGTTGAGCAGGATAGGGGGCCTGGCATCCCCCACTAACTGGAGGTTCCTGGGTTGGATTTCAAAGGCGGCATCGCCTTTGAAGCTTCCCGTCCGTGAAGGCCATCCTGTCCTGGAGGAGGTGTGAAGTACCTTGGCATGGAGTTTTTAATGCCAGCTCAACCTGCCTGTAAAACTGCACACACAGGCTCTGCAGTTGCAGGCCCAATACATGTTTAAAGAGCTATTTGTCTAGATCGGTGACTTTGTAGTGTCAGTTCTTCAGTACATATCTCTGAATTAGTGTATCAGTTCCTCTGTGGGTGTGTCATTGGATATGTAAGTAACTATGTCGGCATATGACTGGCTCTATTAGTGTTTCTATATGTGTATGCAAGTGGCTGTATAGATTGCTTAGTGGCTGTGTTAGTGAGTGTTGAGGTATGTAACTGTGTATACAAGTGGCTCTGTTACTGCTGGATACATAAGGGCTGTGTGGGCGTATAAGTGAATATGTACGTGCCTCTGTCATTGTCTGACTGGGTGTGTTAGTGGCTGTATGCATTTGTACATACGTAAGTGATTTGCAGCATGGGTAGGAAACTGGATGTATATCTGGACATATGGGTCTGTAAGTGCGCATTTAACTCACAGAAACTTCAAAGTACATATCTTACCTTTTAAGTGGATAGCACCCTGCCCTATGACCTACATACATTCTCCCTTAGGGGTCACTTATATGTTATAAAAGGGGACTTTAAGGCTTGAAAGGGTTTTAAATGCCAAGTCAGCCTGGTAGTAAAATTTCACACACAGGCTATGCAGTGACAGGCCTGAGACATGTTTAAGGGGTATTTCTCTGAATGGGTGGCTAGAACTGTCAGTACTTAACTATCTATCTGAGCGACTGTATCAGACCCTCCTTGAGTGTGTCACTGGATCTGTAACTAACTATGGGTCACATGCATCAACATTTGGAATAGCGATTACCTAATTGCGATTTTCAGCAAATTGCAATTTGGTAATCGCTATTCCTAAGGGATTTCTAGGGGTCACAAATTGACCTTGACATACCTCATTAATATTAAGAAGGTAGGTCACAATTTGCGACTCCCTAGGAATCGCTAAAATCACGGGAATGTGGCCTACTAGGGTCAGTCAATCAATGAATCATTTTTAAAAAAATGCAGCCCGCTTTCCTTAAAGGAAAAGGGGTTGCGTTTAAAAGAAAAAAATGAAAAGTTTTCTTTTCATTTTTTAAGAACAGGCAGTGGTCCCTGGGACACTGCCAGAGAGTGTCTGATTGGGTCTATGAGTGGGTGTATTAGTGTCTGAGTGGATATGTGAGGGGATGCATGATTGTCTGAGTTGATCTGTGTGTAGGCGCATGAGTGTCTGGGCTGGTCTGTGAGTGGGTGCATAAGTGTCTGAGTAGGTCTGTGAGTAGGTGTGTGAGTGTCTGAGTGGGTCTGTGAGTAGGTGGGTAAGTATCTGAGTGGGTCTGTGAGTGGGTGCGTGAGTGTCTGAGTGGATCTGTGCATGGATGCATTAGTATCTGAGTGGATCTATGAGTGGGTACATGAGTGTCTAAATGGGTCTGTGAGTGGGTGCATTAGTGTCTGAGTGGATCTACGAGTGGGTGCATCAGTGTCTGAGTGGATCTGTGAGTGGGTGCATGAGTGTCTGAGTGGGTCTGTGAGTGGCTGTGTTAGTCTCTGACTGGGTCTGTGAGTGGGTGTGTGTGTCTCTGAGTGGGCCTATGAGTGAGTTTGAGAGTATCTGAGTGGGTCTGAGTGGGTGTATTAGTGTCTGAGTGGGTCTGTGAGTAGGTGCATGAGTGTCTGAGTGGATATGTGAGGGGATGCATGATTGTCTGAGTGGATCTGTGATTGGGTCTATGAGTGGGTGTATTAGTGTCTGAGTGGATATGTGAGGGGATGCATGATTGTCTGAGTTGATCTGTGTGTAGGCGCATGAGTGTCTGGGCTGGTCTGTGAGTGGGTGCATAAGTGTCTGAGTAGGTCTGTGAGTGGGTGTGTGAGTGTCTGAGTGGGTCTGTGAGTAGGTGGGTAAGTATCTGAGTGGGTCTGTGAGTGGTTGAGTGAGTCTCTGAGTGGGTCAGCTGATGGTCTGGGCCCTATGATGTGAAAGAGTGCTTGGGTGAGATCACCCACCTAGTGGACCTCAAGACTCCCAGGAACTCTTTAAGGTTTTTGCATGTCAATCACTTCAAACCCCAGTTTGAGAGGTCCAAGGTAACCATGCTTCTTGTCACCGATGATAGAGTGGAGGAGGAGAGTGAATGTCTCCCCGACCTCCTTTCTTCCAAGAAGCAGGATGGTTCAGTGGAGAGTGTCAGTCTCTCCCCTCCCCTGACCCTAGAGCAACCGAGGGAATGCCACCAGCTGCTGGGGCAGTTTGCCTCTCTTTGCCTCTCTTTTCTCCTTTACCTCAGCTCACTACATGGTGCACCCATGGTATTGATACTGGGGATAGTATGCATGTGAAGAGTAAAATCTAGAGGATATCTGATAAGGTGAGAGCCAGCATAAAGAAGTAAGTCTTCAAAGTGCTGGAGCTAGGGGCCATTAAGCCCTCAAACAGTCCTCAGTTCAGCCCAGTGGTGTTGGTCCCCCAAGGCTGCTCCTCCAGGTGCCACCTCAGAACTTAGGTTCTGATTGGATTACTGGAGGTTCAATGCATTTGCCAAGACCGACAGACACCCCATCCCCGAGCTGATGAGCTCATAGATCAGTTGGGAGATGCCAAGTTTCTCAACACATTTGATTTAACATCTGAGTACTGGCAAATTGCCTTGACTGAAGGTGTCAAAGAGAGATCTGTGTTCTCTACCCCAGAAGGGCACTTCCAGTCCTGGGTAATGACCTTCGGGCTGCAGAACAACCCTGCCACCTTCCAGAGGTTGGTCAATCAAGTCCTGGCTGGGTTGGATAGCTTCAGTATAGCCTACCTAGACAACATTGTGGTCTTCAGCTCCTGCTTGGAAGACAATTTGGACCACCTCAGGGAAGTGTTTCAGGCTCAGCAGAGGGCAGGCCTGATTATCAAGGCCAGTAAGTACCAGACAGTTCCGTGGTCTAATTGGGACACCAAGTAGGAGGAGGCAAGATGCAGCCTCTCCAGGTCACAATCAAAACCATTCTGGCTTGGGAAACCCTCCCCCCCCAATATCCAGACGGAGGTGAGAGCCTTTCTAGACCTCACTGGATACTACAGGAGATTCATCAAGGGGCATGGCATCATTGTTGCTCGCTTGACAGAGCTGACTTCTATGAAGCAGCACAGATAGGTGATCTGGACAGAGGCGTGCCAGAGCGCTTTTGAGGCCCCAAGAAGGCCATGTGCACAGCACCCATGCTCAAGGACCCTGACTTCTCCAGAGTATTCATTGTGCCTTAGAGCATGGCCTAGGGGCCGTACTCTCACATCTGAATGAAGTGGGCCTGCTTCAACCTGTATCCTTCATTAGCAGGAAGGTACTTCCCAGGGAACAGAGGTGGAGTGCAATTGAAAGGGAAGCCATTGCAGTGGTCTGGGCACTGAAGAGGTTGGGACCATACCTATTTGGTGCTCACTTCCAGGTTCAGACAGACCACAGGCCCAGCAATCTTGTAGGGCCCTGGGCTCCACAGGCTCCATCACCCACACTTTTTGACCAGGTTGAACCTCGACCAGAGTGGCCTTCTGGTCATACCTCCTTTTCATGACTGCCTGCCTGGCTTCTAGATACTACTTGGCTTCTTCCAGAAGTGCTTCATCTGGGTAAGCATGTAGCTGACCATATCCTTGGGGGTTTTCCTGCAGAGGTTGTTCCAACCCCTCCTTCACCAGGCTGAGAGGTCCTCTCACAGGGTGCCCATACAGAAGTTCGAAGAGCTGAATCCAGCCCCCTTCTGTTGTACCTATTTATCATGAAAATAACAGGCAGGGGGAAGTCCACTTCTGCCTGAAGGGCTCTGACAGGCCCATGATCATACCCTTTAGGGTCTTGTTCAACCTCCCAACAAGCCCATTAGTTAGGGGATGGTATGGTATGGTGAACTTGTAGGTTACCCCACACTCCTCTAAAGAGATCACACTGGACGACACGCATACCTGGGCACAAAGGGGCAATAATTAAATGGACCATCCTGGAGGCTAATACCCAGTGGGATAAGCAAACTTTGTTCTAGAAAGAACAATGTTGGGTCTTTCGCCTCTCCACCTACACCAAGGGACTCAATGATGACATAGCGTGGAATGAATTACACGATCATGCTTCATGATCGTCCTACAACACTCAATGTTCTGGAAGGTCTTTCATCCCTTCTTCACCACCTTGCTCTCACAACTACTTGGGACGACCTCACAGCATTGAACACCTTCCAATTGACTTCATTAACATAATAAAAACCTTTTACATAGTACTGTGGCCCTCTTTGAGACACTGTTTGATCAGGTCCACATCACGGCTGCCTACTGAGTCGCCGTACAACAGATGGGCTTACGTCCTTGGCTGTACCGATTTACAAACTATACTGTCCATTACAATGTTTACAACTGGTAAACCCTTGCTTACATGCATTTTACCTCCCCCACATCTTTGTATTAGCCGGCTCACACCTCTGCGTTCCTTCCCTGGGCCCATATAAACAATATGGGGTTGATAATGTGGCTTGGGTTATACAATACACCCTTATTTTAGTGCCATCCTACTTATAAGCACAGTTTCTGTGACATGATAACTCCCTCCCAACATGGCCGCCATTCCGTGCACCTTCCATACAACAGAGCAAAGATCACTGAACTGTTGGTGTGTACACACTCATTGGTGAGTTACTCCCACACCTGACTTCATTTCAGTCAACCATGGAGTCATGCTCCGGAGGCCAATTATTCCACCTCTGTCCTTCCTTAAATACACGGATCGACCTCACTCATTACCTACAGGTCGCAGAGGAGGGTAGGTCCCAGGTCAGTAACCGCATGTTCCACGTGAGTACTCTACATGTTTTTAACTGTGCAACGTCCATGCTCTAGCTCTTTACCTTGCCCTTGTACACTACTTACTAGCAGACGCTTCTGTTTATCAGTTTTGCCCGCAGCTAGGCGCGGTCCTCTGCCCTACCTAAGAGGCATTATTATCTCTACTATAGGGTAAGTCTACCATTTACCCTTAACACTGCCCAGATCTATTCTTGATAAATGTACTGGGTGATTTCACATTGGTGGTATGAGTGGCATGGTTGCCCAAAACCACTACTGATGATGTTTTTATACTATTTCTCATGTGTTTTGTCACCAATGAAAAGTCCTTTATGTGTGTATGTGTCTTATGTTTTTTTAATTGTACGTACTGTGTATGAGGCCGACTAGCCACATCTGGCATCTGCTGTACCAATGGGAAGCTCTTTTCCACCTATGTATACTTTGATGTCACCTGCACACCGTGATTCGAGTGCCTGCCAATGAACCCTTGGTGTCACTCTCATAAGGCTGTCTCCCTGCTATTCCCCTCTACAGGTCGGATATTGCTTTTTCTACACCGCAGAAGGTGCAGTAGAACTATTTATGATTGGATACTCTCACTCTACTACCCTTGTTCCAATCTGTTGTAGGTTAGGTATCTTTACCTGGTCCTGAAGAAATGCCACTGACCCTCCAGGCATTGAGGAATGAAACATGTTGACCTCTATTCACTCTTGTTGAAGTCATCTTGGTATATTACTACCAAAGACAGCTCCCTTGCTTTTAATTTGTCAAGGGGACCACCTCATTAATAACTCTCTCCCCAGTACCCCTTAGGGAATTTTATTCACCAGTGCACCACCCTACACTTCAATTTCAATTTTATTCAAGTGTTCGGTCTTTGAAAAAACAACAACATTACACCAAGCAACATGTTTTACAGCACAAAGACATCCTAATACAAAATCATTAATAGAATTTTAAAACAATTAGTCCTAGTTCTACATTCGTTGGACCATAAGTAAAATTTCCGTTAAAATTGAGAAAGCCATATTATGATAAAAACCGTGTATAAGACAGCTTGTTATCTTTACAAGTTTTTTTTATAGTTTTCCAGTGGAATTCTAAGAGTCTGTTTGGAATTCCACAGGATTTTGACCTATTTCCTTTAAATACATATTTAAAAATGTTACCCCCCTGCAGACTAGGGGGATTAAGGTCCCACCTAGCCAGGTGATTACTGCTTCTCTGCTTGTTCGAATGTTCATGTTGTTAAATATTTCTTTTAATAATAACTTCCTTTCTTTTAATAACTTTGGGCATGCGCAGAAAATGTGTTGGAGAGATTCATATTTATAGTCACACAGTCTGCAGTCTCGGTTGTGCCTTTGATCTTTCTATAAAGGGATGAGATCCTTTGTTTCCCACATGCCAAAACGTAACCTCATAAATTGATGTTTTAAATCGATGAGAAATAAGCTAATAAATAATCCTGAGGCTTCCTTGTACCATATAAGCTGATCAACGTCCAGTCGTGACGTCTTTATAGTAAAATGTTCTTGTTTGTTGAATGCGACAGAAGTTTTATTGTTGAGTTGATTAATTTGTTAAAGGCCTTTTTCCCGATGCTGGAGTTCCAAATATCTTACGCACACAGGTCCTCTATCACCTGCTTTAGATAGCAACCCCAGGCTCCTTAAATTTTGTTTACTTTTTGCCTATCTATTTCTTTCCAGCACAGATAGTCGATGGAACCAGTTTCAGATGCACGCAGCCACCCGCATAATTTAATTAATGCACCTTTACTCCGGAATATTTGGTTGGGCAGACCAAACTCAAGACGGACTTGGGCCGATGATGCACTTTGCTGAATGTGGAAGACGTTTTTGTAAAATTTTGTTTGTATCTTGTTCAAAGCTGGGATTTCACAACCCCTCATTATTTCTGTTCCATAGGTCACTGTTGGCATTAGCTGTGCGAGCATAACGGATAGTAGGTTGCCGTGGGATGGACATCTTAATTTCTTTTTTAGTAATTTGAAGCCGTATATCACATTTTGGGTTTTGGCCCGCATTGCGGTGAGCTGTGATTTGTAGCTCAGTTTTTGATCAACCTTGAATTCGAGATATTTATATGAAGCAACTGCCTCTACTTTTTTCCCTCCAGGTGCCATGTGTATTTCTTGTATTTGGCATCCACGAGCCGTACTACCTTTGTTTTTGATAGATTTAATTCTAGCCCTTGCACTTCCATGTACTTGGCTAATGCGCTCATTCCACGTTGTAAACTGATTGGAGTTTGGCTTATTAGCACAATATTGTCGGCATACTGGATGCACCCAATTTCCTCGTTGGCTAACGATGGTGGATGGCTGTTAGCTTCCCGGAGAGCATCTTCGAGGTCAGATAAATACAAGTTGAAAAGACTGGGGGCTAGCACACACCCCTGTTTTAATCTGTTGTGGGTCTCTATTTTCTTTGTTATACTTGAGCCGTCCACAATTTTTACCAGCGTCCAGGTACCTGTGTATGGTTCTTTGACGGCATTCAATAACTTTGTTGGGACACCCCAACTGTCCAGTTTTTCCCAAAGTCCTCTTCGGGGCACACTTTCAAAAGCGAACTTGAGGTCCACAAAGCAGGCGAACAGACGATTGTTCTTATATTTGGCTTTTTCGGCTAATAACGTTAGTGCCGTTAGATTTGTTAAGGTGCCTGCACCGGCCCTGAAACCTGTTTGTGTCCTTGGAATGCAGTTGTTGTCGTCTAACTATTTTTTCAGATGGGCCAGCAGGCAGGCCACATATAGCTTGGCTTCCACATCTATTAGTGCAATGAGTCTGTAATTGGTTGGCTTTGTTGGATTTCCGCCTTTGAAGATTGGGTGGAAAATACTGCCCCTCCATGATTCGGGAATTCTATTTGTCGAGAACAGCTCATTGAAAAACGGTGTGAAGTAGTTAGCCCAATACGTTGCTTCTCCCTTAAAGAGTGCATTTGGAATTCCGTTTGGGCCTGCTGCACCCTCTGTTTTTAATTTCTTTATGATTTTTGTTAGTTGATCTGTTTCCGTTACCTCGGGGATGTTTTTACTCTGGAGGGCAATGTGCTTTTTGTTCATGTTGATAACCCCTGGGGGTGTCTGCATTACTTGTACGGTTCTCCACCTACTGTCGATTCTTGCATTTTGACTAACTGGTTTTGATTTGAGATCTGGTTCTTTATACATTGCTCTTATATGGGCCTCCCATGTATCCTCATTAATCCCTGAATTTTGTTATCTAGTTTTCCCAAATGTCAGGAGTTTATCTGATGCCAGAATTTTTTTCGTTACGCTGTTTGCTTGCCAGAAGAAGTTTGTTCCACATTGTGACACAGTGGCTTATTTTTGCTTCATGGCAGCTTTTCTTGTATTGAGTTCTTAATTTTTTGAGCTTGCTTCTATCTGGTCTTTCTCCTCGTTTTAACTGATTTGAGACTGTTCTAATTTCTCACAATATTAAACGTTTTTGCTTGCGTAATTCGGTGCTGTACCATGGATGATGACTGTTTATCCGGTTATGCTTCATATGGTGATTTTGGGGCTGGTACTTCTTTTTGTGAGGAAATCTTTCCAATAAGGCACCTGTTAAATTTTCCCAGGCTTTTAATCTCTCACCTTTCTCTAATTGTGAAGATTCTTGGCACCCTACACTTATACTCCCCCCTCACTTGCATTCATGAAACACCTAACATCAAAAGATCTCTGCTAACGAGCCGTCTTTAAGGGGTCCGTCGGGTATTGCAGCGCTTGCCCGATCAGGAGCAGTCCAAAGATGAAGCATGGCTCCATTTTGGGTGTGTGAGGGCATTCAGATCTGATCACTCGGAACCCCCCGGATCCTTCTGGTCGACTTGCCAGATCTCCCTGACAGCCTTCTCCCTTCCTCTCCCTTCCCCTGGGGAACTGCATCGTTCTTTGTGCTAGACTATCCAATCGGGAACCTGGGTGCTGGACCTGTTCAATCCACTCCCTGTCCCCCCCTTTTGATTTATATTACCCTCTTGAGCAACCATGGACCGTGTGGTTAGTCACAATCACTCAGTCAAAGCTAACATCTCCAGGTGTGACTTGAGCGCCGCCTCCTTCCAGGTAATGTGCTCTAGGTCATTGGCAAGCAGACAATGCACAGGCACGGGTGGACTCACAGCTACCCTCAAGGAACATCAGACTCCCCCCACTCAAAGGGAACCAGGGCCACTGGATAGTGACTCTCATGGTTGTCAGCTACAATAACCTGGTGGAATGCATTATGGACTACCTGCTTTGAGGTTGCCTGACGACATCTGAGAGTTGTCATTCTGGCTCCAGTGTCTCTCAGAGCATACACCTTCTGTCCATTGATGGTGATCCACTGCCTGTATTTCTTAGTATTACTAGACATGTGAGCCTTTTGCACCATCTCTCCATTACTAAGGGACACTAGGGTAACCCTTACACACCACCCATACTATCTAGGGCAATCTCCTCCCCAAGCGCTACATTAGCCAGCTCCGGTGTCAGCCCACCAGAGGGGGGCTATGCTCATTTGGGACATTTGGTATCCCTCTTGTAGTGCCCAACCTGCTGGCACTTACAGAACTTAGGGGGTGCCTTCACCGAGGAGTTATTCTCAGTGAACCACTTCCTTTTCTGCTCAGGGTGTCCTGACCCTTAAAACTAGTTTGGGGACCTTTAGAGAACTCCTTGTTTTTATGTTTGTCTCCCTCCTCCTTTTTTTGGTGGGGACCCTGCCCACCCTTGTGGTGATCCCCCCAGATACCCTCTTGTGGATCCTGGTGCTGAGCCAACTGTCCACCTCCTTAGCAAATTCCTCAGTGAGCTTACTATCACTAAGGTGTTAGCGCAGATCTGCAAAACAAAGACTGAACATGTGCCTTCTTGCGATCAAGTTATACAGCCCTTAATAAATAATAATCTTTCACTTCACTGCCATTCACCCACACATCCAGTGTCTTGCAAAAGGGACCCACACAATGCACCCAGGACTGCTGGTCCAGCTTCCAGCTGTCCCTAAATTCTGCCTGTACTTTTCAGGTTGTTAGGTCATATTTCCTGACACGGGTTTCTTCATAGGGGGATACCTCATCCTGTCCTCCTCCCCTTACTAGGGATATGCTTCTAGAGGCTCGCCCCCTAATCCTCCTCAGTGATCTTATACATCTGTAAGAGTACCTCATAAGCTTCCAACTATTTGTCAATGCCGTCCAACACAACAAAGTCAGGCACCAGACCCTAAGGGATGTGGACCCTCCTTTTGCCAGAGGGCCCTGTAGGTATGCCACATCAATATTGCTGGACTCTGCTTGCCTAGCTCTTAAGTCCAGCTCTCTGAGGCTCCTCTTGTGAGTTGTTTTCCTCTCCTATACCACTATGGCCAGTTTCTTTTCCTCCAAGGCACTTTCAGCCTTCTTTTAATCTGCTTCAATCTCAACTGGGCCATCAGCAGCCTAAACTCCCTCTCCGCCTTCATGTCTGCCAGCCCCTCTAAGGACAGGCCGTGAGAAGACACACTGCTCTCTGCTAAGGCAAGGAGTTTCAACTAAGGTATAAAGTCATTCCCCTCAGCTGAATTCTGCATCCCAGGGCTGGTATCTTGGCTCTGCTCTGGCTCCTCCACATCATCCTCTCCATCCTGGTCATCTGTTATGATTAGCAATTGGTGGGTGTTTGCCTAACTATAACATTACTTGAATCTTTGTTTTTTTCAGTGAATTTCTAAGGTTTTTTTTTAAACAAAAACTGTTTTTTTATCACACCTATGTTGCTTTACTCTTTGTTTTTTTCAGTGAATTTCCCAAAAATTCTCTAACATAAAGTAATATTTTATTAGCATATGTAAAGCCAAATCCACCACAATGCACAAAATTTGGCCAGACCCTGGGGCAAACCCCCTGCAAGCAGCCAACCCCACACTGCACACAGCCTTTGGCCAGGTACAGCAGGGGTTTGTCAACGGAGCCTGGCCTGTGGTCAGGCCCTGTGGTTAGGCCCTGTGGTTAACCCACCTAGAGCTAACACAGTTGCTTACTACCAACATGAAAGCGGCAGGGCCAAACGGACGGAGCTTGTAGGTGATTTGGTGCCTTTGCATACTCAGCAGCAATTAAAAGGGAGAACCATGGACTCTGCAATCAGACCAGGAGATGAAAAGACAGAACCAACTCACCTTGAACAGTCACTAAAGAAGAGATTGCGCTCCAATAAATCAATGATGCATTCACCTCCATCAAGGATTTCAGGGTGTTTTTCAAAGTGAATTTGTAAAGAAAACACACTGTCCATCAGGCTGGAAAATGGCAGGAACACTGTTGCATACTACTAATGTGGAAGGGCGGGGCCAAACGAGCAGAGCTTGCAGGTGATTTTGCACCTTTGCATACTCAGCAGCAATTAAAAAGGAGAACTGTGGACTGCAAGGCCCACCTCCTCGAAACTATCTTGACCCCGGGGACCCCATTCCCCAGGGGCTGTATTAATTAAAGGTGGGTGCCCACCCAGGGAACCCACCATGTATAATATTGGGGGTCAGGGGGGGCTCCAGGGCCTTCACAGTATCAACCGGCTACCCGCCTGCTGCGGTAGCCGGCATTGCCCTGCCCAGAGGGAACAGCTACATATTTTGCTCCCTCCAGGTGGGAGTAATCCCTCAGTCTGAAACAGATGACAAGTCTGATCCCAGCTGATGGGAACATTTTTAGAGCTCCCACCTGCGGGGAGCAGATTTTGTTTTTGCTTCCGTTTGTCTGGAGTTTTAAAAATGCTCCCGCCAGACGGGAGCAAATACAACTTTTCCAGTCCGCGTCGGTGCGGGAACTCCGGGCAGGGAAACCCCTTTGTCCCATGAGGTGGGCTCCCCGGAAAACAGCAATTGAGCTGACCCTGGAGATGGGGTATGCGGTGCCTATAATGGCTCAGGTAGGGGGGCTGTATGGCCCTCCTCCCTTTTTTAAAAGTAGCAGCCCTAGGGAATGGGGTCTCAAGGGCCTTTTAAAGGCTCAGGGAGGGGAGCCGCCTAGCCCCCTCCCCATATTTATTAAATCGAATCCCGGGGGATGGGGGTCCCTGGGGCTGAATGCAGCTCGGGAGGGGGGCCACATGCCCCCTCCCCAAATTATTTAAATAAGCCCCAGAGAATAGGGTCCCTGGGGCCAAAAATGGCCCGGAGAGGATGGATGCATGCCTCCTCCTCAAATTATTTAAATAGGGCCCTGGGGGTTAGGGTCCCTGGGGCTGAATGCATCTCAGGGTGAGGCATCGTGCACCCCTTCACCTTATTAAATAAATTGGGCCACAGAGGTATGGGGTCCCTTGGGCCAAAACCAGCATGGGGAGGGGGTCATGCACCCCTCCCCTTGATTAAAGAATGAGGTTCCAGGCTGCCATTTTTTATTATCTATTGATTCCACGGGAGTCCCATTGGTTTGCAACAAAAATTGCTGGTTTTTGTTCCAATTTTGGCCGGGGGTGGACTGGGGGGTTCACCCCTAATGCTATTTTTTTTTATAACTTAAGGACAGGGGAGTCCCTGAGTCCTGAATGGATGCCAGCAATATTTTTCACATGTTGTTTGCAGCCAATCAGAATGCTCGCTCCTGTGGGAGTCTGGCCCAAAGGAAAAAAAGCTCCCTGGGCCAATCAAAGCGCTCAATTTTTTAAACTAGGTTCTAGGGACTCTCGCTAGCGTGCCTCGAACCCAAAAGCCCAGATATACAAATAATTTTCAACCTTAATTTCTCAAAAACTACTGAACAGATTTACACCAAATTACAAAAAACACAATCTGTGGACCAAGATCTAGCTTTCTGCAAATTTGGTGTAATTCCGTTCAGCAGTTTTTGCACTAACAAGTCTATTGAAAATGCATGACTATTTTGCGTTTTGGGACCCCCCTTTTTCTAAAGGTACATGGCCTACCTTTTAGTTAGACAGCACCCTGACCTTAGGGCTTCCTAGAGCATGCGTTAGGGGGACTTATATGTATTAAATGGGGAGTTTCAGGCTTGCCAAGTGGTTTTGAATGCCAAGTCAAAGTGGCAGTGCACAGCACACACAGACCTTACAAGGTCAGGTCTGAGATAGGTTTGAAAGGCTACTTGTGTGGGTGGAACTACCAGTGCCGCAGGCCCACTAGTAGCATTTAGAATACAGGCCCTGGGTAAATGGTATACCACTTTACAAGGGACTTATAAGTAAACTAAATATGCCAATAAGGTATGCTCCAATTTCACCATGTTTAGGGGAGCAGCACTTGCACGTTTGCACTGGTCCACAGTGGTAAAGTGCTCAGAGTCCTAAGGCCAAAAGAAAGATACAGCAAAAGTGGAGGTAAGCAGGCAAAATGTTTGGGGGAAGACCAGTATAAACCTATATATATATATATATATATATATATATATATATATATATATATATATATATATATATATATATTTATATATTTTCAATACAAAGAGCACTCGAGAGTGCTCGGCCTCGAAGAGGAACACTGCTCGGGATTCGTGAAGGCAACAGGATTCGCTTTCCTTTGGAAAAATTAAAAGCCTTACGCGTTTCGGAGCTCTCGGCTCCTTGTTCACAGGCATCAATGTCAGTGCGCAGAAACAGAAGATGCACTTCGCATGTCTTTATTTCATATTTTAGTAATCACAGGTGAGTAACACTGGTGTTGCATGCTGGGATAAGTAGTTCCCTTGTTGCCTTAGTAGGCTTTGCTGTGCCTCTTCATTGTTACCCTCAGTGGGTTCTGCGCTTCAACATTATTTTCCTTAATTGATTTCGCCCTGCAGTGGGCCTCCGAAGTTCCAGGTCCTCCTTATTACTGCCATCCTTCGCACCTCAGGAGACTTCGACTCCGTTCTATGTATCCATGGCCCCTCAATTAAGGACGGTTCTCTCTTCACGGTGGCCTGCCGTCATAACATTTTCAATACAAAGAGCACTCGAGAGTGCTCGGCCTCGAGAGGAACACTGCTCGGGATTCGTGAAGGCAACAGGATTCGCTTTCCTTTGGAAAAATTAAAAGCCTTACGCGTTTGGAGCTCTCGGCTCCTTGTTCACAGGCATCAATGTCAGTGCGCAGAAACAGAAGATGCACTTCGCATGTCTTTATTTCATATTTTAGTAATCACAGGTGAAGTAACACTGGTGTTGCATGCTGGGATAAGTAGTTCCCTTGTTGCCTTAGTAGGCTTTGCTGTGCCTCTTCATTGTTACCCTCAGTGGGTTCTGCGCTTCAACATTATTTTCCTTAATTGATTTTGCCCTCCAGTGGGCCTCCGAAGTTCAGGTCCTCCTTATTACTGCCATCCTTCGCACCTCAGGAGACTTCGACTCCGTTCTATGTCTCCATGGCCCCTCAATTAGGACGGTTCTCTCTTCACGGTGGCCTGCCGTCATAACATTTTCAATACAAGAGCACTCGAGAGTGCTCGGCCTCGAAGAGGAACACTGCTCGGGATTCGTGAAGGCAACAGGATTCGCTTTCCTTTGGAAAAATTAAAAGCCTTACGCGTTTCGGAGCTCTCGGCTCCTTGTTCACAGGCATCAATGTCAGTGCGCAGAAACAGAAGATGCACTTCGCATGTCTTTATTTCATATTTTAGTAATCACAGGTGAGTAACACTGGTGTTGCATGCTGGGATAAGTAGTTCCCTTGTTGCCTTAGTAGGCTTTGCTGTGCCTCTTCATTGTTACCCTCAGTGGGTTCTGCGCTTCAACATTATTTTCCTTAATTGATTTCGCCTCCAGTGGGCCTCCGAGGTTCCAGGTCCTC
Organism: Calotriton arnoldi; assembly: GCA_963921515.1. Classification (NCBI taxonomy): domain Eukaryota; kingdom Metazoa; phylum Chordata; class Amphibia; order Caudata; family Salamandridae; genus Calotriton; species Calotriton arnoldi. The sequence continues at coordinate 716,334 of CAWUFW010007273.1, read as the reverse complement.
CTTATTACTGCCATCCTTCGCACCTCAGGAGACTTCGACTCCGTTCTATGTCTCCATGGCCCCTCAATTAGGACGGTTCTCTCTTCACGGTGGCCTGCCGTCATAACATTTTCAATACAAAGAGCACTCGAGAGTGCTCGGCCTCGAAGAGGAACACTGCTCGGGATTCGTGAAGGCAACAGGATTCGCTTTCCTTTGGAAAAATTAAAAGCCTTACGCGTTTCGGAGCTCTCAGCTCCTTGTTCACAGGCACCAATGTCAGTGCGCAGAAACAGAAGATGCACTTCGCATGTCTTTATTTCATATTTTAGTAATCACAGGTGAGTAACACTGGTGTTGCATGCTGGGATAAGTAGTTCCCTTGTTGCCTTAGTAGGCTTTGCTGTGCCTCTTCATTGTTACCCTCAGTGGGTTCTGCGCTTCAACATTATTTTCCTTAATTGATTTCGCCCTCCAGTGGGCCTCCGAGTTCCAGGTCCTCCTTATTACTGCCATCCTTCGCACCTCAGGAGACTTCAACTCCGTTCTATGTCTCCATGGCCCCTCAATTAAGGACGGTTCTCTCTTCACGGTGGCCTGCCGTCATAACATTTTCAATACAAAGAGCACTCGAGAGTGCTCGGCCTCGAGAGGAACACTGCTCGGGATGCGTGAAGGCAACAGGATTCGCTTTCCTTTGGAAAAATTAAAAGCCTTACGCGTTTCGGAGCTCTCGGCTCCTTGTTCACAGGCATCAATGTCAGTGCGCAGAAACAGAAGATGCACTTCGCATGTCTTTATTTCATATTTTAGTAATCACAGGTGAGTAACACTGGTGTTGCATGCTGGGATAAGTAGTTCCCTTGTTGCCTTAGTAGGCTTTGCTGTGCCTCTTCATTGTTACCCTCAGTGGGTTCTGCGCTTCAACATTATTTTCCTTAATTGATTTCGCCCTCCAGTGGGCCTCCGAAGTTCCAGGTCCTCCTTATTACTGCCATCCTTCGCACCTCAGGAGACTTCGACTCCGTTCTATGTCTCCATGGCCCCTCAATTAGGACGGTTCTCTCTTCACGGTGGCCTGCCGTCATAACATTTTCAATACAAAGAGCACTCGAGAGTGCTCGGCCTCGAAGAGGAACACTGCTCGGGATTCGTGAAGGCAACAGGATTCGCTTCCTTTGGAAAAATTAAAAGCCTTACGCGCTTCGAGCTCTCGGCTCCTTGTTCACAGGCATCAATGTCAGTGCGCAGAAACAGAAGATGCACTTCGCATGTCTTTATTTCATATTTTAGTAATCACAGGTGAGTAACACTGGTGTTGCATGCTGGGATAAGTAGTTCCCTTGTTGCCTTAGTAGGCTTTGCTGTGCCTCTTCATTGTTACCCTCAGTGGGTTCTGCGCTTCAACATTATTTTCCTTAATTGATTTCACCCTCCAGTGGGCCTCCGAAGTTCCAGGTCCTCCTTATTACTGCCATCCTTCGCACCTCAGGAGACTTCAACTCCGTTCTATGTCTCCATGGCCCCTCAATTAAGGACGGTTCTCTCTTCACGGTGGTCTGCCGTCATAACATTTTCAATACAAAGAGCACTCGAGAGTGCTCGGCCTCGAAGAGGAACACTGCTCGGGATGCGTGAAGGCAACAGGATTCGCTTTCCTTTGGAAAAATTAAAAGCTTTACGCGTTTCGGAGCTCTCGGCTCCTTGTTCACAGGCATCAATGTCAGTGCGCAGAAACAGAAGATGCACTTCGCATGTCTTTATTTCATATTTTAGTAATCACAGGTGAGTAACACTGGTGTTGCATGCTGGGATAAGTAGTTCCCTTGTTGCCTTAGTAGGCTTTGCTGTGCCTCTTCATTGTTACCCTCAGTGGGTTCTGCGCTTCAACATTATTTTCCTTAATTGATTTCGCCTCAGTGGGCCTCCGAAGTTCCAGGTCCTCCTTATTACTGCCATCCTTCGCACCTCAGGAGACTTCGACTCCGTTCTATGTCTCCATGGCCCCTCAATTAAGGACGGTTCTCTCTTCACGGTGGCCTGCCGTCATAACATTTTCAATACAAAGAGCACTCGAGAGTGCTCGGCCTCGAAGAGGAACACTGCTCGGGATTCGTGAAGGCAACAGGATTCGCTTTCCTTTGGAAAAATTAAAAGCCTTATGTGTTTCGGAGCTCTCGGCTCCTTGTTCACAGGCATCAATGTCAGTGCGCAGAAACAGAAGATGCACTTCGCATGTCTTTATTTCATATTTTAGTAATCACAGGTGAGTAACACTGGTGTTGCATGCTGGGATAAGTAGTTCCCTTGTTGCCTTAGTAGGCTTTGCTGTGCCTCTTCATTGTTACCCTCAGTGGGTTCTGCGCTTCAACATTATTTTCCTTAATTCCCTGTGAACAAGGAGCCGAGAGCTCCGAAACACGTAAGGCTTTTAATTTTTCCAAAGGAAAGCGAATCCTGTTGCCTTCACGAATCCCGAGCAGTGTTCCTCTTCGAAACCGAGCACTCTCGAGTGCTCTTTGTATTGAAAATGTTATGACGGCAGGCCACCGTGAAGAGAGAACCGTCCTTAATTGAGGGGCCATGGAGACATAGAACGGAGTCGAAGTCTCCTGAGGTGCGAAGGATGGCAGTAATAAGGAGGACCTGGAACTTCGGAGGCCCACTGGAGGGCGAAATCAATTAAGGAAAATAATGTTGAAGCGCAGAACCCACTGAGGGTAACAATGAAGAGGCACAGCAAAGCCTACTAAGGCAACAAGGGAACTACTTATCCCAGCATGCAACACCAGTGTTACTCACCTGTGATTACTAAAATATGAAATAAAGACATGCGAAGTGCATCTTCTGTTTCTGCGCACTGACATTGATGCCTGTGAACAAGGAGCCGAGAGCTCCGAAACGCGTAAGGCTTTTAATTTTTCCAAAGGAAAGCGAATCCTGTTGCCTTCACGAATCCCGAGCAGTGTTCCTCTTCGAAACCGAGCACTCTCGAGTGCTCTTTGTATTGAAAATGTTATGACGGCAGGCCACCGTGAAGAGAGAACCGTCCTTAATTGAGGGGCCATGGAGACATAGAACGGAGTCGAAGTCTCCTGAGGTGCGAAGGATGGCAGTAATAAGGAGGACCTGGAACTTCGGAGGCCCACTGGAGGGCGAAATCAATTAAGGAAAATAATGTTGAAGCGCAGAACCCACTGAGGGTAACAATGAAGAGGCACAGCAAAGCCTACTAATGCAACAAGGGAACTACTTATCCCAGCATGCAACACCAGTGTTACTCACCTGTGATTACTAAAATATGAAATAAAGACATGCGAAGTGCATCTTCTGTTTCTGCGCACTGACATTGATGCCTGTGAACAAGGAGCCGAGAGCTCCGAAACGCGTAAGGCTTTTAATTTTTCCAAAGGAAAGCGAATCCTGTTGCCTTCACGAATTCCGAGCAGTGTTCCTCTTCGAAACCGAGCACTCTCGAGTGCTCTTTGTATTGAAAATGTTATGACGGCAGGCCACCGTGAAGAGAGAACCGTCCTTAATTGAGGGGCCATGGAGACATAGAACGGAGTCGAAGTCTCCTGAGGTGCGAAGGATGGCAGTAATAAGGAGGACCTGGAACTTCGGAGGCCCACTAGAGGGCGAAATCAATTAAGGAAACTAATGTTGAAGCGCAGAACCCACTGAGGGTAACAATGAAGAGGCACAGCAAAGCCTACTAAGGCAACAAGGGAACTACTTATCCCAGCATGCAACACCAGTGTTACTCACCTGTGATTACTAAAATATGAAATAAAGACATGCGAAGTGCATCTTCTGTTTCTGCGCACTGACATTGATGCCTGTGAACAAGGAGCCGAGAGCTCCGAAACGCGTAAGGCTTTTAATTTTTCCAAAGGAAAGCGAATCCTGTTGCCTTCACGAATCCCGAGCAGTGTTCCTCTTCGAAACCGAGCACTCTTGAGTGCTCTTTGTATTGAAAATGTTATGACGGCAGGCCACCGTGAAGAGAGAACCGTCCTTAATTGAGGGGCCATGGAGACATAGAACGGAGTCGAAGTCTCCTGAGGTGCGAAGGATGGCAGTAATAAGGAGGACCTGGAACTTCGGAGGCCCACTGAGGGCGAAATCAATTAAGGAAAATAATGTTGAAGCGCAGAACCCACTGAGGGTAACAATGAAGAGGCACAGCAAAGCCTACTAAGGCAACAAGGGAACTACTTATCCCAGCATGCAACACCAGTGTTACTCACCTGTTATTACTAAAATATGAAATAAAGACATGCGAAGTGCATCTTCTGTTTCTGCGCACTGACATTGATGCCTGTGAACAAGGAGCCGAGAGCTCCGAAACGCGTAAGGCTTTTAATTTTTCCAAAGGAAAGCGAATCCTGTTGCCTTCACGAATCCCGAGCAGTGTTCCTCTTGAAACCGAGCACTCTCGAGTGCTCTTGTATTGAAAATATTATGACGGCAGGCCACCGTGAAGAGAGAACCGTCCTTAATTGAGGGGCCATGGAGACATAGAACGGAGTCGAAGTCTCCTGAGGTGCGAAGGATGGCAGTAATAAGGAGGACCTGGAACTTCGGAGGCCCACTGGAGGGCGAAATCAATTAAGGAAAATAATGTTGAAGCGCAGAACCCACTGAGGGTAACAATGAAGAGGCACAGCAAAGCCTACTAAGGCAACAAGGGAACTACTTATCCCAGCATGCAACACCAGTGTTACTCATCTGTGATTACTAAAATATGAAATAAAGACATGCGAAGTGCATCTTCTGTTTCTGCGCACTGACATTGATGCCTGTGAACAAGGAGCCGAGAGCTCCGAAACGCGTAAGGCTTTTAATTTTTCCAAAGGAAAGCGAATCCTGTTGCCTTCACGAATTCCGAGCAGTGTTCCTCTTCGAAACCGAGCACTCTCGAGTGCTCTTGTATTGAAAATGTTATGACGGCAGGCCACCGTGAAGAGAGAACCGTCCTTAATTGAGGGGCCATGGAGACATAGAACGGAGTCGAAGTTTCCTGAGGTGCGAAGGATGGCAGTAATAAGGAGGACCTGAACTTCGGAGGCCCACTAGAGGGCGAAATCAATTAAGGAAACTAATGTTGAAGCGCAGAACCCACTGAGGGTAACAATGAAGAGGCACAGCAAAGCCTACTAAGGCAACAAGGGAACTACTTATCCCAGCATGCAACACCAGTGTTACTCACCTGTGATTACTAAAATATGAAATAAAGACATGCGAAGTGCATCTTCTGTTTCTGCGCACTGACATTGATGCCTGTGAACAAGGAGCCGAGAGCTCCGAAACGCGTAAGGCTTTTAATTTTTCCAAAGGAAAGCGAATCCTGTTGCCTTCACGAATCCCGAGCAGTGTTCCTCTTCGAAACCGAGCACTCTCGAGGTGCTCTTTGTATTGAAAATGTTATGACGGCAGGCCACCGTGAAGAGAGAACCGTCCTTAATTGAGGGGCCATGGAGACATAGAACGGAGTCGAAGTCTCCTGAGGTGCGAAGGATGGCAGTAATAAGGAGGACCTGGAACTTCGGAGGCCCACTGGAGGGCGAAATCAATTAAGGAAAATAATGTTGAAGCGCAGAACCCACTGAGGGTAACAATGAAGAGGCACAGCAAAGCCTACTAAGGCAACAAGGGAACTACTTATCCCAGCATGCAACACCAGTGTTACTCACCTGTGATTACTAAAATATGAAATAAAGACATGCGAAGTGCATCTTCTGTTTCTGCGCACTGACATTGATGCCTGTGAACAAGGAGCCGAGAGCTCCGAAACGCGTAAGGCTTTTAATTTTTCCAAAGGAAAGCGAATCCTGTTGCCTTCACGAATCCCGAGCAGTGTTCCTCTTCGAAACCGAGCACTCTCGAGTGCTCTTTGTATTGAATATATATATATATATATATAGTTTAACTTGCATGAGAGATACTTACTGTGCATGGTAAAGTCAGGGGTGGTTAAGACATATGCCTATTAAAGGCATGCGTGGTAAAGGCATGAGTTGTAAAATCATACAACCGAAATTGGGCATTGTTATTACTGCGCAGTACATGGTATGAATCCTAGACTGCATGAGTCACAGCCTTAAATCAAGTAACAAATTCAATAAACAATTAGTTAACACTACAACAGATACCTATGTTATATTGTATGTTATGTACTGACACGAAGATTGATATGGGCATGTAAAGTGATTCCTCACAATTAATGTAATATGGTACATTTCTGTGATTACGATTAATGTGTCATACATTAAAGTTTACTATTTTGTATTGAACTAAAACCCTGAGAAAAACATCAATGCATACCCAAAGCTGACATCCCGTACTGTAAACAGGCCAAGCAACAAGAAAAACCACATTGTGTGTGTTCCTTTTATGTATAGTTTATTTTATCCATTAGAGCTTTGCCCTGTTGCAATTCAGTCAACATAATGATGCTTTTAGGTTTACAGATTTTTATTGCAATATGCACCACAACCTAGCAAAGCAGCACTTAGCAATAAATAAGGCAAAGGGATAGGACGTATTCTCCATTTGTTCGTAATTCTATATATTTGGTGAGATTGTCTTTACAGATTGTTTGTGGTGTGGTGGCTTGATTCACCCACCTACAGACGAGGACCTGGAGCATAATATTACAGCAGTGACTGCCAATATCACTTGGGAGGAATGGTGTACTGCAAATTGCAAAAACACTTTCCTTTGTCAATGTGTACAGGGCTTGCCGAGCACAAAATAAGGACTATTTTTTACCTTTAAGATTATGATCCTAGCAGGGAAATGTTGACAGACCGATTAATACAGAACATGAGAAATAGAAACAGACATGTAATATATTCTCACTGTCCTACGGAGAACGAAGCTTCAGTGTGCCTGCTTTACTGCGATAAAGGGCCAGCGGATTCTGTAGCATGAGCAATAGGCAGCTTAATGGAATTATATTCTATTTGAAAACAAGGTGGACCACTATGGGCGTCTGGCAGCTCCTGAAAAGTGATAACCGCTCTATCACTCCATCTTCATCCAAAGTATACTACATTTTTAACCTCAATGCGTTAATCATATCTGTAAGCTTTCATCAAGACAAGATTATGCAAGACCAGTATTTTTCTTAACTGTAAAGTGTTATTTACAAATGGCTTGCATCCATTAATAAGATTTCATCATGTCCTGTCGGTAATTGGATGATGCAAAATCGCTGGGAAAAAAAGTCATGGTTGGATTACAAGCAGCACATTTTCTCTTGAACAGTCTAGACCCTAATAGAATCCCTTTATGTATGCGTCCTTCCTGTTTGTTACTCTGTTACTGCTGGTAATCATGGTTAGGACTTAGAGTCGCCTCCTCCCCTTGGAAAGAGAAGGGCCGGTTGGCATCCTCCGAGCAGGTTGGCATCCTCCCTGTTAGTCCATCTTCTCTTCTTAGGGCCCGATTCCGATCTCGTTCGGAAAGCATGCCGACCGAATTGGCTCCGGAATGCTTTCCGTATGATTCGGATCGGGGGAGTCCGACCAAACGAGTACGATGCATCCGTATGCATCCAGATACGATTCGGTCAGACTCCCATTGACTTCAATGGGAGCCTGTGTTCTGGACAAGAACACAGGTTCCCATTGAAGAAAGGGGTGGCTGGGGAAAACCTTGCACCCTGTGGCGGGCACCCCATGGTGCCTGCCACATTGTGCATGGCTGGAAAGGGGGGCCCTTGGGTACCCCCATGGGCCCGATTCGGAGGGCCCCAGGTGAAGGGGGGCCTGCTAGGGGCCCCCAAAGATCGATTCCGGCAGCCTTTTCGTTCCGGGGCAAACCGAATTGGAACGGCAGTCCGAATCGGTCATCGTACTCGCTCGTTCGGAAACCAAGTCCATAGAGCTGTACGAATCGGCTCCGGAAAGGCTCGACCTCTCCGAATGCCTTCCGGAACCTATTCAGTCAGCCCTAACGGTTTCCAGGCATCGTACTTGGCCGTTCAGAACTGGGAACGAGTCGGTCCGAAACAAGGGCTCCGGATCGATTTCGGCAAACCCGAATCCGATTCGGAGCCCTTCCGACCGACATCGGAATCGACCCCTTAGACTGCCCTTTCTAGCCCACCTACTTCCAAAGTGTTTCCTCATTTGTCAGTGAAAAAGGAAGGTCAGGCCATAATCCTTCCTGCAGTTCAGCTTCTTCTCGGAGCCTGGCAGAGGGATACTGATCATATAAAGGGTTTTACCTGGATATTCAGCGTTTTTTACCTGCGGCACTTCCTCATGAGGAATGATCCCTCCCTTCTTTCTTAAATGGTTTCTGAGGTCTTCTGGCATTGTGAGTAACTGATGGTACTGAGTGGTTTTACATGATGGCATTATTCAAATGGATATTTCATGGTTGTTTTGTTGGCGAAATGAGGGGCAACTAACTCCCAGCCCTACCAGTTTCCACTGTCATGCCAGCTGCTGGAGTCAGTCCTGACTGAGTTGCCTGCAGGCACTCTTTGTATATGTGCTGTGCATATCTCCTGAGTGGCAGTGGACCACGAACCAGTCAGTGGTCTTTGTAGAGATGCTGTGGGAATGATGAGTGATGGAGCAAGGAGTTTTATATCTTAATCTGTTGGTGTAATCATTCAATAATCCCCGCCATTGGTTATATAGACCTGAATTCACCAGCGAAGAGAGTTCAAAAGGAGCAATCATTTAAATCTTTCAGTCTGAACAATTCATTTGTCATTTGTAAGTGAATAAAGGGAATTTGTGTGAGTTAACGGGTTTTATTAATTATTCTAATACATTCAAATTATTTTATTCAGAAGTTAATAATCTTCTGTTATTGTTATTACAAATGTAAACAATCCATTAGTCAATTTTTCAAAACAAGACAAAATACAATATTAGTAAAAACTATAGTAAAAATAGTGATAATGCAATAAGCTTGTTCCATAAAGGAGTTTCCCTATTCTACAATAGGCTAAGAATAGAATAAGGTGTCAGTTCAGAAACCCAATAAAGAGTTCTGATGAGAGAATAAATGTATAAGCATGAAGCCTTTAGGCCCGATTCACAAAGGTAAACTGAGACGAAAGTCTAACTTTACGACTTTTGGTATTCACAAAGGGCATTAATTACTCGTAAATGCCCTTTGTGAATACCAAAAGTTGAACTTTATGACTTTTGGTATTCACAAAGGGCATTTACCGGTAGTAAATGCCCTTTGTAAATATCAAAAGCCGCAAAGTTAGACTTTAGTCTCATTTTACCTATGTGAATCGGGCCCACAGTCTTCAAATAAAAAAAAAAAAATGTTAAGCTGGAAAATATTCTCGGCTATAAATCAGAAGACGTCTAGTAAAAAGGAATCAGCTCAAACGTAATCTCTCATGAAGAGAGATATTGTCTCAAGAAACACCAGGGACGGATCTCCAGTTATGTGACGATCTACAGATGCTAATATAAATTCAGTAAATTATGAATCCAAACAAGTATCACATTCTCATTTCACAACATCCAATAGGATTTCAGTAAACTCCTGGGAGTAGGTAATCTCCCCAGTTTCTCACTTCTTCACAGTTTGCCACAGATACAACTCCTTTAAAAGATACTTCATCCACAATTTGCGTTTCAGACTGATCCTCCCATAAATCATCCTTCCTGTTGTCTCCTCTCCTCCCAGTGAGAACCTCACTATCGGTTGTCTAGTACACAACCAATGCCTATTTACTCACTGATAGATGGCTTCTGGAAAGTTACAGCATCTGCAGTGGAAATAAAAAGAATCTTGCAAAACAACAACTCAAGCCGAAAAATAGGCCTTTCAATGTTAGCATATGAATCTCTGTTAACGTGAAATCCACAGTTAGGCTAACTTAAATCAGCACATTATAATTTCTTTATATGCTTATAATATCTAAGTATGTTTACCTTCTACAAAACATTTTTATTCTTAATACATGTATTATTTATCATAGACATTTGCACTTTTTATTTAAATGCGTTTTTGTTTGAAAAATGAAGAAATTTGCTTCAGCAATCTCCCTCCACAAATGAATCTCTAAAGTGCACCTTCTTTCTTTACTGTGTCATCTGTCTTACTTCTTGAAGTTTCCACTTCCTTCAGTTTCTTGTATACCTTATTCTTTCTTCCATTTCTATTTCTTCTTTCCTTTGGCTTTCTCTCTCTTTAATTTTCATCCTTGCTAGGTAACATGAAAATCCTCTATATAAAGCCTATACGCATATTAAGCACATGCCAATGATTAGTAGAAGTTTTAATATAACTCCTACAAATCCACTCCCAATATTTCCAGAAGATTTACTTATAGCAGAAGCAAATTTGCTTAGAGCTCCTAACACAATAATTGTATCTAAATGTTGTAATTCAGGTTTTAGATCAGGAATGTTCTTTGCAAATTCTTCTATCTTTCTACTCTTGTCAGGTATGTACGAAAAACAATGTTGAGCCTTAAACATTTTACAGACTCTGCCTTTTTCTGCAAGCAATATGTCTAAAGCTAATCAATCTTTTGCAAAACAATTGATCTAATACCCACTAATTATGTATTAACTGCTAATAAAGCACCAGATGTACTAGTAGCCAACTTATCTACTACTGTAGAACGTTTTAAAATGTTCTTGTCATTTCGGACTATTCCTACTGGAGGAATAATTGCCCCAAAAATGCCTCCCACTAATTTTCTCCCATCAATGGTACTAAGTGTATGTCTGTGAGATGCAGTCATTGTTAAAGCATCTATGCTATTCACATGATACATCTTAGGAAATAATAGAGTTAAATAGCAAACCTCTTTCCAGTCAGCAGGCAACTGGAAATCTGCAGCTTGTCCACAATCAAGAGAAACTCCAGAAGAACGGCCTCTTTTCCTGTTAACGATTGAACAGGCTCTCCAAGAACTCCAAATGTGTGTTCACAGCTACTTATACCAATATGTATCTTTCTAAACTGATTTCTCCTTTTATAAACACATAGTTTCCCTTTTTGTCCTCTATCTAATTTCAAATTAGAATATATTCTTTTTTTTGTGTATTCATCTTCCTCTTTCTCCCAAACGTTCTTTAATACATCTTCCTCTCCACTTGCCTTAGAAAACATGCAAGCTCCCCTCTTCTTATGCTAGAATTAATTAATTTTCCAATGGCCTCATTAGACATGCCAGATTCCTTTCGTATGCCTTAGCAGTGTCTATGTTTGTAGGGGGTCTATAGAAATATCAAGCTACTTCCATGTCCTTTGCTTGTGGATGAGGGTTCATTCTTTTCTGAAGGGGAACTTTAGAAAGAATCATGTCATAATATGATAGTGAAATACAACATGTAACTGCATATTAAAGTAGAACGTGGTGATAGGTTACAACTTCAGCAGCTGAAGAAGGTAAATGTGCGCAAAGGTAGCAATCTTCAGAGTCTAAGGCCTGTATGTATTCTTAAACAAATCTAGAATAAATATTTGACGTGAAATGTCCCTATGGAGCATTTATAAATGAAGCTTTCAACTTTCTCTTGTCTAATGCATGTGTAGTTAGTGTAGGTGCAGGCGTTGATCTGAAAGAGTCTATTTCTGGGGTGAAACTCATATCAATGAAAAGAACTACTAACACTATTCTTACAGCTATTAGAGTAACAGCAATTACTATCCTACACTTGGCCTTGGTACATAAACACATTTGTCTGCAGTCAGTGCTTTAATAGAACATAGCAGCAGACAGATTTAATATTCTGTGTTGATTTCTACAAAATCGAGCAAAAATTCTATGGTTATCTTGAGATTGTTTCATTCAGCTTAAGTACAACAGTCTTCCTGAGACATCTCTAACCCTACTCCGCCTTCTTTTAAGTGTGTTATCCCTACTCCTCAAGTACAGCCTTGGCCCTAGGGAATTCTTAATTGTCTTTGTTAGAGAATAGTTAATCTGTTCTTTTATCACAGTTTTTTACAGTCCGATTTAGGCACAGTTCATTAGATTGTAGAATCAGATCTCGCCAAATTGAATCAACTAGATATCAATAACCAAATCTTAATTTGTAGTATTGTTTCAAAAGTTTAAATCAACTGTTGACTTGGTGTGGCATGTCACAGTGGTTCAAGTGGTTGTGATCTCAGTTCATTGGAATTTTGATCTGTTGCATTAGGCATGTTCTCTGTGTATTAGGTCCATTTGGGTGCTGAATACCTACGACAAGGATCTCTGGCTCTCTTAGATATCCTTGGTGTCTGTTGATCTTCCTCTTTGTCACTTATAATCCAGGCTTCTGCTTCTTTAATTATAGTTTTTGGTATGTGTTCAACTGACACATTAGATATCAATTCTCTCCTACTACTTGGCTGATCTCCAAGGAGTCTTTCTCTTCTCATACTTGTTCCTTCACCAGGAACATTTGTTTGCTCTGGTGGAAATTCAGCTGCATCCCTATTCTCTGTTCCCAGATCTCCATCTTCAGGGGATACTTCCACACCACTTTGTGAGATTTCAGAACCTTGAGCAGGTGAGGAATTCTTCGGTACTTCATCCCCCTTTGGTCCTTCAGGATGTATGGACAAAGGAGGTCTTGGGCTTGGTTCAAAAGTCACCACTTCATCACGCAGACACCTCATTCTCTGGGTGTAAGAGGCATGCACCCAATTAGGTATCCCAGCTCACTTCACAGCAGTGTTGGTGATTAGAATCACCTGGCAGGGGCCCTTCCACCTTGGCTCCAGGCAGGATTTTCAAACATGCTTTGTGATGAGGACCCAGTCCCCAGGGTTAAGGATGTGACACTGCTCCTGACTCAGCGTGGCAGTAACAGTACCAACCTGGTGAGAGACAGAACATACCACATCAGCTAACCCTTTGTAGTAGTTGGACATCACATTATCTGTGATGTTCACAAGCACATTCGCAGGCACAGCAGGCAGTCGCATAGCACGTTCCATGAGTATCTAATGAAGCTATAATTCTGATCAGCACTAATGGCAAAGCATATGGCCATTTTGAAGAGGTGGATGCACAGACTTTAGCCAAACGAGATTTCAACATCCCATTCAATTGTTCGACAATACCCAAAGCTTCTGGATTATAACTACAATGCAGCTCTGCTCCACTTGAAGTGCCACACACAGCATTCTAAGGACCTCATTGTTAAAGTGGATCCATCGGTCTGACTCCAGAGAAACTGGAAATCCGAACTGTGGTATGAGTTCATGTAACACAGTTTGGCTACAGAGGGACTGTCATTTCTCCGCATTGGGTAGGCTTCCACCCATAACAAAAAAATGTACACTATAACCAGGATATACCTCAGCCCATTACAAACCTGCATTTCACTAAAATCCAACTGTATCCTGTTAAAGGGTCCTTATGATCTTCCTATGTGAGTCAATGTTACAGGGGTTCTTCTCCCTACATTCATCTGCTGACAAGTACCACATCTATGGTATCGTTCTTCAGCTAGAACTCTAAATCAGGGATTAAACTAGTTCCGCCTAAACAATCTAACCATTGCATCCCTTCCGATGTGTGCACAGCCATGAAAATGCAGTGTCATGGGGGAATGACAGGCTATCTATTAACACAGGTCTTCCATCAGCTGAAACCCGAATGTCATTAGCATTTTTTACACACCCTGCCTTGATCCACCCTTTCTGTTCTGCCTCCAAAACGTCTTCCTGTAATATCTTGATTTCTTCCCATGTGTCAGCTACTGAAAATAGCATTGAAAAGATTGTGTCCTCATCAGACTGATTTGTATATTCTCCATTAAATGTGCATGCCACAATCGCACAATACCAAGCAATTTCATCAGTGTATCTATTTCCAACAGTGGCATAGTCATTTCCACTTCTGTGGGCTGCACATTTAACTACTGCAATTTCTTGTGGCAATTGTAAAGCTTCCACCAGTTTCATCATTTATTCTCCATTCCAGATGGGAGATCCAGATGAAGTCATGAATCCTCTCTGTGACAACAACTGCCCAAAGTCATGAATCACACTGTCATACTGATAATCTGTGAAAATAGTCACTCGCAGTTGAGCCAAAAGATAGCGGACTTGTGTAAGGACGATTGATTTCACCACTTGTGCAGAGGTAACACCTCGAAGTCAGGAGGCTTCTACTACTTCTTGAATTGCACAAACAGCATAAGCTGCTCTCAAAGCCACCTTATAGTCTCTCAAACATGAGCCATCCACAAATATTACATAGTCGGGCTCATGAAAGGGTTCATCCTTAATGTCAGGCCTTGGCTTGGTGCATAGGTCCATAACATCAAGGTAGTCATGTTCAAACACTTCCCCATCAACTCCATTTTCAGGAAAAAGTAGCAATGTAGCTGGAATGAGAGTCTGACATCTCTTCATTTCGACATTATCTGCAGCAAGAATCTGTTGTTCATATTTTGTAAGTCTGCTGTTTGTCAAATACTGGGTCTTAGAGCAAGTGAGCAAAATTTCCACTGAGTGAGGGAACATCAGACTAAGAGGATGTCCTGTCACTATGCTCTCGCTTCTCTCAATACTGGTAACTGATTAAGCACTGAGAGAGCACATCCCTCCCTCTCACTCCAACACAATGTGAACATTTTAATGTAATCAGGCATTCCTAGTGCCGGGGCATGACAGACTTTCTCTCAGCTCTAGGAACACTTTTAAGCAGTAGTTGTCCCATGGAAGCGGATCGGACCTATCCTTGTGCGTTAGCCTCAGTGAAGGCTTAGTCACTAGGGAAAAGCTGGGTATCCACTGTCTACAGTAGCCTACCATTCCCAGAAACATCCTGACCTCTCTCTGTGTTCTGGGTGGATTCATTTTTATAATTGCTGAGATTCTCTCTTGTGACACCTTTCTTATTCCCTTTTCAATCAGATGTCTTAAATATAGGACCTCTTTCTGGCAGTATTTCAATTTGCTTGGGGACACTTTGTATCCATTCTCAGCCAAATGATTCAAAAGAGCAATCGCGTCTAGTTTACAAGCTTCTTGTGTGCTTGATGCCACAAGTAAGTCATCAATGTACTGAATAAGAACTTAATTGCAAGGCCTTTGCAAAGTCTCAAGATTCTTTTTCAATATCTGGTTAAAGATTGCAGTGCTCTTGGTATACCCTTGAAGAACTTGGCACCATGCCAAAACTCTATCTCTGAATATGAAAGAGAACAGTAACTGACTGTCCTCGTGTAGTGGAATGGAGAAAAAGGCCTGGCAGAGATCCACGGGACAACAATGAAGAACTATATTAGCAGTTTTTCTTAGATCCTGTATAATTCCATACTTGTGGTTAGGCTTCTGTAAACATAAACACATAATCGGCGAATTGCAATGACTTCCAACAATTTCTATCAATGTCCTTTGTTTTAACATATCTTCAATCACTGGAGTCATTCCAGCCCCTGTTTCAGATGTATGTTTATATGGTGATGCTCTTGGAAATACTGCTTTCTGCTTTATTGTGATTTGGACCCGTTCTATACCTTTGATTTGTCTGATGTCTTTCTCTGAAAAATCCCATACTTCTGTTTTTACATTTTCTCGCAAATCATGAGGTAAATCCTCTACCATTCTTCTTGGGTGCAAGCCAACAGTTGTTCCTTGTCTTGCTCTTCTAAATTCAACATCTTCATCATGTGTTTGAAATTCAACACCATCCAGTGTGCGATAAATTGTGAAATGTAACTTGCCAAAAGTTCCCTTCCTTACAGATTTACAGGACTCACACACAACACATTGGTGATCTTCCTCAAATGAGTCTATTTGTACAGGAACTTTCTGACAGTGGGGAATGACACTTGGTCGCCATTTACCTCTCCTTCTACAAATGATCCACTCTGGTCAACCTCCAAGACAAGCCAAGTCCACACTCTCTCCCCCCCCCCCTCAGGCACCATCATTGTGAATTGTCAGAATCAAAATTCTTGGGCCCGATTCACAGAACTAACTTAAGTCAAAATCCTAAACTTACTACCATTTTGGTATTCACAGAAGGCACTTACTCATTTTGGTATTCACAGAAGGCACTTTAACTTACTCATTTTGGTATTCACAGAAGGCACTTACTCATTGATGAGTAAGTGCCTTCTGTGAATACCAAAATGAGTAAGTGCCTTCTGTGAATACCAAAATGGTAGTAAGTTTAGGATTTTGTCGTAAGTTAGTTCTGTGAATCGGGCCCCATGTTCTCAAAAATGGGGAATTGATTAAATAGATTCAGACTTTGGAGTTGATTCAAGTCTGCTCTCAGTGCCTGATTCATATTAAATCTGGGGTTACCCATATTTTGTAGGGCCATTGGAGCTTGCGGGACTGGCATCATAGGAACTTGTGACTGATTTGATGTCTGCATTCTCTGAACTGGGACTTAAACTGGAACATTTTGCATCTGTATTTGGTTGACACCTTGCACTTGCCTATCACCACGTACTCGGTTAGGATTCTGTCTACACACCCTCTTCCAATGCCTGAGCTTATTGCAATAGTGACAAGGAGTTGACTTCTTCAACGTTGCAATATCTGACCCTGAATTTGGATGAATCAGAACACCTCGACCTCTTCCGTGTAAAACAAACCACTTTGTACCATCTGTCCTACGTTCTGGAAACCAACACCCTGAATTCCATCAACATTTCCTGCATTAGACTGATTGTGGAAACCTTTCTGAGCCAACTTCATTTGAGCCAGCACAAATTTTTCTTTAAGTCTCCTCTGCTTCATTTCTTGATCATCACTTCAGTACTTTACATACCTCAGGATCTGATCTAAAGGTTTCATCTGCCAACAAATCAGTTGTAAGTGCATACTGATTTCTGGTCACAAACCGAGAACGAATTGTGACACAAAACATCCCCTGTCTCCCTTTTCAGGATTTTCCTATCCACTGTGCTTTTTAAACACCTGAACAATCATTATTAATAAGCATGCACTGATTCTTTAGCTTGAGTAGTTCTATTGATCTTTAACTAATCAATGTCCCTAGCTGTAAGTTTTCCTTTAAAAAGGTAATCACCTCATCATACTTTATCACCATAGGCGAGGGTGCACAGGTACATGTATCTCTTGGAGCCTTTGTACTTGGCCATTGCACAGCTATCTTACATTTAGCTAATAAATCACTCGATGCCACAGTGTCAAAGAAGGTGTTCAAGTCTGTTCAAGTCTGTCCACAAAACCTTTAAAATTTTCACACACCTGCCAACTTGTGTGTACCACTGGGCAGGATTCTCTTTCAATTTTGGAAAGTTGTTCATGAATGTCACAAGATCACCCCTACTCCATGGTACACGGACATACCCTACACCAGGTATCTCTTTCATAGGGAACATTGGAGACTCATCTTCATCTGGGATACTGGTGGTGGTTTACCAGTTGCTTCTGTAATATCTGATTGTTTCTTTTTTTTGTTTCTTTGCCCACTTGCTCTCTAATCTGTCAACATCACTCCATTTCCGCATGCACTTCACCAATTCAGCAATGTGCATTCTCAGCTCTGAAGATCTCATGGTGACAATTGCTTCATCATCTAATTGTGCCCCAAAACCCTTCTGCAAAGGGATGCCTTTAGTGAGATCTTCCTCGTATTTACCTGCCAATTCTGTCAATTTATTGTGTGTGGCATCCGCATGTCTTGTAATTTCCTTGCTCAGATATATCATCTCATTCTCCTGATATTGTTTCAAATGTGAAATATCTAAACACCCTCTAATAATCTCTTCCAATTCCACCTTTAAGTTTGGTACATCTAGTGGTCTCACCCTTTCTTGTTTAATAGGTGGTTTAGCAGTTCCTCCAGTTCCCTTATCATCAGGGGTTTCCTCAAACCAAGGAGGGAGAAATCCATCATTAAATTATCCCATTTCTCCCTGTGCAATTGGTGTTGTAAAACCAATCCTTCTGCTAATGATGGAACATTTTGTGGTGGGGTCCAGGCAAACATTTGTGAGTTTTGCGACATGGGGATAAACCCTGTCATGGCTAGCCCTCCTACAGCACCTGGAACAACAGGATTTGGAGCAATATTTATTGGTGCAGTTGCTACAGGAATTGATAATGTCGGAGCTGACACAACTTATGACACTGGTGCAGGAACAGTAACACCTGGAGAAATTACAGTAGTGGCTGCTTCAACAGGTGCAGTTGCAACTGAGAGCATTGTAGGTTGTCCCCCAATCTGAATTACATTTGGGTCAACAGGAGCTGTAGCCACAGTGCCACTGGTAGTTGTAACACCTTCTGTACCTGGTGTTGGCGCTGCATATGGTGGTGGATGTGAGGACAACAAAGCATCTTAAATGTCACCCCCCAAATCACTATCAGTATCAGTTTTTCTTGCGTCTTTATTTTCGTCTTTATTTTCCTGTTTTCAATTCTTTTTAGGCTTTACTGTCATTATAGCCGGGTACATTCTAGCTCCCTCAACTATGCACTTTTCCATATCTGTTGTTCTTAATCCCATTTAGCATCCACCTAACTATGTGCCATACTCTTTGCTCTGCTCTGGTACCTTTCTTTCTCTTGGCATGAGCTGCTCTCTCCCAATCATTTAATGCGGCATACTGTGTAGGGCTAGGAGGCGTCTTAATTTCATATAGCTTTTCTCTTAGATTTTCAATTAATCTTCTCCTCAAAAGTACCATATTGTGGGAACCTTATTGTTCTTTCTTTTTCAGTCAACTTGTGCCATTGACGAAGCCATAAACATGTATGAAGCCCTACATTGTCACCATATAATGACCTGACGTACCTTCTGGTAGAGCCTCCTCACTCTCATGGACTGAGACTTGCACAACATCTGTCTTTAAATCTCGAAGAGCTGTAAAGCATATCATGATAGTAAGAATTCAACAATAGATGAGCAAATATCAATTCGATTAATTTCAATGTTTTGTTCAATTCAGAGTTTCATACAAATTAACCCTTCTTCAAAGGGTTAGACACAACCCTTCTTCGGAAAAGCCATCACATACAGCTCCTGATGATCCTCCACTCAATCCCAGTGCAGCACTTTTCAACAACTGACCTATCTCAGCGCAGCACCTTCTGACATAGTTCACTATCCTTGTAGTAGTTTACCTGCCATTTACAATTTTACTCGTACACAAAATTCAACAACTTCAAGCAAGCACAGTGAACAAATAACTCTTGTCTGTTCCGCTAGAGAATCCTAAATAGTTCATTCACACAAGAAACAAATCGCATCTATCACCTTCCTCATACACACACACACTCAGATGACGTCTCGACCAACGGGAAATCACCCTGACTGATATAGTTTCCCCTTTGCGCAATATGTTCTACTATCACTATTAGTACAACAACAACATTTTTTTACAGTCCCTATCTCAATTGTGCGGTTAATGGTACCTCATGAACCGACACCAAGCAACCTTAGCAGACAAGCTATTTGTCTCTATTTTATCTTGGGACCTTGGACTACTCCGAGTCTGATAACAACTTCAACTGCTCAACATCAAATGCATAAGCATGATTTAACCATAAACTTTACTAAAACACAAAGCACATAACTTCAACGCAATAACGAACTCTCAATAAAGACAATTGCGACACATGACCCTATTGATACTCACACCTCCACCACTGCAACCGCTTTTGAAACTGTGAACTCCTTCAGTCTTCAAGTTCAGACTTTGGACTTAAAGGAAATGGGCAATTCTAAATTTGGGCAATTTATTTCGGCTCCTTTCTCTTCGGTAACATAAACCATCCACCCACTACCACTTGACAGAGCGAGGATTTTTATATCTTAATCTTCGGGTGTAATCACTAAATAACCCCGCCAGTGGTCATATGGACCTTTGTTCATCGACGAAGAGCGTTTAAAAGGATCAATCTTTTAAATCAATCTTCAGTATAAACAATACTTCTGTCATTTGTAAGTCAATAAAGAGAATTTGTGTGAGTCAAAGGATTTTAATAATAATTCTAACCAGTTCAAAATATTTTGTTCAGAAGGAAATAATCAGGGCCACTGAATTATGTGATTGTGCGCTGCTGCGCTTTTCGCATAATTATAGATTTACAGCATGTGCCGCATAATCCATCATCTGCTGCATAGTCTGCAGATTTTATCCCCCCAAAAATTTGCTTATATCTCAAACACTTCAAAAGTTAGTAAAAACACAGCTGCACATGTTACCGTACAATGAAAGGCCCTTTGCAAAGGGTAACTGCAATGAGGTGCAGCCAATGCCCAGACAGTGTTAACAAGAGTAAAAATTACAAATTAAAGAAGTAATACTATCACAAAATGTGCCACATTATGCATATAATTTGCCTTTTCTTGCTGCATAATTTTCTCAACCCTGCCACATAATTTGGCCCTTCCATGCCGCATAATTCCAGCGGCCCTGTTAATAATTTTCCGGCATTGTTATTACAAATTCAAATATTCCATTAGTCAATATTTCAAAACAAGGTAACATATAATATTAGTAAAAATTATAGTAAAAATAGTGATAATGCAACAAGCGTGCCCCCATAAAGGAATTTCCCTAATGTAAAATAGGTTAAGAATAGAACAAGGTGTCACTTCAGAACCCCAATAAAGAGTTCTGATGAAAGAATAAAAACATAAGCATGAAGCATTTGCACTTCAAATAAAAATAAATTTGTTAAACTGGAAAGTATACTTAACTATAAATCAGCAGACATCTAGTAAAATGGAATTGGCTCAAAAGTAATCTCTCACGAAGAGAGATATGGTCTCAAGAAACTCAGGAAAAGATCTCTAGTGATGCAACACCCTACTCTAGGAATACACGCTAATATAAACACAGTGAATTATTAATCTAAACAAGTATCACATTCTCCGTTCACAGCATCCAATAGGATTTCAGTAAACTCCTGGGAGTAAGTAAACTCCCCAGTTTCTCATGTCTTCACAATAGGCCACATATACAAGTCCTTGAAAAGATACTTCGTCCACATTTTGCGATGCAGACAATTCTTCCTGTGAATCATCCTTCCTGTTGTCTCCTCTCCTCCCGGTGAGAACCCCACTATCAGTTGTCTAAAACATAACAAATGCCTATTAACTAACTAACAGGTGTCTTCTGGAAAGTTACAGCATCTGCAGTGGAAAGAAAAGCATTTTGTGCAAAACGACAGCTCAACATGAAAAATAGGCCTTTCAATATTAGCATATAAATCTCTGTTAAAATGACATTGACAGTTAGGTTAACTTAAAGCAGCACATTATTATTTATTTTATATGATTATAATGTCCTTGTATAATTACCTTTTACAATTTTGTTTTATTCATAATACATGTGTTATTTGGCATAGACTTAGGAACTTATTTTTTAATTGCGTTTTTGTTTGCAAAATGAAGACATTCGCTCCAGAACGGGGTTGAGGATGACTCCCAAATACTTTCTGTACTACTGCTGGCCAAACAGTTGAGGTTCAGCCATGAAGAACACTGTAGCTCCTCATGAGTGTCCTTTATCAAGCTCTCTTGTTGTGGCAGTGTACAAAAAAAGAGATGCATTTAATGTAGTTTTGAAGAAAATACTCCAATCAAGAAGAATATTGCTTAGAACATTTCACATCATGGTAGATGTGCATTTATGAATGGCATAGTAACATAAAAACATTATGTGTAGTTTTTTTTTGTTTAATGGTAAATGATAAAGAATAATACCCAATTTAAATCGGTGCCAGCCACAAGATTCATATCCCTTATATTAATAAAACTAATAGTATGCCTTCTTGATACACATTTAGATTTAAATTCCATAAAACCCACTGTACCATCAGATTCGTCATGGCTAAGCAAAATGGTGCTGTTAATATTGATGTCGATGTATGCAATGATACATGTATGTACGAAAACGAAATCGAGCCACTGTTGTTAAAATCCCCCGATATGATCTCTCCATCAACACCAAGTCAGAAATATGTGATCAGGTAGGCCCTGCGCCCTATGCCTAAGGCTACTGATGGACAGATCACAGGTGGGGTGGCATGTAACCAGCAGGAAAAACGCACGAACAGGAGAAACCCAGATTAGTCCCACAGATAGGCAGTGACACCACAGTGGTCCTGGGAGATTGGCCCCAATAAAATGCACATGGCCACAGGGGTGCGAGTTCCCAAAACCCCATAAAGTTAGATGCCACATAAAGTTAGGAACACTCAGCCAATCAGGACACAGCACACAAGCAGTGATCACACGCTCCCCATGCCGGACATCTGGGCACATTACCCACTGGCCCTCATTGTGTCCACGCAAGGTCAAGACCCAACTGCATTTGCCATCATGTGGGAGTCATTTATGGAGCAAACAAGGAGATGATGGACGGAGTGCTGAAACTTTTCAGACACTCACCACCAGTCACAGATCTGGGTTGAATCCATGAGGAACAGGGTCAAGACTAATTTGCATATATCTGGGTCTGAACTGGGGTGGCAAAGTGAGCTAAAGAGCGATGATGGATTCCACCCAGATCTGTGACTGGGGGTGAGTGTCTGAAAAGTTTCAGCGCTCTGTCTATCATCTCCTTGTATTTGCGGAGTAATTTATGGATTCATGACAAGACCCACAATCCACTCCCAAAGCAGGATCTATGAATTGTTTTATGATGCTTCAAGAAATGTATGAAAAGACATTCAAAACGCTTGTACTTTGAGTCAGTCCTCAAACCCTTTCTGTATGCTGCACTCCTGACCGTAGTGTTTGATTAAACCAACTGTTCCTATTTTACCAAACGCCTCTTATCTCTGTTTTTTCAAGGTAAATTCATATTCGAGCAACAGTGCCATTATAGAATGCTTCACATTACATAAAAAATTATAACCAATAGATTTAATGTTCTGAAATAGTTTTAGGAAGCTTGAAAACAGAAACAAGAGGTGGTAGAAAAATAATGGATGTTTTGAAATTCTGTAGTGGAGTTACGGGGGGTAACTGGAACTACAAATAATTAGGAAACACTGCACACCCATACAGTTTCCCCCAACTGCTATTGGTACTCAAAGCAGCTGAAATCTCTGTATGAAAATCAGGACCGGCTGCTTACACTAAATCTGATTCCTTCAGTTATTCCCCATTCCTAAGCGGACATTCAGGGTCCAACTCACGATGAGCCATTTTTTCCAACTTCCAGAAATACCTTCCTAGCTGGTAACAGTATCTCCAGGGGCAGGAAACTCATAGACCAATTAAAGGGAACACTAATTGAAGGGCATTAATGAACTACCAGGGCCCCTATTACACTTGGGGTGCACTTTTCCTATATGCACCACAGTGCACCTTTAAATATGTTTTAAATAAATAGGTGCGCTGTGTGCAAACAGGGAAAGTGCACCCTATTACAGTGAATGCGCTGCCCCCAGGGCAACCGCAAATTTGTGTCTTGTTGCCCTGGGGGCAGCCCATTCTAGTGAAATATGGAGCGGTTGCTTCAAAGCCACTCCATGTTTCACTGTGTAGGTGGCAACCCGCAGGAGGGTGCAGTGAGTGACTGCACCTGCCTTCAAGGGGATGTCTGGGGGTCAAAAGGACCCCCTTTAACCCCTCCACAGAGGGCTGCAATCATGGCAGCCCTCTGTCAGCTGACAGTTTCTTTGCCTCTGCGCCCGCAACCATATTACAACACAAGAGCAGAGGTAAAGAGATTCCCTCATTTGAATGGGGCCACACCCCTATGCAAATGAGGGAACGCCCTCTGGAGATAGAGCTACTGCTACATGTGCGCCAGCGCTATCTGTATTACAGAAGGGGCCGCACAAGCGCCTGTGGCCCCGTCTGTAATACCAAAGTGCCCCAGGGGCGCACAAAGCGGGCGCACATGCCCATTGCACCCCCAGAACACTTTCTATGATAAGGCCGAAGGTATTACCTGTATATAATCTTTATTTTATCATCACTGAAAATCAGATCCATCAAATCTGCTCCCCTCAACAAAATATTAAGTAAATCACAGTAACCTTCTAATCAGGCACTGTAGAAAATATATTGCTTTCTCTAAATACAACCTCAAAGAGCTCAAATAGCAAGAAATATCACCAAAGCGGGCTGAGAATTTAGCTTCCCATGACACATTTTAAACTTTTACAATTGTGTTTCATCCTAAAACATTCCAAAAGCATTTTAGGTAGATAACATATAATAACAGGGGCAAAATACATACCTCCCCAGTACCTTAATTCAATTTAGAATATGAAGATAAGTTGCTGCTAGCATATTTGCTAGCACTAGGATCCCTATAGAAACGTTTAATTATCTTAATAAACTTACAGCACATTAATTCCAAGTTGAAAGCTTCAAAAATAAAATGCAGGCAACCATATCAAATACATTGTCTGTCTAAAGCAAGCAGAGCTAATTTTAAATTGCATTCAGAAGCTCTGAAATTAATGAGCATTTTGATATTATTAGATAATAGCCTTTCCCTATGAAGCCCTGTTGATCATTCTTTATGAAGTAGAGATTAAATGATTTCAAATAGAACCAAGAATTTTGGCAATTTTACAGTCCCATTTAATAGTGAAATAGTCCTAAAATTCATATGGCAACAGTGATGCCTGCTTTGTTGAAGAAATAACGCAGTCGAGCATCTAGAAACATATCGTTAGCTTCTTGCCTT
Source organism: Calotriton arnoldi (assembly GCA_963921515.1). Taxonomy (NCBI): domain Eukaryota; kingdom Metazoa; phylum Chordata; class Amphibia; order Caudata; family Salamandridae; genus Calotriton; species Calotriton arnoldi. The sequence continues at coordinate 691,762 of CAWUFW010007273.1, read as the reverse complement.
ATTATGAGAAAATTAAGCAACTGAATTAACCTTGGACACAATACTTTGAAGAAAGGTAAATAAATAATATAAAAACCAGACCCCCTGCGTTTAATTTTCAAAATCTGTGGTCTCCTTACCAAGACTATGGACTATGAAACTCATGGATCCATCTTGGGCGCCCTTCAATTGTTTGGGATCTCGATATTAAGACTACAGACTATGAAACTCGAGGACCGTTGTTGAGTACCATTCCAAAGGCTGTGGTCTAAGTTTGAGGACTATGGGTGCTATTTTGGGTGTGTTGAGTCACTGGAATAAAGATTAAAGTCTGCAAACTACCAACACATTTGGTCACTATTAAAAACTTTTAAATTAAATTATGTCTTCATAAAATTGTATTTTGTGTGGACTGGCATCAGATTAACGTTAGCGAGGAACTATTCATTAGCTTAAAGTTCATGTAAAGTTCATGTAACCTTCACCACATCTAAAGGGACCTTTTTATTGGCAACAGGAGACACGTCCACTATTTTGTGAAGAGCATAAGATCTTGACAGGTGCAAATATTACTTACTGCTACATTTCCAAAGCTACCATTCGGAGACATGCAAAGAAGAGTTTCTGGACTCGCCTCCTGTACTCCAGCTGAACAAGAGGTAGTTTGCATTGGAGAGGGAGAGGAAGTGGAGAAGCACAAGAAGGATTCAGTTGTGTGGGTGTTTATCACTCATCTACCAGGGGAGAATAATCTGAATGCCTGGATGGTCAACTGCATCCTATGTGACCAAAAGCAGGGTGCTGAGAGAACTCTTCTCCTTTGGACCTTTGACACTGCAACACCACCTCAAGTCAAAGCATGAAAAGAAGTATGTCAGTTTCCTGCCATAAAAGGATAAAAAAGAAACACCCTCCTTCAATGAATCAGAGCGACAACATAATATTCCGCCAGAACTACTGTAGGAAGTAGAACAAACCAACCTTCACCTCAGCATCTTTACACTCAACTGCATGGAGTGCAAAAGTAAGTCCCAGGACTAGACTTTTTGTTTTTTGGAGAGTTTTATATAGCACGAACTAGACCCGAGACATCGGGTATCAGAGCGCTTTAAATGAGCACCAGTTACGTTACAGACGGACACATTAATTTTTTGTTAGGCAGGGGAGATTAAGTGATTTGCCCAGAATCACAGGATGTTGAGCGTCGTTGCCGAGGCTTGAACCCGGTTCCCCAGCATCGAGGTAGACCGCTTTAGCCGTAAGGCTACATCCTCTCCCAATTAACCAATGGACAACCATTTCCACAAATTTCATCAATAAGGAAAAAAGTTAAAAAGTTTATAAGTGACTGTTTCCACCAAAGGTGAAAACAACCAGTAAATAAACCAAAAACACAAAATCCCCCAAAAATCCCAACCTTCCTTTCGGATCGCTGCGGTAAGTAAATGTGCCAGACACCTGCTGCCTTGTATCACGTCTTTATTCTTGCGTGTACAGGCGCGAACTGCCGCTGCTGCCCCCAAGCTCCTCCCCTTCCCTTTCCTGCCATGCCTGACCCTGGGTTACAGACAGGACAGGCATGGCGATACGACATCTCCCCCCTTTGTAATTTGAATGTTCAAAGGTCTCTTTTTCAGAGTTCTTTGATGAGTCGAGTGGGTTTTCGAACAGTTCTCCGTGGTCGGCTGGTTCGTGGTCGGCTGGAGAGGCGCCCCTCTCTACTGTCACTTGCCTCCGACACTCGTCGGGGTTCTTCATAATCGTTCTCCTCTTGACTTGACACGTTGGTGTCCCAGTCAGGTTCTCGAGCCCGAGTGGATGCTGCCGGGTTACACTTCTTGAAGTGTGACACGTTTCTGGTTGTTCTCTTGGTTCCGGACTCAGCTGTAATCATGGTCCCTTCCCTTCTGGTTACCTGTAACGGCTGAGCGCAGTAGCGACTGTCAAGCTTTGGTTTTCCTTTCCTGCCTCACCAGCACCCAGTCTCCTTCTCGGATGTCGGACGTTCTGGCATGTCTACGGTGGTCAGCATATTCTTTCATCTTTGCTTTCTTGGTCCGATCAAGCTCTACCAGGGTCTCATGGTCCGAAGTCGTGATCCTGGACTGTGTGACAGCGTCAGCGGCCGGTATCTGGGTGCGGGGAATTTGCCCAAGCATCAGAGTGGCAGGGCATTGGTTGGTAGTGCTGTGCGGCGTGGTCCTGTATGCCTGTAACACTTCATTCAATGCTGGTTGAATGTCACGATGAGCTAGTTCGGCTTGTTGCATTGTCTTTTTTATGGTGGCCATAAATTGTTCGACCATCCCGTTGGCCTGAGGCCACAAGGGAGTGATCTTTCGGTGCTTGAAATTCAGGTGTCTCGCGAATTCTGCGAAGTCCTGTCCATTAAAAGATGGTCCATTATCTGTCTTTACCACTGTAGGGATTCGATTCCCCACGCAGCAAATGCTTCATCAATGCCTGGTATGACGGTGGCCGCTTTGGTGGAGGAAATTTGGTGAGCAATGGGGAATCTGGAGTACTTGTCCATGATAACAATGATGTACTTCCCTGACTTCAGCGGGCCGAAGAAATCGACAGCCACTTGTTGCCATATGCTGTCTGGGAGGTCCGACATCTGTAGGGGGGCGTGTGGTTCTTCTCGCCCTACCAATTGACAGTGTGTGCAGTCTTGTTGTGTGGTCTCTACCATCTGGTCGAGGGAAGGGAACCAAACGCGTTCTCGCAGCGCTTTCTTCGTGGCTACTACTCCTCTATGTCCTTCGTGTGCCAGGTTGACGGTGCCTCGTCTCAACTGGTGGGGGATTACGATCCTCCTGTCTCTTAGTAGCAGACCATTGGTGCTGATGGAGAGGTCGTCCTTGACATGTTTGAATGCCATGAGTTCTTGTGTGTTGATGGCGTCATTTGTCTTTGGCTCTTCCAGGTGTCTCCATGAATTAGTGCGGACACGGTGCATGATGTTTTGTAACGTGGCATCTTTTGCAGAAGCTTCTATAATGGCCTCTAGTGGAACGGCAGGTGGGTAGCCTGGTCAATGACGAAGTGAAGATATTCATCTGCTACAGAGGGTCGCACTCGCGTCAAGGCTTGGGGATGCCGTGATTTGTAATCTGCCGGGTTCTCCGCCTTCCCGGGTTTGTGGATGATGGTGTATGTGTAGTCTTGCAGACGCATTCCCCACCGTTCGATCCGCGGAGGCATCTTCGCCCGGGCGTTTCCAAAGATGGTTGTCAGAGCCTGGTGATCGGTGATGAGTGTGAAGTGCTTGCCATAGACGAAGAGGTGAAAATGCTCACACGCCCACACGACCGCCAGGCTTTCTTTTTCCGGTTGAGAATATGCTTTTTCCGTGTCGATGAGGCTGCTACTGGCATATGCAACGATGTGGCATTGGTCTTCTTCGTCATCGTATTGTGCCAGAATCGCACCTAGCCCAACAGGGCTAGCATCTACCGTGATTTCTGTCTTCTGTTTGGGATTGAAATATGCCAAGTTGATGGCTGAGCTTACAGCAGTCTTGATTTTGTTGAACGCTTGTTCACATTTAGCTGACCAGTGGAAACTCTGCCCTTGTCGTGTCAGTTCTCGTAGCGGGTAGCTGATGGTTGCATAGTCCTTGATGTCACGGGCGCAGTAACTGGCCATGCCCAGGAATGAGCAGATGTCGTTGACATCTTGCGGTTGTGGGGTGTCAGATAGTGCTGATACTTTCTCGGGGTCCGGTCTCATGCCCTCAATTGAGAAAATGTGGCCGTAGAATCTGAGAGTCGATTTATGAAACTCACATTGTCTTGGCTGAGTGTGAGATTGGCGTTAAGGAGGGCGTGGCACACTTGGTCCAGCGCCTTGTCGTGATCTTTCCAAGTCTCTCCGAACACCAAGATATCGTCACTGTAGTTGAATGCATTTGGGATGTGTTGGATTACTCACCGGATGGCCTCCTGAAAGATCTCGGCCGCTGACGAGATCCCGAAGTTGAGGCGCTTGTATCTGAAGAGCCCTTGATGTGTGGTAGACGTGGTAATGTATCTCGCTTTGTCGTGTAACTCAAGTTGGTGGTACCCCTTGTTGAGATCTAGTTTTGAGAAGACAGTCGCTCCGTTCAGGCGGGTGATCATGTCGCTGATGTGTGGTCCTGGATGCCGCTCCCTTTCGATGGTTGTGTTCGGGGCTCGCATGTCAACACACAGGCGTACCTTGTTGTCTTGTCCTCTCTTGGGCACAACTACTACTGGCGACACCCATGGGGTGGGCCCAGTCGATCGTTCTATGATGTCTGCCCTTAGTAAGTCTTGGAGTTCGTCATCCACCGCTTGCTGTAAGTGGAATGGCACTTTCCTGTGATGCTGTGCCACTGGTGTCACTTGCTCATTGATATGCAGCTTGACCTTGAAATGGGCTAGTTTTCCTAAACCACTGAACAGCTTCGGGAACTTGCTGACGATGTCTGGCGAGTCATCCACTCTGTACAGAATCTCTACCAGCTTCAAGCGTTCCGCTGTTGGTAAACTGAGAAGGCAGTCAGCTGATTCGGGGACTTCAATCACGTGGATTTGCGCATGAACTGTCCTGTCTTTGTATGTCAGCGTTGTGCGAAACTGTCCCAGACACGGCAATGGTTCTCTGGACATCCATGTGTAGACTCGTTCTGCGGCTGGCTCCAGTTTCGGTTGTGGGTTCATTCTCTGGTACTAGGTGGCGCAAATGTAATTAAGTGGCGCGCCTGTGTCTAGAATAAACTTGGCAGAGTGACTTCCCATTTGAATATGTAGCCGCGGGTACTTCTTCAGCCTGTCTGGATCCGCCACCATGCACACATACTCGTCACTGTCTTGTGATATCGGGGTAAGTGCGGACGACTCTCTGGACGTCGACCGCTGAGATCGGTATGAGCTGTGTGACTGGGTACTGGACCTGGACGAGCTCGTTGATCGGTCTCTTCTCCCTTGTACGGCCCTGACGTTGTGACGTGACCCTGTGCTTCGCTTGGCCGGTCCTGTTTCCTTGCGACAGGTTTGGCAGGCGGCTTCGAAGTGGTTATCTTTCCCACATCGGTGGCATTGTTGGCCGATGGCTGGACACAGACCTGTGTGAGGGTAGTCTTGGCCACACCGATAGCACTGTGGCGGTTGTCTTCGGGAGTGACTGCTCTTGTTTCCACTGCGAGGTGACCTTGTGCGAGGTGGTCTCGTGGATCTTCCAGATTTCTGATGGTCCGGACGACGTCTCGGTTCGGTGTGAGATTGTATGCGGAGAGCTTGGTCTCTTTTTTCTGTTTTACTGGCTTCCATCTTTATCGCATGCTCGTCCGCTTGGTCATTTATTCGGGTGAGTTCTTCTATGTCGTCGATTGAGTAGTGCTTTTTCAGTAGTCGACGGCGTAGCGATTCCGATTGACACCCTTCGATAATGCGTAGGCGAAGTGCGTCTTCCGTGTTGAAGTTGTCAAATTCGCAATAGCGAGCCAGACGCTTGAGGCGGGAGATAAAATCGCCCATGGGCTCCTCTCGCTCTTGTGACGCGAGGTTGAACGTGTAGCGCTCGTAGTCTAGGTTTCGCTTATGAAGGAACTTCCTGTTCAGGGCGTCTCTCACATCCCCATAAGACGCAGCATTGACTGAGGGTAGCTCTTTAATGATTTGTCCAACATCTTTGCCCACTAAATTTCGTAGGGCGATGAGTTGTTGGTCAGGGTCCCGGACTTGTGATCCCTTCATGAAATCTTCAAAGTCCTCGAGCCAGCTCTTCCACTTGGGGCCCATACTGTTTCCAGATGTCAGTATTAAGGGCTCGGGAGGATGCAGGAATGATACTCCCATGAGCATCGGTCCAGGCTGTGGGGCGACATGCGTAGGGCCGGGCACCACCTGTTGCGAAGAGTTGGGTGATGTTGACATGGTGGGTCGTGCGTAGCTTCACTCTATGCTTCGGTGGGCCGCAGTAGCGTCTATGGGCCTCAGCTGCGCTTTCGGCGGACTCTGGAGAGCTTTTTGATAATGCCTGACTCAAAAATGGTCGCCGTGCTGGGGACCAGGCTTGGTCAATGGGATGTGCCTGACTTCAAGATGGCCGCCGTAATGACTCCTGCCTGCTGTCTTCACTGGGGCACTTTAATCTGGCTTACCCCAGGCTTCAGTCCGATCCCCGGCTTCTCTGAGCTCTTGGGGGGGGTGCCTCTCAGTCGCTGGCCGTATCAGCGCTCTGGCCGCCACTCGCGCTCTCACCAGCAGTGTGAACGCTCCGCTCTTCACTCGCTGTAGCGTGTGCTTCTTCCTCAGTGTGTGAGGTAGAGGGGGGTGACTCGCATCCCACCCTCGTCGCCAGTTTTCGGATCGCCGCGGTAAGTAAATGTGCCAAACACCTGCTGCCTTGTATCACGTCTTTATTCTTGCGTGTACAGGCGCGAACTGCCGCTGCTGCCCCCAAGCTCCTCCCCTTCCCTTTCCTGCCATGCCTGACCCTGGCTTACAGACAGGACAGGCATGGCGATACTGACACTTCCCACCAAAAATGTTTCTTTTACGAAGCACCATAATATTAAACAAATTAACTTGTCTCTGTAAACTTCACAAATGCAAAGCCCTTCAGTCAATCTGAAGTCTATGTGCAATGGGGCTGGTCGCTCGTTTTAGCCCTGATTAAACACCAGGCCCTGTGGCCAGTTCCAACTGCATCAGGCCAAAGGCTGGGTGCAGCGGGGATTAGCCTCCTTGGTGGGTTCAACACAGAGCCTAGCTTAAGGCCAGGCCCTGTGGCCGACCCAAATTGCACTCAAAGTTCATGTGCAGGAAGTTAGCAAATACTTTTGTAGAAGTTGGATGTAGTGTATCGCAAAAAACTGAAATGCACTGTTATAGTTGGACTTGTTTATAACACTTTAACATATCTTTTAAAAACCTCTAATATTCCCTTAATAAACCACAGCTAAAGTGAAGTTATGGTTACAAATTTAACCGACAAACCACTATAACACATCAGTTATGGTCAGCTCTGCTAAACGTAACTCACACAACAGCCTTCTAAACCATAGCTTGCACATCAAATGCAATATTTATGATCTTGTGATATTTATATCAATTATTAATCACACCTAAAAGTATAGTGCTATTAAATAAGAAAACATTACCAAACCAAGAAATAATAGTGTATTCCGAGTCCTTTTATTATTAGCATCAATGGTAATGTGGTACATAATCTCAATTAAATATTGTTTAAGTCATTTTAATTGCATGCGTCACATCAAGGATTAAGTCATGAGCATTGATTTGGTGTGGGAATTATGGTTTACGTGGCTGTTATGCAAGAAAATTGAGAAGGTAAAAATGAATACATACATTAGACTCTTAACTTGTTTGCTCCGAAACAGGATAAAACATCATCCCTATCAATTGTAAATGTCATAACATTCATTTCAACCAAAATATTGCAGAGACAAAACTGAAATTTGTAAAAGTTCAAGAAAAGAGAAAGAAATATCTGAATAAAAGAAATAGAAAAGATTTTGGAATGGTTCATGAGTATGGATCACAATATTATACTCCTAGTAACTAACATCAACCAGAGCATAGTGAACATTTTTAGAGAGCACTTGGATGGGTCAGCAGTTGCTTAATTACATTCAGTAGCAGCAGAAAATATTTTCAAATACCCATATGGTAATATATGCTACAAATACTCAAGTAGGATGAACATTTTATAAGCAACATGATTATCCATAACGTGAGATAGATTCTTGACTTTACTTTATTCCTTCCGAGGATCTTCTTTAGTCTAGGTGAGTTTCTCAAATGTAGCAGTTTTACCAAGTTTTTTGCTAAAAACAAAATGGATGGGCCAACCTTTACCTAGTATTCAGGTCTTAAAGAGTAAGTCTAAAAGTCAAGGTTATTTACTATTCGTTGCAACGTTCACAAATCTCACTCTCATCAGCTCCCTATATTCGGGGAACAAATGTATATGCATCTAGCTTTGGCTGACCACGCAACATTATGAGATATGTTAATTAATGAATAAGCTCTCTGAAAACTTAAATGGGGAATTCCAAGAAAAAAGTAAAATTTTCGATTAGCTCAGAATGTCTTAATCCTCCACTCCCTCCAGAAGGCCATACAGTCTAAGATGGTTGCTTCCGTTCCTATTTTTCAACTCCTCTGTACGTTTTTAAACTTAAAAATATCCAGAGGGTACTCATCCCTAGTTAAAGCTCCACCACTTCTTTCATATAGCTACTCGTCTCTTATCAATTTGTTTTTTTTGCTATTTGTGATTGCTGGGAAAATTTGCAGTGCCCTAACTGTATTCAGAATTTTAGCAAAAGCCAGAATTGTTGCAGATTCAATTAGAGAGGGTGGGTGCATCATTTTCCTCTGGTTTGTTTTGGCACCAGCACAACTGGGAACATCTTTTACAAGAATCAAAAGATTTGCCATGTTTGATTGCAGAAAGATGTGAATTCATTTGCTTATTCAGTACTTGAAGAGTTAGCATTTTTAAGACCTACAAGAAGGAAAATGTGTCCCTCTAATTTCGTGGTATGTTATGCTGTTACTTTATATCTTCATAGTGCACGTCTGCCAATGTGACTGGCGTCTTAGCACTGCATGTTCTAGTTGGAATCCAGTGCATCATCAGGATGTTGCATAAATATATACGATTTAACAATTGACTGTACAAAATATCTTAAACACTTTGACTAATTATTCTTGTAGTACGAATTTTGCTTATTCTGCTGGAAAGTACTCAGTACCTGCTTTGTATAGTCCCTACACTATATACTACGAGGCATATTTATGAGAGGAGTTTCTCTGCTCCTGCAGCACACAACGTGGTGTAACCGCAATACAAATCCAAAAGGAGATTTATGAAGCCATGCAAGGCCACTTTGCATGGCCCTGAGTGGCTTCATAAATCTGGAGTAACACAACGCAGCGCAAATTGCTGCTTTGCATTTCTCTACCCTGGTAAGGCATTCCGTGGGCACTGAGTAGGTGTTCCTACGCAACTCCCATGGTTTTTGACACATTCCCAGATCTACCAAAAGTGGTAGACCTGGGATTGCGCCACAAAGATACACCTTCCCAGGGAAGGCATATTGAGGAGAAATATCTTTCTTTCTCCTCGTTACTTCCTCTTTCTATGTGTGCTGCAGATCATAGGAAAGAAACTAGATGAAAGTACGGCTAGGGGGTGGGAGATTTTTTTGTTTTAAATAGCCAAGTTTTAAGATTTTTCCTGAAAGCTGCTTCTGGTGTCTCCAATCTAAGATGCAGAGGTAGATAGTTCCACTGCTTGGCAGTCAGGTACCTGAAAGAGGTGCCACCAAAACTTTTCCTGTTATATTTTGGGATGCTAACCAGTCCCGAACCAGCGGATCTCAGACAACGTGTAGGGTGGTAGGAATGTATCATAGGGCGAAGATATTTCGGGCCCTTGCCCTGTAGTATTTTGTGGACATAACATAGGGCTTTAAAAGAGATCCTCTCCTAAATAGGGAGCCAATGGAGGATGTCCAAGGCTCGTCCCGTGGGTACATATCTGGGGATATTTAACAGCATCTGGGCTGCTGCTTTTTGCACCCGTTGGAGCATGTAAATGCTCCTTTTTGATGCCCCCAGATAGAGGGCATTACAGTAATCTAGCCTGGATGTCACCAGAGCTGGGACTGCTGTCTTTTTGGCAGTGTCCAGGAGGAGTCCTAGAAATTTTTTAAGCATTTTTAAAATCTTGAAACAAGTGCCTGTGAGGGCAGAGATTTGGTCGGAGAAGGATAATGTGGAGTCGAAACAAACTCCAAGATTTTTGACTTTGTGGCTTGGAGAGGATGAAGATCCTAACGTGCTGGGCCGCCAAGTCGGGGACCAGATGGAAGGTTGTTTCCCTAGCACTAAAATATCCGTTTATTGGGGTTTAGTCTGAGGCAGCTATGTTTCATCCAGTTTGCCATGTCCTCTAGGCAGAGCTTAAAGTCCTCTGCTGCTTGGCCGTTGTCCTGAGCCAAGATGAGGATCAGCTGCGTGTCATCGGCATATGACACTGTCTGTACCCCATGTTTGTCCAAAAGGTCTGCCAGCGGTCGCATATATAAATTGAAAAGGGTTGGGCTCAACGCTGAGGCACGTCCTGTTTCAGCTGTTGAGTGGTCGAGGCATAGGGTTGAAGAGTAACTTGAAATGTGTGATCCTCTAGAAAGCTCGCCAGCCAGCCTAGTGCAGTGCCACCTACCCCTGTGTGATTTAATCTGTCAAGTAGCAAACCACGAGAGACCGTATCGGTGCTCAGGTCAAGCATGACTAGAGCCGGCGTTGGACCTTCATCAGCGATTTTGCGGATAGATTCTGACGCGATTCAGTGCTAAAGGACGCTCTAAAGCCAGACTGTGTCTCATGGGGGAGTTTATTTTCCTCCACAAACTGCGTTAATTGCTGATTGACATATTTCTCCGCAATTTTAGCAAAGTAGGGTAGACGTGAGATGGGTCTTAAATTCTCAGGCAGTAGTGGGTCTAGGTTTGGTTTTTTAAGTAGAGGAATAACCATGGCATATTTCCACTCTTTCGGGATTATGCCGGAGCGAAACGACAGGTTGAGCAACCATTAACACTGGTGCAATGGCGACTCTGCCCTGGTCCAGAATCGAAGCAGTCTAAAGGAGTTCCAGATTTAACTTTAAGCACTAAGCCACACGTGTCAGACTCTGAGATAGGTTTTAGATTAGGAAGCTTACCCGGAGCATCAGGTAGCGCACCATTAGAAATAGACACTTTAAAGATCCTCGCACTCTCAGGAAAAGAGGTATAGATGTTGTCGACCTTTTTTAAAAAGGATTGTGCAATCTGGTCTCAGCAGTCCGGAGAAGAAGGAATTGTGGCTGCAGTACGTTCCAAAGAGGTTAGAGACTTTATTATTTGAAAGAGTTCCCTGGTTGAATTTTTGGAATGTTCAATTTGAAGAGCATAGTAATTTGCACGGGCATGCCTAAGATCTTTGTGATATGTCTTTAAGGCTGCATGGTACGTGAGTTTATGATGTTCATTGTACTCTTTGCGCTACACGCATTCTAACCTTTTGCAGTATCTCTTAGTATCCTGGAGTGCCTCTGAAAACCACGGTGCAGTGGGTTTGGTCCTCTTGCTGGTGACTGGCTTGAGTGGTGTTAGGATGTCTAGGGCATGATTGATCCACCCCTTGATCTGTGTGTTGGTCGATGATATACAAGCTTCAAGTCGGTCTGTTGGAATTTAGGACCCTAGTAAAAAAGGTGGGGGTGATCCCGGCCCATTTACGCGTGCTGGGTTTTGGAGCCGGTACCACTAGCTGAGAAGGCTCCGGGAACCCAAAAGGGATCAGGTAGTGGTCTGACCACCCTACTGGGCTGGGCTCTGCCACAGCTAACCAATGGGAGTTAGTAAAATAGGGTCCAAGATGTGGCCCAGTGAATGTGTGGGGGCTTTGACCAATTTGGAGAGTTGGAGCAAGCTCAAGTCTTCCATTAGATTTTTTGTGGTTGAGCAGTTCTTATTGTCTATGTGTATATTGAGATCCTCTAAGACTACAAAGTTTGTGTATCAAACTGCATAATCCGAAATGGTGTCTACTAAACTTTTAACGAAAGTCGCAGCTGGTCCTGGAGGGCGATAGATTAGAAACCCTGTTAGCGTGAACTGACTGTTCAGTGTTAAGTTGAAGAAAGCTTCCTCGGAATTAGTGATATCTATCCGCTTCAGTTGGCAGTGCAAATTGCGTTTAAAAATGATCGCCAGTCCTCCCCCCATAAGTAGGGGGTGGTCAAGTCATAGTATGGCGTGACTGTGGGGCACTGCCTCTAATATATCGGGGGCTGAGGCTTCTGTCAGCCATGTTTCAGTTAGGAAAAGAGCATCTGGATGCAGTTCTGAGATTAAATCTGCTTTCTCCGTTTTGTGTTTGGGCAGGGAACGACAGTTTAGTAGTAGGCATTGCTTGTTCCTTGAGTCTAACTGGCACGCCTTACCAGAAGGTTTTACCATGTGTTGGTCATCCAAACGGAACTCACAGCTTCCACAGCCATTAGGGCTTTGGAATAGGTTTAGAGTATGGGAGCACCTATCTCTCAAGGGGCAGTTAAGTAACAGTAATTCACTAAGTGAGTAGTGAATATGACTTGATACATGTGGCGTGTTAGCTAGAAGCTGGGCGGCGTGCGGAGCAAGGGTCCTGGCACCTGGCGCCGGCCAGGCATGGACAGGCGCAGATGGGCTTGCCTTTGGTGCGCCTTCGGTGCGTCAGCGGCATGGCTGCGCAGCTGCTATGAATTTGTAGCCCACCTTCTAGGGGCGTGGCTCCGGTCCGACTCCGACCTCTGGAGATCGAGGGCAGCTGGGACTAACGCGGCAGGCAGGCAGGAAAGGAGCAAGCCTGAATGGCAGAACAGCACAAGAAAAGAAAACAAAGCTCACAAGGTGAGATAAATAAAAACAGAGTGCAGGGGAGCCAGGCACCTCCCAAAACCTAGTGCGCTTACAAGGAACGGAAAGCTGAAGTGAATAGGGCAATAAATGAAAAGGAGCCAGGCAACTGCCCCTTCCTGCACATAAAAAATCCTGCATCCAACACAGGCACCCTTACACCAAGGTGCAAGTGTGCCTGCGTGGGTGCTAGGCAGCCAAAACAGCTCCAGTGCAGGGACAAGGACAGGAATGCCACGTAATCTTTTAAGTACGGTGCCTTCCTGGCCTTTCCCTGTGTCGCAGCGCAGCAAGATGACTTGCTGGCCTGCAAGACAAACTCATAAATATGCCCTTACGTTTCTCAAAAACACTATGCCACCGAGGGATCTCAAGCCATTTTTCGCTTTCAAAAGCTGTGCTGACAAATTTCAAACACTCTGTCCTGATTTTCAGTTTATTGTTCTTTAGTGGTTGTCAGCAGTCAACGAAAAGCAGCTGTTTAGCACAATGAAAATGCCATAAATGAAGTTCACCGTCTGAGGTGGAACAAATAGCCTTTTGTGTTCAATGCTCTGGCTTTACAAAGCAAAACCTTGAGAAATGATTCTATACATGTTCATTACATTGTCCCCATTAGGCACACGTTTATACGTATCACATATTTGAACTTGAACTCACACATTGTTTTCCCAGCAAGATTATGCATTAACGTGAAATGAGCGCATCACAAAAATGAGCAAATGGATAATTGGCTGTAGACTGATAAACGGATTATATCACTTGCCCACACCTTTGAGTCTCAAAGTACCTGAATAATGCGAAATGCCTTCGCGCAAAAGCAAGTGATTTTCTATAGCCTTTTGTGCGGCTGAGAAGCTGTGCATAATTTTCTCTTATAAAAAATGTTGGTCCAAAAGTCATGGGCAATCATTGTGGCGGCATTAACAGGCCTCCCTTCTGATAAAGAGACGCGAGATGCATGCACTTCTACAACACAATTAAGCAGACATCTACCACGTATCAACCAATCGCGTTAATATAGTGTTATGTTCTTTTTACTGAACATCTCTGAAAGCGCCTCGCTTCGTCTGTTTCACAAAAGCTAGATGCATTACCTTTTTTTTTTGAAGAAGAAGAAGAAAAGGGAAGCATTGCTAGCATTCATATACATATCCTCTCTGATTATGGAGGAATAAATATATTTTTTTGTAAATGGTTCAATTTGTAATTCCAGTTAGTGGCCAGTGTACCAAAATGCGAAGCAAAACTATAGGAATAATTGCCTGCTATGCTGTTTGTGAGCGCCCTTTAGGGGGTGTACTCAAAATAACGTGGTTCTCCACTGGGAAAAACTTGCCCTGTCTGGCTCCTAGGGTGGACTGGCCAATAGCATTCCTTATAGCTACAGTGATTGCACAGCCACAACCAAAGCATGGTTATTTAGTGCAATTGAAAGTAAATTAAATACCATTGTATACTTATAACATGCTTTTTATACATCACTTGCTGCCACTGTCCTGGAGCTTGTATCCCTGTAAAATAAATGATGTTTTTGGTGTAAGACTCAGTGATATCTGTTTCTGTGCAGAGATCTCCACCCCAACTTCTCACACGTAAGTATACTTTTTATTAGTAAATGTGGGTGGAAAAGGAAGGAGTGGTTGGAAAATGAGTAATATTTACTTCTAAAGAGAAGGGGTTTAGTGAGGGACGTGTTCTACCCACAAAAGAGTAATCCCATTACTGTTCACAAACTGCCCTTCTAAATGTACTACAGTCAAAAAGGGATCCAAAACAAGGAACTTCCCACCCAAGGAGATCTCCTATGTTAAAGTATAGGAACTTTCCCCATACTTTACCATATGAAGATATCCACCCCAACTTCAGAGTCTACCCATGGCAAAGTATAAAAGTTATTAAGCTTGGAAAAAATGTGTTCAAATATTTTTACGGTAAATATTAATGTAAATTAATTGTATATGTTTATTTTAAACATAGAACTAAAAAATGCTACAACACTATTAACTTAATTTTGAATTCAAAATGTAAATAACAAGTTTGAATTCAAAAATAAATTCCATCTGAAGTTAAAAAAATGTATATTATGAATTAATAATTAGTAAATGCGATATATAGAATTAATGAAAAGTAATGCAATCATATTTTATAAAATTCATAGTTACATAAATATTTTAACTAAAAAGTTATTCAAATATTTTATAATTCAATAATAAATACTATTTTAATATATTTTTTAACATTGAATTAAAATTATTTTATCTATTTTAAATAATTTAATTTATTTAACATTGCTTCCCATCTGGTTTTATTTCAAGTCCCTACCTCAAGTGATTTCTATGGGAGAGTGTTGCAGTACCTGTGTTTGGCTATATGCAGTGCTGGACTTACCTGTGTCTTTTTTAGGTCTCGCCTAGGCAGCGCGCATGTACTTTTGGTTGCAAAAGATATTGCTTACTTCAATGGACTTGAAGCACGCCCATTGCTTACCACTTGTTGGCTTCACTGTCACTCTTATTTGCTGCCTACTAATTGGTCAGCGTGTGCCAGTTTTACTTCCTATTCTTTGGTGTGAAGCCAGGACTAGGTACGGAAGTCTTTCAAGCGACCAGAAATTGTGCTAGGGAATGCCAAATCTCGCCCGCGCTTGCCAGTTCGCATACTGAAGCCTTGCATTTTTCCCATTGCCATTGTGCTGCTCAAATGGGAAAACAGTTGCACCACGCAGCGATTGGTGGAATTTGGCGTGAACTCAGATTTACAAGAGTAACGAGGAGTCACCAAAATTCTCAAAGTCTGCTAGCGGAATTAAAATTCCACCCGGGCATAGTGAACATTTGTAAGTTTACACTTTGAGTAACTTTACACTCAGATTTTTTGAATAGCCAAAAGTAGTAAAGTTACACAAAAGTGTAAGAGTAAACTTACATGTATGAATTATTCCTAAGTACAAGTTACCTTTGTGAAAATCCCTGATAGTCTCTGCAGAAGCTCAGGATGTGTACCTTCTCTTTGTGATGCTCAGAAGCGACTCTTGGTTCACATGGATTTCTATCCATCAGTAGCAGCTGGTAATTTGAGCGGGGAGATGGGCGTGCCACACAAATACACATGCACATTGCACATTCACTGCCTCGCACCCATGCATTCACATGCACATGTGAATACACACATCCAATCACAAGAACACACTCACAAAAACACATATATTCCATACATACACACCCATACACATATTAGCCAGACTTTAAAAAAAATAACACTTACCAGGCCACAACACTGATCTCGGGTAGAGGGAGGGAAGCCTCGGTGGACCCTATTGATTGGGACTGCTGCCTCCTCTTGTTGACTGACCTTGTTATGGATCAGCCAGTGAGAGGAGGCAGTGGTCGCTCATTCGTCACAGAGTGGGATGGGGTCAGTGAGACTGCTGATCCTACCCCACTTTGCGATGAGGTGTCATGATAAATCGTAACAGTAAACGGTATGCAGTACCCATTAGGAACTGCATACCGTTTACTGTTACGATTTATCCCAGAGCATGTATGCTGGGCCTTAATGCGCTCCTGGTACCCCTCTATGGCAATTGAGGCGTCATGATAGACAGTCAACCCTGGGCACTTCAGGGCTTAAAACTAGGTGCGGGCGGAGAACTCCGCTCCGCCAGCGGAGTGTGCGGAGATTTGACTACTCCGCGTTCTCCGCGGAACGCGGAGTAGGCAAATCTCCGCACACTCCGCAGCGGAGCGGAGTTGGCCAGCCCCCGCCTCCACCCTCCTATTAAAAATGTATTAGACATTACTTAAAACAAAACAAAAAAACACTTACCTGAACTGCGGCGTCCCAGGGCTGCCCTCCATATCTACCTCGACGTCTCTCTCTCGAAACTTGGGTGATCATTGCGAAAACTGCATGCGCAGGCGCGCGCATGAGCAGTTTTCGCAATGATCACCCAAGTTTCGAGAGAGAGAGACGGCGAGGTAGAGGAGGAGGGCAGCCTCGGGACACCGCAGTTGAGGTAAGTGTTTTTTTTTTGTTTTAAGTAATGTCTAATTAATTTTTAATAGGGGGGGTGGAGGCGGGTGGCGGAGTTCCACGGAGTTGGGTCCCAACTCCGTGGACCTCCGCGTAGTCCAGCTCCGCCAGCTCCGCCCAGGGTTACTTAAAACTGAAGTGCCCATTTCCGAAGCTATCAGTGAATCTCTCTCTCGTCATGAGGGGGAGGACCACCAAGAACTTTACCGGCTGAGGAGGTCACACCCTCAAGGCTGTGACATCTTCAGCCCAGCATAGTTCAGCTCAGGCAGCCAGGCACCTGCGCATTTAGTGCAAGTACAGCGCCTGGCTGCCTGACCTGAACTAGAAGTGAGTCTATCAGGCTGACCTTTGTTCAGGCCTGACAGACACACTTTACATTGGGAAATAGGTGGGGAGTGAGGCCCCTCCCCCCTTATGGATGGGCCGCCGTTGCCATCCATATTTCAGACAAAGGTATATATTCTGCAGCTACAAATCCTTATGACAGACCCTGTTTGCACTGAAAAGATGCATGTTAACTAGAAATGTAATGCTTCTTCAGTGAATCTACTCCTTTGTGTGTCAAGGATGCAGGCATAGAAGTGCTTAAGAATAAATCTTTTTGCATTTTTCACTCCACAGGTTTCACCTCTGATCCTCTTTCATTGGATTCACACTAGGTTTTATTGCCCATGATCCACTGCTTTCTAAATCAATTTAGCCTTACATGCAGTACACTGCTCCCCCTCATTTAGACGTGATCATGCTAAGATACAGTATTGAATATATTCTGCAAGCACATACCAAGCAACGCGCTTCCATTGTCTGACCAGAGATAAACAGGCTCCCATTAATCAAGCCACGAATTTGCATCTGAGACCGATAGGTAATTGCAAGATAATGTTAGCTACAGATAAATCCAAGCCTGAAAGCTAGCATGCAGCAGAGCCAGAGGGCAAAGTCCATGTGAAGTACAATGAAGATTGAAAAACATTACAGAGTCTGAATGAATACCGAAGAAATGACATACCCACAATATGCTCCTAGAAATGCACCAAACCATAGCAGGCTAATTCACACATGATTGTATTGGGGCACACACTATAATGGAAAAACAAGGATTAGCAAAGTCAATAGGCTGGGTCTTGGCAAGCTGGTGTAAGACATGTTTTTTATTGCAAGCATATCCCATAAACATAAATAGAAGCTATGTCATCAACTAACCGTGGCTGCCTTAGGCCTGCAATAAGTTTTAAATATATAAAACAGTCACAGATGTAGTTGATTTACTAGAGATGAGTTTTACAGAGCAAACCTATAAGTTGTAGCAGGCATTTTATTGTTATTATTTTTATTTATGAAGGAGACTTGAATAAATCACTACCGTGAATATATTAGCACTCAAATCGTAGGCATACTGAACACTATGTACCATAAACATTTTAACCCCTTCGCTGCTAGGCCTTCCCCCCCGTGCTAAGCCTTTTTTTAGCCATTTGGGGTAGTTCGCACTTAAGCTCCTGTATCTTTTTGACCACATAAGGTATCCACGCCAAATTTGCGTCCTTGTCTTCTAACATCATGGGGATTTTAAAGGTACCCAGGGTTTGTTGATTCCCCTGGAGGGGACCCAGAAATTAGCCAAAATACAGCTAAATTTGGTTTTTGGGGGGAAAAATGGGAAAAAAGGGCTACAGATGAAAGCGTCTGTTTTTTTCCCTGCAAATGGTATCAAGATTGGGGTTGTGGTGCTGAAATCACCATCTTCCCAGATTTCAGGGACAAGCAGACTTTTGTCAGAAAACCTAAATTTTTTACACAGTTTTGGCATTTTACTGGGACATAGCCTATTTTTGCTATTTTTTGTGCTTTCAACCTCCTTCCAGTTAATGGTAAAAATGGGTATGAAAGCAATGATGGATCCTGCAAAGCTATACATTTCTAAAAAGTAGACACAATTTTTAATTTAGCAATGGGTCATTTGTGTAGATTCTTCAATGTTTTCTTATACAAACTAACAGTTGAAAATAGGAAAAATTGAAAATGAGTTAAAAAAAACAGCCATTTGTGCCAACATTTTCACCTGTAACTTCTACTAAGTATGACAGATGTTTGAAAGCAATATACCGTTACATTTGCTGGACCCTTATGGTTGTGGAGATATATAGGACTTGTAGGTTCACCAAGAACCAGAGGAACCCAGAGCCAATAACTGAGCAGCGTCTTGCAATGGTTTTTTATTGTGTACCGGGTATATAGCAATTCATTTGGGAAAATATAAACAGGGAAAAATTGGTATGAAAGACACCGATGTAGTTCTGAAATGGGAACAAAATATAGAGTTTAGAAACAGTAGCTATTTGCACATCTCCGAAATTGTGGGTGCCCATACTAGCATGTGAATTATAGGACATTTTTCAAAGTGACTTCTTTTTTACACATTGTCTTACATTTGGAAGGCAGAAATGCATTGAAAGTCAATAGGTAATAACAGTTGCTCTACAATTCTGTGTTCCCCTAAGTTTCCAGATAAAAATGGTACCTCACTTGTGTGGGTAGGTGTAGTCCCCGCAACAGGAAACGGCCCAAAATGCAACATGAACACACCACATTTTTACAGTGAAAACTGACCCTTTTTTTGCAAAGTGCCTAGCTGTAGATTTTGAACCCTAGCTCTGCCGGCACCTAGGGAAACCTAGCAAACCTATACATTTTTGAAAACTAGACACCCAGGGGAATCCAGGATGGGGTGACCTGTCTGGCTCTCACCAGGTTCTGTTACCCAGAATCCCTTGCAAACCTCAAACTTTGTAAAAAAAAAACATTTTCCGCACATTTCTGTGCTGGAAAGTTCTGGAATCTGCGTGGCTCCACAAAATTCCACCCACCCCGCATTCCCCAAAGTCTTCCAAGAAAAATGGTATCTCGCTTGTGTGGGTAGGCCTAGTGCCCGCGACAGGAAATGGCCCAAAACGCAACATGGACACACCACATTTTCACAGTGAAAACTGACCTTTTTTTGCCAAGTGCCTAGCTGTAGATTTTGAACCCTAGCTCTGCCGGCACCTAGGGAAACCTAGCAAACCTATACATTTTTGAAAATTAGACACCTAGAGGAATACAGGATGGGGTGACTTGTCTGGCTCTCATTTCATTTCATTTCAAAATCTTTATTCAGCTATTAAAGAATAAACCAGCCATAAAAGTACATGCAATGAAATACATCTAAGAAAAATAAACACATAATTTACAATACCAATTGTTAATAGCAATTCATTCCTAAATTATAACAAAATGCTTTTCCTTATATTAATCGATTTCAGGATGAACAGGGCGACAATATAACATGTCAGCGGATCCTCTAATGTCACCAAAAATTTCATAGCTATTTTATGGGACCTAATATTATTGGCAACAAACAGGGGCTTAAGATAAAAACATCTAAAATTACGATAAAAATTACAGAATAATAGAAAGTGCAATGTGCTTTGTTTACTCTTGTTGTCACACGGACATAGTACCAAATCTGGTGGGCGTGATTTCATTTTGGGAAAAGCGACAAAATAATGGGCAATACCACATCTCAATCTCAATAGCACAAAACGGTGCTGTACATAAGTCACATGTGACAAATATTTATTGGCTCCCTCCTTTAGCCTAAAAGATTTATATAAGGTGATGGTCGGTTTATTTTGCTCCGACTTTGCTCTAAGATTCCGCCTTTGTAGCAGGAAGGAGTCTTTGATCTCTTTCTTGGTAAAGGACAATATTTTTATAGGGCCCAACCATACAGATAAATTAAACAAATTTCCTAATGTGGCATTAATATAAGATACCCACGGAATTTTTAAAATATCATTCAAATTTAAACAATCTAAAATAATTGACCTGGTAAAAGCTGTCTCTTCCCGTCTCCAAATTGATGCCCATAATACCAATGGCCCAGCCATTAAGGAGTCCACTAAAAATTGAAGCCCCAACTCATGATGTACAATGGTATTTGATATGGAGGATGGTTAATACAACAGGCGTTTTAAATAAACAATTTTCTTCTGTTTGCAGGGCCGATCTATCGGTATAAGCCCAAAGACCTGCCCCAAAAAGGGCTGTGCTTGCTCCTTTAGCTTTGTAAATGGTTACCATTTCGTTGGTTGGTCGATTTCCTAGTTTGGAAGAAAATTTAAAAATCCCTTGATTGGCCCTGCTCATTTTTGCTCTCGTATTTAAAATATGTTGGGTCCATGTACCATTTCCCGAAAATATAATGCCAAGGTAGCAAAAGGAGTTTACTGTATGTATTGGGGTGCTGTCAATAAAAAAGGTTTTGCAAGGTTTCTGTTTGGCCCCGCAAATCATAGTAAATGTTTTTGATTTGTTAATTACCATTCTCCTTTGTGTCATAAAATCTGAGAAACCATCCATCAATCTTTGGAGACCTAGCGGGGTCCGTGCTAATAGTACTGCGTCGTCCGCATATAACAATACAGGTATCGGGCAACCAGCCACCCTCGGGGCATCAGCCTGTATAGATTGCAAATGATTATCAACCCCGTTAATGAAAAGGGAGAATAGAATTGGTGCTAACACGCATCCTTGCCGTATACACCACCCTACTTTAAATTTAGATGAACATTCTCCCTGGGGACCAAAGCAAATTTGACTAGTTAAGCTCTCATATAGGCGGGAGAGGAAGCCAACGATCGCCCTTGGGGCTCTCATGGAGGTCAGAGTTTGCCAGAGTAAATTATGGTTAACTAAATCAAATACACTACTCAAATCGGCAAAGCATAAATACAAGGTGCCTGCCTTTGCCCTGGTGTACGTGCCGATAAGTAGCTCTAAGTTAATGCATTGTTTAATTGTCCCAAGACGTTTCCAAAACCCATACTGCACAGGGGTTAGGTTAGAGTACTCCTGGACCCATTCCTTCAATCTCATTAGTAGGACCCTACTCATAACTTTCAAAGCAGTATCTAGAAGTGAAATGGGGCGGTAGTTTTTAGGATCGGTTTTATCCCCTTTCTTGTATATGGGGACAATGATGGATTCGCCCCAAGTCTGAGGTATTGTGTCAGTTGCAGCTGAGTTGAACACTCTAGTTAAAATAGGTCCCCATAATTTAGGTGCAGATTTAAAAACATCAACTGGGACACCATCAGGGCCTGGTGCCTGTCCCCCAGCACTCTTCTGGATGGCCTGGAGAACTTCTTCAAAAGTAATGTTCAGGGGCAGGGGGCTTCCCTTCACAGGGCTCCTGGTCAAATTCCACTAAGGTCTCCCCATTATTACTAAAAATCCTAGTGAGATGTGTCACCCATTTTTCTGAGGGAATAAAGGAACAAAACTCTGGGATTTCATCATTCTTTAAAAAAGGTGCATTCACTGTATCCCAGAAGAGTTTGTTATTCCTAGTTTTTGCTGAAATAGTCAGATTTTCCCACGCTTCTTCCTGTAATTTCTTTTTCCGGGCAGCTATGGCTAATTTGTACTCGTGTCGTAGGGATTTAATAATCAGTATATCTCGCGGTGTTTTAGACAATGCATACTTTAACACCTGTAGTGCTTTAGTGCAAGTACCGTCGAACCATCCCTTTTTATTATTGCCTGGTGTACCAATCTGCCTGGTTAGAAGTGATTTAATAGATATTGTAATACAGTGGAAGTTTATGAGTACTGTATTTGGGGAAATCTCATCCTGAAGACAATAGGCTATTTCTCGCTGGTTAGACATTAATATTTGCTGCAATAGCAGGCATGGGTCGACACCTGTCCACTTTATTCTAATACCATTTGTCCTAAAAGGGGTGATATAATTAGCTAAGTCATATACTTCCCTCCTTGAACCCCAAAAGAAAAAAGGTAGGGTGAGTAAATTATGGTCACTAAATAAAGAGGGAACTACGCTAGGGTTGCCACACCTGCATATAGCAGGGGCAGACACTAGTATATGATCAATGATAGAATACATGTTTCTCCCTATGAATGTTGGAAGTAGGTCCCCTTTGGTTCCACGGCCCTCCCTAAGTAGATGAAAGTCATATTTTGAGATCATCCAATTTAGGGCTTCTCCATACTCACTATGGCAAAAATGATCATCTCCCTCACCATCCACATAAGTGTGGCTGCATAGCTGATTATTAGGCATATCACACGCCTGTATGTTGAAGTCTCCTGCCCATAACAGTACGTAATCAGTGCAAATTGAGGCTAAAAATGTTTCAAGGGCCTGATCAAGGGCTGTTACCACATTGGTACATGTGGAATCAAAAACATTATTATAAAAATGTATTACTATCAGGTCTTTCCCTCCTTTTTTACTAAGGCATAATATCTGTACATGGGGTCCCACTGATGTAACTTTTTTGACCCTGACGGGAATTTTATTAGAGATAAGTGTCTGTAGACCCCCTTTTGCTCGCCCTGCTTGTGATTCGATGGCTGCTAAAAAATATGAGGAATATCCTTCTATGCGTACAGGGTTTATACACCAGGTTTCCTGAAAGCATATGATATCATAACTAGATATGGTGTTGACCCAGTCGGTATTCCCAGCCTTGTTTATTAACCCATTCACATTCCAGGTTACAAACTCAAACCCTTCCATAGGGGATTGTCCTGCAGACTCAATATCTATTACACTTGTAGATATAATGTTTGCATTAAGAGGGTCTTTACCGGGTACCTCAAATACCTCAACTGCCTCGGCTACCACAGCTTCAGCTAACTCACCAGTAGGGGGTGCCTCCCTTGTACATGGGCGATCACTTGGCCATGGCTGGCTTATCTGTCTAGCTATACGAGACGTTGTGGGGATCTCTCTCTGGTAATTCTTGGGATCCCCGGCATGACCTTGGTCAAAATTAAGTCAGTCATTATCATTTAATCTGCTCAGCGTCTCATATCTATTGGGCACTGTAAAATCCCGAACAATATGTGGGAGCAAGCTTGTGGTATCCCTCTGTCTCTGGGGGTTCGATAAGCCCCTTTGGCATTGCTCTTGTCCCTTCAAATGACGGTAAAAGAACCCTAGTGGAAGTATACCCATGGCTTGTCTGTCTATAGTTGATACCCCTGTCAATTTATGAATACTGCTAGCAGTTCTCGGGCTACTAAAGTTAATTATTACACAATCACCAGACAGATCTTTTTCCAATGGCCCAATCCACCTCACTCTTCTTGTAAACAGACTTTCCTGCGCTCTACTCAGGGTGAATAAGTGTCTAGAGCTAAGCCAATGGACCACCTTATTTATCAGACATTACGTGGTTTCCATGGCTCCTGACGTCAATGGGGGGACATTAACTAATACTGCCACATATGGGCAGCTGGCAGGGGGCAAGTTAATGGTGACTAGCTCTTGTACGGTCACATTAGTATTGTGGGTTCCTGTATTTATGCTGTTTGATCTTTATTTGGAGCATATTTCCTACTTGATTTACCGATAGACTCCTGTATATTCATGTTCGTCAGCCCCTCTTGTCTGGGATGATTCAAAGTTTTGGCATGAGGAGATATACAACCTATGTTGCTACTCGTACCAGTGGTTATTATTCGGGACCCCTGGTCCAGTGGCATTTTACCCAGATCAATAACCTTTTTCAAACCCTCCTCCACCTTGTCCAATCTTTCTCTAAGTGGGCCTAATAAGCTGCTGATAACAGTTGTTAATTTATCCCAGAATGGGGCCCATATCTGATTCTCTATATGGTTAGAGCAAATTCCTTGTTCACCCCCCAACAAAATCAGTTCATCTGGGTTTCTTGAAACAGCAGACATATCATGCTGTGTCTTCCTTTTACGTTTAGCTGCAGGCTTACGGGCTGTGTTTGATGTTTTTGCTGCTTGTGGAGTTAATGATCCTGAGGCATCGGGAATAGGGACCTGGTCTGGAGCAGTTAATGTCAGTGTTTAACCCAGAACGTCACTTGAGCATCATACCCGGGGGAGTCCAGGGAGGTATGGCTTGCGTGGCTCCCCCAACGTTTCCCTACCCAGAATCCCCTGAAAACCTCAAGTTTTGCTGAAAAAAATCAAATTTTTCTCTTATTTCTGTGTGGGAAAGTTGTAGGAGCACCGGGCTGACACACATTTCCTACCACCTAGCGTTCCCCCAGGTCTCCCAATAAAAATGGTACCTCACTCGTGTGGGTGAGTTAAGTACCTGTGACAGGCAAGGGCCCAAAACGTATTGTGGAGACATCAAAATTACCTATCACAAACCGATTTGCTTTTGCAAGGGGGGGTCACATGAGTTTTTGGTCCCGGGCTTGGCGGCCATCTAGGGAAACCTATCAAACCCACACATTTCTTAAAACTAGAGACCCGGGGAGCCCAGGGAGGTATGGCTTGCGTGGATCCCCCAACGTTTCCCTACCCAGAATCCCCTGCAAACCTCAAATTTAGCTGAAATAAATCACATTTTCCTCACTTTTCTGTGTGGGAAAGTTGTGGGATCACCGGGCTGACACAAATTTCTGGGTAGGGAAATGTTGGGGGATCCATGCGAGCCACACCTCCCTGGACTCCCCCCCGGGTCTCTGTTTTTCAGAAATGTGTGGGTTTGGTAGGTTTCCCTAGATGGCTGCCAAGCCCGGGACCAAAAACCCATGTGACCCCCCTGGCAAAAGCAGATAGTTTTGTGATAGGTAATTTTGATGTCTCCACAATACATTTCAGGCCCTTGCCTGTCATGGGTACCTGACCCACCCACACGAGTGAGGTGCCATTTTTATCGGGAGACCTGGGGGAATGCTGGGTGGTAGGAAATTTCTGTCAGCCCGATGATCCTACAACTTTCCCACACAGAAATTTGAGAAAAATTGACTTTTTCTTCAAAATTCGAGGTTTGCAGGGGATTCTGAGTAGGGAAACGTTGGGGGATCCACGCAAGCCATACCTCCCTGGACTCCCCCGGGTGTCTAGTTTTCAGAAATGTGTGGGTTTGATAGGTTTCCCTAGATGGATACCGACCCACACAAGTCACCACATCCTGGATTCCCCTGGGTGTCTAGTTTTCAAAAATGTATAGGTTTGCTAGGTTTCCTTGGGTGCCAGCTGTGCTAGGACCCAAAATCCACAGGAAGGCACATTCCGAAAAAAAAAGTCTGTGCCTAGTGGGCTTTCTGCCGCCCTGAGGAGGGGGGGAAATCGGGGGCTATTGCCCCGATATGCCCCCAAGGGGGGCAGAAAGACTGGCTATTTTTTTGGGTGGGTGGGGACATTCGGATGCCCATTCTGGGCAGCCCCACCCCTGAATTTTGATTTTTTTTTACCCCTGGTGCCTAGTGGGCTTTTTTCCCCCTGAGGGGGCAGATAAGGGGCTATTGCCCCATCTGCCTCCCAGGGGGGCAGAAAGACTGTGGTAATTTTTGTTGGGAGATGGGGGCATTGGCATGCCCATTCTGGGCAGCCCCCACACCGAACTTTGAGGGAATTAAATCCCTGGTGCCTAGGGGGCTTTCTGCCCCCCTCTGGAGGGCAGATAAGGGGCTATTGCCCCATCTGCCTCCCGGGGGGGGCAGAAATACTGCAGCATTTTTTTTTGTGGGTGGGGGCATTGGCATGCCAATTGTGGGCAGCCCCCACCCCTAAGTATATACAAAAAATCCCTGGAGCCTTGTGGGCTTTCTGCCCCCCTGGGGGCAGATCAGGGGCTACTGCCCCCAGCTGCCTCCTGGGGGGGCAGAAAGACTGTGGCATTTTGGGGGTGTGGGGGCATTGGCATGCCTATTCTGGGCAGCCCCTGCCCCGAACGTTGGAAAAAAATAATTCCTCTGCCTAGTCGGCTTTCTGCCCCTGGGGGGCAGATAAGGGGCTATCTCCCCATCTGCCTCCCAGGAGGGGTAGAAAGACTGTAGCATTTTTTTTGGGGTGGGGGCATTGGCATGCCCATTCTGGGCAGCCCACACCCCTACATATATATATAAAAAAAAATCCCTGGGGCCTAGTGGGCTTATCAGGGGCTATTGCCCCCATCTGCCTCTTGGGGGGGCAGAAAATCTTATGCCTTCTTTGGGTATACATTGGCATGCCCATTCTGGGCAGCCCCCACCCCTGGCCTATAAAAAGAAATCCCTGGTGTCTAGGGTGCTTTCTGCCCCCCCGGGGGCAGATTGGGGGCTACGGCCCCCATCTGCCCCCCAGGGGGGGGCAGAAAGGCTCTCTGGCAACATTTTATGGGGAGGAGCAAAGGCCCTTGCCCAAGGGACCGCTCCCCCCTCCCTGGTGGCTAGTGGGTGGATCCCTGCTTGGGGATCGCCCTCATGGGGTGACCCCTAAGCAGGGATCCACTAGGGAAGGGTACCATTGGAATGGGGAGATTCTCCCCTTTCCAATGATACCTCTCCCATGTTTTTCGGTACTTGGGGGGCTGAGATAGCCCCACAAGCACCGAAACTGTGAAACTGAAACTAAGTTTCAGTTTAGTTTTCATTGTAATGACGACAGCGCGCCATGCGCGCGATCGTCATTACAATGAAAACCCTCAACATGCTTTGGGAGGTTGGGGAAGCTCTTCCCCACCTCCCAAAGCAAAAAAAAAAAAAGAGAAACAGCAGAGGGATTTTTTTGAAAGTGTGCTCATGACGGAATGGTTCCGTCATGACAGAGCACTACTTGTACTTGTGCTCATGACGGAACCATTCCGTCATGAGCATGGAAGGATTAAAGAAGTGCTGGCAAAAAAAAAGCCAAGATTAAAGTTGATATAAAAAATAAATGAAATTAAAAAGCACTCTTTAAACCACCTTTATTGCTTATGAGAAAGGAACTAATTTTAGGCAGATATACATTATGGGCCCGTAACTGCCCTTTGTGAATTCAAAAACTCATAAAATTAGAATTTCGTCTCAGTTTACCTTTGTGAACCGGGCCCAATATACTGACAAGACACTGAAATGTACACAGGACACAGTCATTTTAAGGTCGATGGTGTGGGCTGCAACCTCTGGTAATAAATTAAATGTTGCTTGGTGCTTGAAAGAATGAAAGGTCAGTTTGAGGTCAAGCTCATCACTGAGGCAATCTCGTGCTTTTCATAAGCAGTCAGATTTAGCTCGAAACTATTTTTTGTTAAAGTATGCAGAAGATAATGGATTATGTGGCAAATGCGGCAAATCCATAATTATTCAGAAAATGCCAGGTCCGCAAAGTATCATAATTCCGCAGGCCTTGCCTGTAGACTTTGCCAGTGCTTGTTTGCATAGTAAACATGCGTTGTATACCGTAGTCTGTCAAGGAGTTGCTTTTATTTTATTTCTGATAGGGGTGGATGATGATATTTTACCAATCCAAATGCTTTAGTACCCACAATGAATTGAAATTGCCTTTGTGATTATGTGGCTCTGTACAGATAGTATTTCAATAATCAAATGCATGAAGACTTTGCAGAAAAGCACATGGATGTGAGGACGCTCTCTGTGCACAACAAATCTTGTGAGATATATTTTGTCCATTCAAATGGTTTTTGGCTGATGCACTTTAGTGGGATTCCGCTTCACCTAAATTGGTAGAGTCCCAGATCTTC
This sequence comes from Calotriton arnoldi, assembly GCA_963921515.1. Classification (NCBI taxonomy): domain Eukaryota; kingdom Metazoa; phylum Chordata; class Amphibia; order Caudata; family Salamandridae; genus Calotriton; species Calotriton arnoldi. The sequence goes on along the minus strand of CAWUFW010007273.1, from coordinate 663,794 downwards.
TTTAATCTGTTTTTCATAATTAATGTGACATCCTCTATTGCCTGCACAACACTCTTGTCCTGATTCAAAGGAAGCTTACACTTTTGAATAACTTTAGTCATTTCGGCTATTCAGTAAGGGCCTGATTCACAAATGTAACATACATTTTTGAGTAATTTAAACTTTTGAGTATGTTTCTACTTTTTGCTTATTCACAATTCAGTATAAGTTACTACTAAAAAAAAAGCAGTAAGTTCAGCACTACACCTGTCCAGCCAGTGGTACTGCAACACTCTTTCATAGTAAATAATTGAGGTAGAGAATTAAATAAAAACTCACAGGAAATAATGTTAAATTAAATTATTTAAAATAGTTAAAAATATAAGGAAATTAAATTTACTGACAAACAAATATGTAACAAAAGGACACATTTATTATTAGATTACAAAATACATACCCTTTATTGAGTTTAAAAATTCATGTAGGGGGCGTGGCCAAGATGGCTGCCGAGTGAGACGTGCATTAGAGTCTCTCCGGCGCCATCTCCTTCTTGCCACGTAATTGCTGCCCGGTGCCGGACCTTGTGGATGTAGAAGGCGCTGCAGTGGATCAGTGATCTGCCCCTGCCCACGATGCTGGGTCGTTAAGACGGTCCAGGCTAATCTGGAGGCGGATAAAAACGGATCGGGCCGGGCGGGCCGCACAGAGCTGGAGCCTACAGCCCCTGTCGGAGAGGCAGTGAGTCGCTATCGCTGGAGACCCCGTTGGATCCGCTGGCCTCACTGACTGTCTACAAAGGAGCGACCCGGGGCCTGGACTGAAGAAGTAAGTGAGCCCGGCCGCGGCGACATCCGAGGCCCGCTGAAGCTGAAACCACCGAGCGTGTCCACGAGCGGAGACAGGCCTGTGGGAGGAACTGCACGTGAGAGACGGAGCGCCTGAGGAATCACGGAACGCTCCGGAGGCTCCCACCTGTCGAACACCACTGGGGCCAGCGTCTGGAGGCAGCGGCTGGCGACATATATCCCTCGGGTGTGCACCCAGACTAGTGGGCTCAGCAGCTGAGTGTGGAGCGCAGCGGAGACAAACAAAGGTGCTTGGGCACTGGGCCTCTCACTATAGCCCCAGTGCGTGAAGTGCTACTGCCGGGAGCCCCCGAGAACAGTGCGCGAGTCCCAGGAGGGCGCAGACCTGGTGCGCCGCTGCATCGCCGAAGCCCACGGGTGAGAGCTGAGGGAGCGAGACAGATAGCACGCACTGAGGGCGGAGCAGAGAGCACCGGAGTGGGGCCTACGAGGTCCTCGGAGCACATAGAGATGCAGGAGCACTCAACCCAGCGGTGGGGATTACACGCGAGCGTGCTGGGACTGCTCCGGACTGTTATCGAAGACACAGGTCAGTGAGGCGGGAGTACTGCCTGTGAGAGGGGGACCATCACGTTGCCTCCTGCGGGGAGAGAATGGGGAGCCCCAGCTTATAGCGTGCAGCTACAGAACTCCCTAACATGCTCCCTATGCTCAGCAACGCTATCTCCTACAGGCCACCGGCCTTCTGCTATAAGCATTTCTGCTACACCAGTCTGGAATAGGCCGCCTGGAGGCAGCCTCTCATACGCAGACCTTCAGGACGAGGAGGAATAGGCCGGAACGAACCTCACAGCAAACGGCGGGACCTGGGGTATCCGGATTAGGGGCCCGCCAGGAAAAGGGGAACACTATGCTTTAAGGAGCGGCAGAGGAGCTCAGATCCGGGGGGACTCCCTCTGGCTTCCTGCCTCTAACGGACCACAAAAGTAGCACCAATGACTACCCCCAGGGTTAAAAAGGATAGGTCAGTAAAGGACATGTTGGTGAAGCAGACACTGGTGAGTGCTGCGGTGACCGTGCCTGCGGGGGATGAAGATCAAAAAGAAGAGCTGGAGGCTCCGGAAGCCCCAGCGACCAAGGCCTTTATGACTAGGCTCTTTAATTTCCTCTGTGATGATCTGCTCTCAATGCGAACACAACTCTCAGTAGATCTGAAAGATGTGAGAAAAGACCTGGACGAGGTGGGGGACCATGTCGCTTCTCTGGAGGAGCGAGAAACTAGCAGAGACGAAGAACTGGAGATGATGCAGCAGGAAATTTTGCGACTACGTGAGCAACATATTGAATTGCAAGCAACCGCAGAGGATTTAGAAAACCGCTCGTGAAGGAATAATGTACGCATCAGAGGAGCGCCATCCCGTGCGGAAGGCGAAGATATCCGTGAATATGTTCTCGCTCTCTTCAGGCAGAAACTTGGAGACGACTGCCCTGCGGAAATCCAGATCGATAGGGTGCACCGCGTGGGCCTGCCTAAAGGTAACAAAGCTCCCCCTCCAGACATCCTGGTGTGTGTACATGACTTCCAAGTTAAAGAAAACGTCATTCGCCTAGCCAGGAACGCCCATCTGGTACAGTTTAGGGGCCATACGTTGTTGTTCTTCCAAGATCTCTCCCTAACTACCCTCTTCAAGAGGAAGGAGTTCCAGGCCGTGACATCGCATCTTAGAGAGAAAGGGATCTTCTACTCCTGGGGCCACCCTTTTCGCATCATCTTCCGATACGAGAACAAGCTATGGCAGATAAAATCCTTAAAGGAGGCGCGGGAGGTCCTTGGTCTTTCACCTGAGTCACCCCAGGATGGCAGCGGCAGAAAAGTGAAGAATTTGAACCCGAAAGGCTCCCACTGGCATCGAATTGGTTGGCCTTTTGCCAGCCACTAGCCTGACCTAGAGACTATAGCTAATGAGAGAAAAGCAGTGATCAACGCATTGGCCAACCCATCGGAGCGTCCAGCCTCTCCCTGAGGTGCTGGTTTTGGGCACCGGGCTTTGCAGATGCAGATGGCGCCGGGGGACTCCTATTCGTGGAATAGTCCCTTCTAGAGACTCAACCGAGCGACCCATGAGTGTTCTCCATTCCGGAGGCGGCAGAGAACAGCCGGTGCACCCCCCGAGAGCCCTCACACTCTGACGAACTGATGTCACCAACTGAGATAAGAATTTTGATTAGTTCTTCTTTCTTTGGGGAAATCCTTGGGACTTGATTTGGAAATGTTACTGTTTCTATGTTTTTTTTCTTCTATTCTCTCCTCCACACCATTGTTGGGCAGGGGCACCTAACGGGCGGGACAGAGACATGTATAGAGATTCCAGGCCTGCTGGGGTACCATGCCTATGCAAGACACAGCTCTCTCCCGCTTGAATGCACACATGGTAGGTAAGGCCTTAACAATTGAAAGCCTCAACGTTCGAGGCCCTAATCACCCAGTGAAGCACTCTGCGATTCTGTGCCTTCTGGAGCACTTGCAACGGGACATATGCCTTTCGCAAGCTTTGTTTCTTCCTCCACATCACAATTTGACAGATCAGGGCAGCTATCAGGGCAAGAATGATCATAGATTTATTTATTTATTTGAGTTTTATATAGCGCTGGCTAGACCCGGAGGTATCAGAGCGCTTTACTTAAGGAAACAGTGTGTTACAAATTACAGAGATTTCACATTAATAACAGAATGAATACATATTCAATACAGGAGTTATTAGCGAAAACGGGAGTCAGGATCCAAACAGATCAGGGAGAGTTGGGAGTCCAAAGGAAGGAGACAGCAGTGGAGGAGAAGACGAGACAAATGTCCGAAGACCGGCTGGGTAGGTGACGGCCAAAGCAGAGTGCCAGAGCCAGTCTCCCCTATAGCTGTCGAAGCAGCTCCACCGGGGATCGGCCATGCGGTTCGGACTCCACCGGCTTAGGGTGAGGATCAGTGGGCGAACGAAAGACTTGAGTCCATGTGCGGGTGAGTGGAGATGGCGAGGGTGGGGGGGTAGGAGAGGATATGTGGCTTGAGGGCATAGATCAAGTGGACCTCGCACTACACAGCGCATACACACACTAGCGCACATATCCCGCTACACACGCACTCCATGGGTAGAACCCTGAAAATAGTAAGCCTCAATGTCCGAGGCCTCAACCATCCAGTGAAGTGTGCAGCCATTCTGTCCCTCCTGGAGAACTCTGGGGGAGACATCTGCCTCCTCCAGGAAACCCACCTCCTGCCGCGAGATACTCACTGCATGCGCTCCCGAAGGTTCCCTCTCCAGCTCTGGTCCTATAACATATCCCTAAAAACTAATGGAGTTGCCATTCTCTTTAGTGCAAAGTTCGGGGCAAGCTGACTGCTACGATAGCGGATATTAGGGGCCGATTATTAGCAGTTAAGGTACAGTGGGAAACCTATCAATTCACGCTCGCTAAAATATACGCTCCAAACACACAACAAAAACCTTTCATACTCAGGGAGCTGGGAGAGGCTATAACATCTGCTGATGCGACTGTTTTACTGGGTGGGGATTTCAATTTGGTCATGGACGCCGCTCTTGACCACTCGGGGCAGAGATCAGCGCAGGCGGGATCTTTCTCTGCAGTGGGCTTGCACTGGCTTGCAGAACAGGGCTTCCAGGACAGCTGTCGTAGACAACACCCAGACACACGACGAGATTACACGTACTACTCGGCAGCACACAAGACCTATGCCCGTATAGATCATTTCTTAGCCTCGGCGGCACTGGCCCCGCACCTGCGTGATCTCACCATTGAGCCATGGTCTCTGTCTAACCATGCCATGATCACGGTCTCTCTGACCATGACTACACCTCCCTCCAGCTCGTCGGGATGGCACCTGAGAGAAAGCCTGTTACAATCCAAAATAGTAGAAGAGAAGATCCGCGTGCGAATCCTAGATTACCTGGCCATCAACGATGGGGGGGATACTGCCTTAGCAGCAGTCTGGGAGGCTCTAAAGCTAGTAATCAGAGGGGAAGGTATAGCAATCTCAGCGGGGAAAACAAACTATGTCACGAGAAAAGACAGAGCATGGAGCAAGAGGTTACTGAGTTAGAAGCAATACACAAGTGAACAAGGGTACCCAGAATATGGAGGGAGTTAGAGAAGAAAATACTTCTCCTGAAACGCCTTGATTTGGATAGAGCTGAATACGATCTTCTGAGACTTTGCCACAAGTTCTTCCTAAGCAGTGACAAATGTGGAAGAATTATGGCACAAAGGCTCAGAGCAAAGGCGATGGCGGCGTCGATCCGTGTGGTAAAAAAAACGGCTGGCATCACAGTGCAGGTTGATCGAGACATAGCGAAGGTATTCCAAAACTTTTATCAAAACCTGTACTCTGAGTCAGACATACCGCATCCTTCATCCCGTGCCTACTTACAAAATACACCAGTCACTAGATTGTTGTGGGACATAGCAGAACAATTAGATCAGCCTATTCGGATCGAGGAGGTCATAGCAACCATTGAACGCCTGCATTTGCATAAATCCCCGGGGCCTGGTGGGTTCACAGCACAATTCTATAAAATGTTCTGTACAGAATTGGCACCCTTGCTGACACGACTATTCAACTCCTTTCTGGAGACCGGCTCTCTAACAGACTCGATGCTGGAAGCCTCAATTTCAGTCATACTTAAACCAATGAAGGATCCTGAGGAATGCGGTTCCTACCACCCCATATCCCTGCTGAATATTGACGCCAAAAGTTTTGCTGGGATATTGGTGGCCCGATTGAACCCACTGATGGCGGGTCTGATAGACCCGGATCAGTCCGGTTTCATTCCTACCCGTCAAGGAGGAGATAACACAAAGAGGCTACTCATCATGGATGTGATACATAGGTCAAATAGAGAAGCGGTATTTTTAGCAATCGACGCTGAGAAAGCGTTCGACCGGGTGAGATGGTCCTACCTGTTTGAGACGCTGCGACACTTCGGGTTCGGGGAAGGTTTTATTAGATGGGTTGGTTGTATATATTGCGCTCCACGGGCCTTCGAACGAGTCAATGGAGTGTCCTCGGATCAGTTTCCCATAGCAAGAGGTACTCACCAAGGATGCCCTCTATCACCGCTCCTTTTTGCACTGTACTTAGAGCCATTTGCCCAGAAGGTGCGTGATAACCCACAGATTAAGGGTGTCAAGTTTGGAGCAGACTTGCATACTATTAGCCTATACGCAGAGGACGTGATCCTCTCCCTGACCCAATTACAATCATCTCTCCCGGCCCTGCTAGCAGAGCTGAGTGACTTTGGAGAGGTTTCAGGATTTAAGGTAAATCTAAACAAATCTCACATTCTGAACCTCTCAATAACCCCTGACCAGGAAAACCACTTGAAGGGAATGTTCCCACTGACATGAGCGAAACAATCCATAATGTACTTAGGAATTAAATTGGCTACCACCATTCTCAAGACTCTGACTTTAAATTACACGGCCCTCCTCGAGCAGACGACACAGGCCTTACATAGCAGGAGCCGTCTGGGCCTAGCCTGGTTTGGGCGAGTTTCAGCAGTCAAAATGACGGTCCTACCACGCATTCTGTACACCTTTCAGACCCTGCCCTTAGCGCCTCCCCCAAAAGAAATTCGCTCATTGCAACTAGCTATCAATAGGTTTGTATGGGGAGGCAAGAAACCCCGTATAGCCCTTGCACAGATTGCACGACCCAAGCGAGAGGGTGGAGTAGGACTACCCCTGATCCACAGGTATATGCAGGCAACGCATCTCCGCTACATACTGGAGTGGAATTGGCCACTATCGGAGAAATATTGGTCCTTCATGGACCACACTGTTGCAGGAGTTAATATATGGAGAGAGATTTGGCTCCCGCATAAGCACAGGGCATGGGGGTTGTATTCCTCTCCGGTAACTTCACACAAAGATGAAAGTGTTGGACAGGGTGGCATGCGCCAAGTCCTTGACGACATTCCCCTCCCCGATGACCCCAATCACGGGGAATCCCGACTTCCTTCCGGGATGTAATTCAACGGTATTCGACAGGTGGCGGGAGCAGGGCTCCAAGCGTATAGGTTCTTTATATGATCCCAATGGCCTGCTCCCTTTTGATCAGTTGCAACGGGACTACGATCTCCCCAGCTCTGACGCGTTTCAGTACCTCCACCTACGCTACTGGCTCACATCCCAGACATACCAGACAGCCGCTTCCAGGAAAATGACGGCGTTTGAAAAATGGCTGGTGCGCAAGCATGATGACAAACACCTCATTTCAGAACTATATATGATGCTGGCAGAGGGAACAGGGGGTGGTCGCTCTAAAGGCCAACAGCGGTGGGAGGAGGAATTGGGGCGCTCTCTATCTGACAAGGAATGGGAGGACATATATTTTCGAGCCCATCACACAGCGCACAGCACAGCAGGGACGGAGTCTGCATATAAAGTGCTTACATATTGGTACCTCACTCCTGCGCGCATACACTGCTGGGACAAGAGCCGATCCGAAAAATACTAGAGAGGGTGCGGTCAGACAGGCTCCTTGGTCCACTTACTATGGCATTGCCCCAAACTAGAACGCTTCTGGAAATCGGTCTTAGACGATATAGATAAGGCATTTAATACTGAAATCCCGAGGTTCCCAGCATACACGCTTCTGGGGTTACCGAACCCATTGACATTTCCCCTACGCTCCCTCAGGGGCAGGCAGATGGCCCTAGCATTGCTTGCCGTGAGACAGGTACTCTTAGCTAAGTGGGGCACAACAACTATTCCGGACCATACGACATGGCTGCATAAGCTGTGGCTAACTTTGGCAAAGGAGCGCTTGTCAATGGTAGCAGATCACAAAGAAGAGAGCTATGCTGACTTATGATCCCCATTAATTCAAATCCTGTCGACCGAACTTCGGGAGGCCACATTGCCCCCAATATCTACGCATTTTAAGACTGCTCCCTTCTTGAGAGGGAAATCGCTAGACCCCGCCCGGATGGGATTATAAGGTTCAACCTCTACATGTTAATCGAAATAGTTAGCCCTGCCTGCCAGACTAGGGCACGTTAGTGCTGATGCGGAGGAGATAGGGAGGGAAGGGAGGGGGCGGGCATGGGGGTTTTCTTGACAAGTTAGTTTGAGGGATTTCTTTTTGTGTTGCTTCTTATTGCCTCTTCTTTTCTTAAAAGATCTGCAAACGCTGCCGGCCCCTGGGTTGTAGGCATCAAGCTGTGTATACTTAGTCCTGTTGATGTTGCGGCCTGCCCCAGGGTTGTTGGCATTTCACGGTGTATATGGCATCGATCGTTGTAATAAAAAAGAATGGTTCCATAAAAATTCATGTAACAATACATTTTAGTGAAATATGTCTAAATTCACTTTAATTAATAGTATACTGATATTTTTTCTTTAGGTGGGAATTTATTTTTAATTTAAATTTTAGAAAATTAATTTTTATTTAATTTCATATATTTTTAATAGTTAAAGATTTGTTTGAAAATGAAGTTAATGGTGCTTTAGCATTGTTTGTATTTTCTTCTACATTTAAAATACATATATAAAATTAATATGCATTAATATTTATTATAAACATATTTCCAATATTTCAAGTTAAATCATTTTTTTAATTTTCCCTATACTCTACCATAGGGAGACTCTGCAATTGGGCAGAGATGTCTGCATGGTAAAGTATAGGGAAAATAAAGTGGTTTAGGTTGATGGGCAGGCAGTGTGAGGAAAAGAGGGGAAAGCCTAAGGATTGTGGGTGTATGTCTCCTCCATGACTCCTCTGTCCCGGCACAAAGTCTGTATCTTTGTGAGGTGCAATTTGTGACTTTTCGATTAGCTTTAGTGTGATAATAGTAAAAATGTATGAAGGTAGGGAAGGAGGAATAGTATTTGTAGGTATTAGTGTGGGAGAAAAAACTTTTGTTAGGATTGGTATAAAGAGAGGTGGGGCAGTAACACTTACTGTAGTAGTAGATTTGGTGTGACTGCTAATTTTTGCATGTGCTTACTGCAGTCGCCAGTACTGATCATTGTCCTCATTTTCATTCCTATTTTCAGGACAATCACAGACCTGGGTCAACGCAAAGGTCATGGCAATGGCCAATGCCACCATAGGAGAGACCTCAGGTGCATCAGGACTACCCGCTTGTGGCACGTTATATTTATTTATTCTTTCTTGATGTTACAGTTGTTAATCTCACCTGTTCCTTATACAGCATAGCTCTGCCAATAAAGATACAAAGCAATATGCTTTTCCACTCAGATATTTTTTTTCAAGTTGTCATCAGGATTTCAGCACAGTTGCAAAATTGGCAATGTTTCAAGTATCACAAAAGACCAGGCAACAAAAAGGCTTCAGCTGCCACAGAGGGGATTAGGCAATAGCAACCCTCAGTGTGATAGTGAAAACATGTGTGATGGTGGTGAAGGAAGAATAGTATTTGTAGGATGTGAATGGATGGAAACATTTGTAGGGTAAAGGCCTGAGGAGGTAGTAGAATGCATATGGGTGACTCAAATAGATTAGATTAACTGTTAATGTTTTTCTTCCTATTTTTAAATAGGTTTACTTCCAAAAGTATTACATAGAATGTTTTATGTCACATTTTATGCTTCTTTTAGAATTACTCATTGCTTAATAGTTAATATTTTAAATATTTGACCCCCCTTCTGTCCTCTTTTCTATTCTATTTTATGTTTTGTCCTTTTATAACATCCCATTTTACTTCTTTCAGTGTCCCTCCTTTTATTTCCCTTGGTGGCTGTTAGCCATGCATACCTCACGTGGTTTCCTTTTATATAGATATCATTAAGGGTTTTTTTACATTGCAGTTAAACCGGTTAGCAGCGATACTACTAAATTAGTGTCTTTTTTTCTGAAGAGCAATATAGTAGGAAGAGGGATACCGGGAAAATGAGAAGGACTAGAAGAGACAAGAAGGGTAAGATGCAAGCTAAGTTACTTTGTTAACACAATTGCTAACATTTGTTAAGTATTCCTTCTTTGACCCTCTTCCCGGTCCCAAACCCTTTTTAACCATCTTACTATGATTGTTTCACTGCCTCTTATTTTGCGAACGGAGGAGGGAGTACTGTCCGCCCATATCACCTGCTGCTGTGTGTCATCCATTTGTGGTCCTTTTTAAACTATTTTGTTGTATATATTTAAGCTAGAATTTTTTAATTAAATAGGTTGTGTTGGCAAGCACAGTAAATAGCAATGAGCAAAATAAATCCACCACAGATGCAAAATCAGAAAATTTCATTGGCTCTGGGTAGAAAAATGTGCAACATTGTGTGACTATACAAACACATGTTTGCAGTGGTGACTACAATTCAGTATCTTTTTTCTTCTTTCTTTAGCAACATCATACCCCACTGCTCCCATTGGAGGCCAATTGGCAGAAGCCTCACGGTGCAAGGCCCAGCAGGAGATAGCCACTTGGCTGCAACTTGAAAAGAAAGATCAAGGCAGTTGCAGCAATCTTCTGCTGACTGTAGGAGCTTGAGGAAGAGGAGGAGAAGGAGGATGAAGTAGCTGCAATCGCCTCCAAAGGATATGAGCCGGCAGCAGCATAGGACTGCAAATGTTGTTGCTACAGCAAGCAGAGCCACATCAACCACCTACAATTTTCCTTCCATCACACCAACAAAATCTCTCCACTGAAAAGTTTTGGGTGGACTGGAGAGCCTGGTACAGTGAAAGAAATGCCCCCCATGTTTTTTAGTTTTTTGGGGAGGAATTAGGGTGTGGTTTTAGTGAGTACAATTTTGTGGGGAAGGTAGTGCAGTTAGTGTGTGTTCAGGCATTTTATTTATTTTCTCAAGATGTGATTGATGTTGAGATGGTTTTAGGTGGGATTTATATTTATAATTGTCCTGTAACATTTTTCTAAATAAACATGAATAACTCTAATGAACATTAATATTTCTGGTCATGTCCCACACTCCCACCTCCTGTGACTTGTCAGTCACTTGAATTGAGCCCTAAAACCTCCCATTTGCAATAGTTTTGTGCTGGTTAGCAAATACCCTCTTCTCTGAAGCCCATTTTGTATGCTGCTACAATTGTATTGTATTTATAAAAGTATGCAGAATGGTGCTGCAAATGTAAAGATGTGTATTAAAGGGGTGTGCAGTTCCTAGTGAAAGGGGAGGGGAAAGGGAGGTCTTTCTTCGTGATGCCCTCACACACCCCGAGGGATGTCATGCTTCATCATTGGGCCATGCTCCTCATCGGGCTGGCGCTGCAATGCCCGACGGGCACCCGTAAACGGGGCTCTTTGGCGGAGATCTTTTGAAGAAGCCGTAGGGTGCGTGCGGGTGTGAGGGCTGGGTAGTGCACAGGGTTAGTGAGATAAAATAAGTCTAGAGCTGTCCTACTGTCATATGTTTTATTCCTGTGGTAGCTCAGGCTTAATTTAAATATGAGGGAGCCCTACAAGGATGTAATGTTCCTATAGGGCTGAGGTGGTGTAGTGGGTCAACATGTTTCGTGCCTGCTTAACCCCTAACGGGTCTGGTGGCACTTCATCAGTACCAAATATAATAAAAACAGTGAGTGGTGCACTACCGCTGGTCTGGTTCTCGAATTTGTGTCTGATGACCAGGCGCAGTAGAGTGACCCCTAGTAGACTTATACCGGGGTAGGAGACCTAGGGGAGAGATAAAAAAAAAAAGAGGGGGGGGAGACAACCAATGGAGAATTAAAACAAGCGAAAAGCACCTGTAAGATAGTGCTTTTTGTGGCAGGCTTACAGGCAATAAGTGATACTCGACAGACAAAAACTGCCAAAGTGAGGGTGCATGAGCATTCATTCTTAACTTACTTGGTAACAGAGTTAGAAAGCAGGGCCCAAATATGGAGGTGAGTGTTGTTGTACCAAAAGCTGGGGTAGCACACATCCACCAGTGTGGGCTACGTATGCCTATTGCAACGACTTGTCACCGATATATACATATAAGGGTGAACAGATCCCCAAGGTTGGTGTCACATCGGAGTTAGGGTGCTTACGAAGGTGATCGAGGATATATGCACAACCATACTTCATTCAGATTCAGTTGCTGCAGTCATTCACGGTTGCGGAAGATTGCCGAGACCTTCCAACTGATTATTTGTGTACCGAGGTGAGCACTTAATTACTGCCGTACGTGCCAAGGTAACGATGTAACCCCTTCTGGTATTTTGCACATTGGGTACAGAATATAGCCGTTCCCAGTGGCAGTAAGACAATCATGTAAACATCAATATCCCTTTTATAACGTGACTAATGCTTCTCAGGTAGTGAAGGTACATGTGCATCGATCTTGACGAAAACCGCGAGTAGCGTAAAAATGCTACCGGGGATTACAAGATAGCTTAGTTGCTCATACTCAAACTAACGATGGCCAGAAGTAGCTGCAGTTGTGCTGGCGGAGATAGCAGCATTTATTAAAACTCACCCATAGTGTTAGAGTCTACGGCTGACGGGGGAGGCAGAGCACGCCGTTGCTCTGAGGCTGAAAAAGAGTAAAGTATTCAAACAGCATGAGGTATGCGTGACTTACCGGTATCAAGGCGGCATTGTTTTACCGGTCAGTGAAGTCTCATACTCACGATGGGTGGCAAAACGACAATCGTCTGTCCTACCCTTGCTCTGGGCCCCGCACTGGATCCTTCCGGGTCTGGTGCTTATGAGGATGAATGCACGTAGGAAGCATCAGAAAACTAGACTGGCGACCCGGGCTGCCATCTTGGGAAGGGGGCATGTTTGTAAAACTTTATTGACAGAACGTGACAGTATGCACACAGGTGCATGGTAAATGTAATTGCATCGTTTTGATGAAAAAAGGTTCAGATGTTAAGTGAACTAGTCTATTGGACGTGAAAGGGGGTGTTGTGAAGAATACCAGCCTCCATTGAATGTTCGCCAGGTGTGTATAGGTGCTACGGGCCAAATTGGATGAGGGCCACAAGGCCAAGGGATGGTCAAATAAGGCGCTCATATGGCCTAGTGTATTACACTGGTGGATGGTGGTTACCATGTTGATTTGTGGAGACCATTCTCATAGGTGTGGTGATGAGAGGGATAACTCAGCATAATACACGTTAGGGCGCAAGTGTCAAGATTGCATGTGGTTGTCAAGCGGAATCTCGGTGGCCAATGGATTTAGCAACCATCAGTGGAACAAGGGGTGGACAAGTTCCAGGTGATAGAAGTGTGGTTGGGTGCATAGTCAGTGGTGGTTCAATTCCGCCCAGGGGATATCGTCGTTCAGGTCCCGTGTATGGGAGGAAAGTTTGAACACCCAGTTCTGTTCCTTCCTAAACAATGCCTCCTTGGAGATGTGTGGGAAGGCCTCCAGGATGGTCCAATTGAGGTCGTTAGTGGTGTGATTGTGTTCAACATAGTGCGCGCGCATCTTTGTTTTGGTCTTTCTACATCTGATGTTGCTTCTATGCTCTGTCATCCTTATTTTTGCTGGGCGTGTGGTCATGCCTATATACTGCAGCTGACATGGGCAGGTGATAAGATAAACACAATTGCGTGTATTACAGTTAGTGTGTTTATTTTGCCGCCATGTCAAGGTATTTGTGAGTGTGATGGTTTTGGTGGCTTTTGTTAAGGGGCAGACTACACATTGCCCATAGGGGTAGTGACCTAATACTGGAGGTAGGTTCCATAGAGTATTGGGTGTTGGTGGTGTACTTTTTTTGGGTTTGGTGTTAACGACCAAGTCCTTTAGGTTTGCTGTGCGTTTGAAGGCGAATCTAGGCTTACTGAAGGCCTGTTCTCCTACATGGAGAATTTTCCAGTGCTTGTTGATGACCCGTTTAATCATATTGTACTCTGGTGTGTAGGTGGTGACACATGTGATAAGGTGAGTGTTGGGTTTGGGGTGTGTCTCGAGTAGAGCCGCTCTGCTGGTGTTACGGGCTCTTTTCTGTGCATTTTTTATTTTGCTGATCGGGTATTGTCTATGAACTAGGTGTGTACTTAGTTCAGAGGCTTGTGTTTTGAAATACTCCAGATTGCTACAGTTTCTTCTTATACGTAAAAATTGTCCGTATGGAATGTTCTCCCTCAAGGCTTTAGGGTGGAAGCTATTGTATAGTAGTGGACAATGGCTATCAGTGGGTTTTTTGAAGGTGATAGTGTCCAGTCTGTCTTGCTTCCTAATAATCAAAAGGTCAAGGAAGGGTAATTCTTGTTCCGAGCTGTTGGCTGTGAATTTGAGATAGGGATTCAAGCTGTTTACCCAAGTCAGGAAAACGGGGATGTCGTTGGCATCTCCCTTCCAAAACACCAGGATGTCGTCTATATAGCGACGCCACAGGCAGACGTTGTCCAGAAAGGGGTTGGTGTCAATGAGCACGTACTTAGCCTCAAAGTCTGACATGTAGAGACATGCCAGACTAGGGGCAAAAGTGCTGCCCATTGAAGTCCCCTGGGTCTGATGATAAATACGGTCCTCAAATTGGAAGAAATTCTCTGTTAGTGCAATGTGGGCACATTCCATAATAAAGCTTATGGGGGTTGGTGATGTCCATGTGGTGTTATGAAGGATTTCCTCTACCACCTCCAGCGTAGTCTGTTGAGGAATGTTTGTGTAGAGGGCCTCAACATCTAGGGTTAGTAAAACATCAGGTTGAGTACCCTCTAAATTGGTTGCCTCTATCAGATTGAGGACATCTCTGGTGTCTTGGAGGATTGTAGGCGTAGTCTGGACCAGGGGTTGGAGAAAGTGGTCGCAGAATTTGGAGAGGGGTTCCAAGACTGACCCTATGCCCGAGACAATTGGTCGCCATGGGGGGGGGGGGTTTAACCCCCTTCTGAATCTTGGGCAGAGTGTAAAAATAGGGCAGTCTTGAATTGTCATTGGTGAGAAAATCCACCTCATTTTTGGTGATCCACCCCTGGTTGAGTGCTGATGTTACCAGTGAGTTAATACGGGTTATGAGGCGTGGTGTGGGATCCTCTATAAGAGGGGTGTAGTATCTAACATCCTGGAGCTGGCGCAGGCATTCTGTCCTGTAATTAGTGGTGGACATAATCACGATCGCTCCTCCCTTATCCGCTTCTTTTAAGGTAATGGAAGGGTCATTCGCCAAGGTATTAATGGCCTCTGATTCCAGTTTGGATGTGTTAGAGAATCCTGCGATGGTGCGTTTTTCCGCAATTTCTTTCAGGACGGCTCTTTCAAATGTAAGGACCTCTGGGGGTACCATGCTGGAGTTCGGGGTGAAGGTGGAAGGTTTTCGTAGACCAGTGTCGGCTGGTAGAGATTCTGGTTGGTTCCCAAAGAAGGATTTCAGGCGTATTTTCCTGAACAAATTCTGTAATTCGCAGTTGGTGCGAAAGTTGTTGATTTTGGGGGTAGGCACAAAACCCAAGCCTCGTTTGAGTACGGTGGTTTCCACGTCCGTAAGCGGTCTTTCGGAGAGATTCACAATTAATTTTTCTTCTCCATGTGGCTTCTCAATTCCATGTGCATTTGTTGTGTTTGGTCTTGCCATTGTACTTGTTTCGGTTGTTTTTGACTGCCTCTTCTTTTTCTGCCTCTCCCTCTGCCCCAGCCTCTGCCTAAAAAGGGTTGTGGTTGGAAGGGGGCAAACAGTGGTTGGGGACCATGTTGGAAGTTGGGATATTTCCACATAGGTGGACCCTGGTAGGTTGGTGGTCTATACCCATACATCAGATTCATAGGTGTTCTTTGTTGTTGGTGTTGTTGGTGCCCACCTCGACTGTAGGTGCTGGAGTTGCTGCTTGAAGAATAGGTTCTCCTGCGTGGGTTAGAGTTGTCGTCAGATGAGTTCTCTTCTCCTGAGGGATTGTAGTCATCTTTGAGATAAGGGTATATCTTTTCTTTACTGAACCTCGCTATATCCTTCTGAAGTTTGGCTACTTTTTGCCTCATTAGGTAATCTTTGTTGTCGTTGATTTCTTTGGTGATTTCAGCCAATTTTGCTTTGAAGGCTGTGCTGGCAATGTTGGCTTTTAACGCCCCTTCTGCTATGGTGATCTTCATGATAAGTTCATCAGCCAAGCGTTTGGCTGTTCTGATAATCAGAACCAACAGGTCCCTGGTGCACTTCCAGGCCACTAGGGACCATTCTTCTTTGAACTGCTTGTCCTCGAGGAATATTCTGGGGGTATTGGTCACTATTAGACCATTGGGAGCTATATTGGCACGTAGGTATTCTGTCATAATAGCCCCATGCATGATAATCTTCATAAGTTGTCCTTTCATGTTGGTAATCGTTGTCCAGTCACTGCCTGAGCTACTGGCAGCTGCTCCACCGTCTGAGTCAAGTATGGATGGTGTTCTCAATATTTCAGAGACCAAATCGTAGCCAAAAGAAAGTCCTTGGTTGTTCTCCATTGTATTTTCTGAAAGTATGCCACTTCAAGTTTGAGGGCAAAGGACGGTCCCACGGCTGAGCCGCCGAGCAAAATATATCAAAAACAAGGGGGACCAGGAGCTATATTTAAGCAGGTCCTGCACATGAGCTCCAGGGCGAAATGTGTATTAAAGGGGTGTGAAGTTCCTAGTGAAAGGGGAGTGGAAAGGGAGGTCTTTCTTCGTGATGCCCTCACACACCCCGAGGGATGTCATGCTTCATCATTGGGCCATGCTCCTCGTCGGGCCGGCGCTGCAATGCCCGACGGGCACCCGTAAACGGGGCTCTTTGGCGGAGATCTTTTGAAGAAGCCATAGGGTGCGTGCGGGTGTGAGGGCTGGGTAGTGCACAGGGTTAGTGAGATAAAATAAGTCTAGAGCTGTCCTACTGTCATATGTTTTATTCCTGTGGTAGCTCAGGCTTAATTTAAATATGAGGGAGCCCTACAAGGATGTAATGTTCCTATTGGGCTGAGGTGGTGTAGTGGGTCAACATGTTTCATGCCTGCTTAGCCCCTAACGGGTCTGGTGGCACTTCATCAGGACCAAATATAATAAAAACAGTGAGAGGTGCACTACCGCTGGTCTAGTTCTCGAATTTGTGTCTGATGACCAGGCGCAGTAGAGTGACCCCTAGTAGACTTATACCGGGGTAGGAGACCTAGGGGGAGAGATAAAAAAAAAGGGGGGGAGACAACCAATGGAGAATTAAAACAAGCAAAAGGCACCTGTAAGATAGTGCTCTTTGTGGCAGGCTTACAGGCAATAAGTGATACTCGACAGACAAAAAGTGCCAAATTGAGGGTGCATGAGCATTCATTCTTAACTTACTTGGTAACAGAGTTAGAAAGCAGGGCTCAAATATGGAGGTGAGTGTTGTTGTACCAAAAGCTGGGGTAGCACACATCCACCAGTGTGGGCTACGTATGCCTATTGCAACGACTTGTCACCGATATATACATATACGGGTGAACAGATCCCCAAGGTTGGTGTCACATCGGAGGTAGGGTGCTTACGAAGGTGATCGAGGATATATGCACAACCATACTTCATTCAGATTCAGTTGCTACAGTCATTCACGGTTGCGGCAGATTGCAGAGACCTTCCTACTGATTATTTGTGTACCGAGGTGAGCACTTAATTACTGCCGTACGTGCCAAGGTAACGATGTAACCCCTTCTGGTATTTAGCACATTGGGTACAGAACATAGCTGTTCCCAGCGGCAGCAAGACAATCATGCAAACGTCAATATCCCTTTTATAACGTGACTAATGCTTGTCAGGTAGTGAAGGTACATGTGCATCGATCTTGACGAAAACCGCGAGTAGCGTAAAAATGCTACCGGGGATTATAATATAGCTTAGTTGCTCATACTCAAACTAACGATGGCCAGAAGTAGCTGCAGTTGTGCTGGCGGAGATAGCAGCGTTTATTAAAACTCACCTGTATTGTTAGAGTCTACGGCTGACGGGGGAGGCAGAGCACGTCATTGCTCTGAGGCTGAAAAAGAGTAAAGTATTCAAACAGCATGAGGTGTGTGTGACTTACTGGTATCAAGGCGGCATTGTTTTACCGGTCAGTGAAATCTCATACTCACGATGGGTGGCAAAACGACAATCGTCTGTCCTACCCTTGCTCTGGGCCCCGTACTGGATCCTTCCGGGTCTGGTGCTTATGAGGATGAATGCACGTAGGAAGCGTCAGAAAACTAGACTGGCGACCCAGGCGGCCATCTTGGGAAGGGGGCATGTTTGTAAAACTTTATTGACAGAACGTGACAGTATGCACACGGGTGCAGGGTAAATGTAATTGCATTGTTTTGATGAAAAAAGGTTCAGATGTTAAGTGAACTAGTCTATTGGACGTGAAAGGGGGTGTTGTGAAGAATACTAGCCTCCATTGAATGTTTGCCAGGTGTGTATAGGTGTTACGAGCCAAATTGGATGAGGACCACCAGGCCAAGGGATGGCCAAATAAGGCGCTCATATGGCCAAGTGTATTACACTGGTGGTTGGTGGTTACCATGTTGATTTGTGGAGACTATTCTCATAGGTGTGGTGATGAGAGGGATAATTCAGCATAATACACGTTGGGGTGCAAGTGTCAAGATTACATGTGGTTGTCAAGCGGAATCTCGGTGGCCAATGGATTTAGCGACCATCAGTGGAACAAGGGGTGGACAAGTTCCAGGTGATAGAAGTGTGGTTGGATGCATAGTCAGTGGTGGTTCAATTCCGCCCAGGGGATATCGTCGTTCAGGCCCCGTGTATGGGAGGAAAGTTTGAACACCCAGTTCTGTTCCTTCCTAAACAATGCCTCCTTGGAGATGTGTGGGGAGGCCTCCAGGATGGTCCAATTGAGGTTGTTAGTGGTGTGATTGTGTTCAACATAGTGCGCGCACATCTTTCTGTTGGTCTTTCTACATCTGATGTTGCTTCTATGCTCTGTCATCCTTATTTTTGCTGGGCGTGCGGTCATGCCTATATACTGCAGCTGATATGGGCAGGTGATAAGATAAACACAATTGCGTGTTTTACAGTTAGTGTGTTTATTTTGCCGCCATGTCAAGGTATTTGTGAGTGTGATGGTTTTGGTGGCTTTTGTTAAGGGGCAGACTACACATTGCCCACAGGGGTAGTGACCTGTTACTGGAGGTAGGTTCCATAGAGTATTGGGTGTTGGTGGTGTACTTTTTTTGGGTCTGGTGTTAACGACCAAGTCCTTTAGGTTTGCTGTGCATTTGAAGGCGAATCTAGGCTTACTGAAGGCCTGTTCTCCTACATGGAGAATTTTCCAGTGCTTGTTGATGGCCCGTTTAATGATATTGGACTCTGGTGTGTAGGTGGTGACACACGTGATAAGGTCAGTGTTGGGTTTGGGGTGTGTCTCGAGTAGAGCCGCTCTGTTGGTGTTACGGGCTCTTTTCTGTGCATTTTTTATTTTGCTGATCGGGTATTGTCTATGAACTAGGTGTGTACTTAGTTCAGAGGCTTGTGTTTTGAAATACTCCAGATTGCTACCGTTTCTTCTTATACGTAAAAATTGTCCGTATGGAAGGTTCTCCCTCAAGGCTTTAGGGTGGAAGCTATTGTATAGTAGTGGACAATGGCTATCAGTGGGTTTTTGAAGGTGATAGTGTCCAGTCTGTCTTGCTTCCTAATAATCAAAAGGTCAAGGAAGGGTAATTCTTGTTCCGAGCTGTTGGCTGTGAATTTGAGACAGGGATTCAAGCTGTTTACCCAAGTCAGGAAAACGGGGATGTCGTTGGCATCTCCCTTCCAAAACACCAGGATGTCGTCTATATAGCAACGCCACAGGCAGACGTTGTCCAGAAAGGGGTTGGTGTCAATGAGCACGTACTTAGCCTCAAAGTCTGACATGTAGAGACATGCCAGACTAGGGGCAAAAGTGCTGCCCATTGAAGTCCCCTGGGTCTGATGATAAATACGGTCCTCAAATTGGAAGAAATTCTCTGTTAGTGCAATGTGGGCACCTTCCAGAATAAAGCTTATGGGGGTTGGTGATGTCCATGTGGTGTTATGAAGGATTTCCTCTACCACCTCCAGCGTAGTCTGTCTAGGAATGTTTGTGTAGAGGGCCTCAACATCTAGGGTTAGTAAAACATCAGGTTGAGTACCCTCTAAATTGGTTGCCTCTATCAGATTGAGGACATCTCTGGTGTCTTGGAGGAATGTAGGCGTAGTCTGGACCAGGGGTTGGAGAAAGTGGTCACAGAATTTGGAGAGGGGTTCGAAGACTAACCCTATGCCCGAGACAATAGGTCTCCCAGGGGGAGGTTTAACCCCCTTGTGAATCTTGGGCAGAGTGTAAAAATAGGGCAGTCTTGGATTGTCATTGGCGAGAAAATCGGCCTCATTTTTGGTGATCCACCCCTGGTTGAGTGCTGATGTTACCAGTGAGTTAATACGGGTTATGAGGCGTGGTGTGGGATCCTCTATAAGAGGGGTGTAGTATCTAACATCCTGGAGCTGGCGCAGGCATTCTGTCCTGTAATCAGTGGTGGACATAATCACGATCGCTCCTCCCTTATCCGCTTCTTTGATGGTAATGGAAGGGTCATTTGCCAAGGTATTAATGGCCTCTGATTCCAGTTTGGATGTGTTAGAGAATCCTGCGATGGTGCGTTTTTCCGCAATTTCTTTCAGGACGGCTCTTTCAAATGTAAGGACCTCTGGGGGTACCATGCTGGAGTTCGGGGTGAAGGTGGAAGGTTTTTGTAGACCAGTGTCGACTGGTAGAGATTCTGGTTGGTTCCCAAAGAAGGATTTCAGGCGTATTTTCCTGAAAAAATTCTGTAATTCGCAGTTGGTGCGAAAGATGACATAATTGTGCAGTGCACACATGTGCAAATGTGAAATCAAAGTGACAAAAAATACAGCTGGAATGAATAAAAGAAGTCATTAGTTGGAATTAGTTTTATATAACTGGAGACCAAGAGGAGAATTTCAAACATCAAGTCTCAGAGTGTCACTTATGATGACAAAGAGTCCAAAGAGAGGAAGGCCAGCATTATGACATTTCCTGATTGTATTTATTTTTCATTTAGCGGGCACTTCTGAGTTGATGTCAGATGACCAGTTCAACTTAGCACAATTTATTTTGCTCCTATTAAACTTTAAAGATGTTCCTCAAACAAACTTCAGGGGTAGTCTGGGTAGTTATAGTTAGGTCAGCATTTCCAAAGGGAATGCCTTTTTTGTTTGCTTATAACTTTGGCAACGTTTGACGAATCTTCATGAAATTTTCCAAAACAAGTGCTCTTTTTTGCCTAGTTTGTGCAAGGAAAGTTTCAGGGTGATCTGTCAAGCAGGGGCCGAGAAAAAAGGGGGGTCCCAAAACACAAAACCCCCATGCATTTTCCATAGACTGCTTTAGGCAGCACTACCGCAAAAACTGATGAATGGAATTACACCAAATTTGGCTGGAAGCTAGATCTTAGTTCACAGATTGCGCTTTTTGTGATTTGGTGTGAGTCCGCACAGTCGTTTTTGAGAAATTAAGGATTACAAATATTTGTATATCTGGATGGTTGGGTTCGAGGGACTCTTGCGATAGTACTTCGAACCCAATTATAAAAAATAGAGCATTCTGATTGTCCCTCTGAGCTTTTTTACCCTTGGGCCAATTTAGAAAGAGTAAAACAAGGAGAAATAAAGATATTCCTCCTTGTTGTGCCTCTCTTACACCTCCCCTGGGGAGTCGTAAGTTATTGGCGCTGACTCAGACTTACGATTTCTCATAAATCTGGGGCAGTGTCAAAAAGCCATGGGTGTTGCTGGGAACGCCCCCAGCAACACCGATAGACACACCTTTCACACAGTTTTCTGCGTGCAAGGGGCACATATTTGTAAAGCCATGAAAAGCCATGTAACATGGCTTTAAGTGGCCTTATTAATATGCCAGTGGCACACTGTGCTACCTGAACGTCAAAAAATGAGGCCCTAAGAATCTTGGAGAAAAGAAAGAAAAAGTCTGATTCACACACAGCTCCTGGACATTATGGGCCTGATTACGAGCTTGGCGATGCAGGAGCGGCCCACTCCTGCGCTGCCAAACCCGTATGCCCACCAGCCGCCAGATTATGAGTTTCCTTGTGTATGGCAGACTTTTTTTAGTGGTCCCACGGTGGTGCCTCTGAAAATGGGCACTGCAATGGGAACGTCAAAAAAGGTTCCTGCACGGCATGATGGATTATAAAGTCCATGCAGTTCATGAACTGGGGTGCATGCACACAGGTGGCACATGTTGTGCCCCCTTGCATGCATTCCCATGCAAATGGGCAACAGGGGGCCCTGTAGTGCTCCTTTGTTTCAGGACTGCCAGCCTTTTCATAGATGAAAGACCTCCATGACACCGCTGGCGGTCCTGAAGCTCGTAATATGAATGGATGTGCCTCAGCGGCACCACCTGCATTTTACTGAGGCCCTGACTGCCACACCACTGCCAGTAAACAGCGGTTCCTGGTGGCTGCGGCTGTGCTATGGAGGTCCAATCGTCAAAATTGTAATTGGGTGATTGGACCTCCGGTGCAGTGGTGGCTGGACCACCACCGTTGCGTCCCCTCGAGTCTGGCGGTGCTTGGACCGCCAGACTTGTAATTAGGCCCTATGTGTTTCTTGAAAGGTAACACAATTAGGACTCCCAATCAGAAAGACACAATTGATTATTGCACACATTAAATACTAGGAAGATTTGAGCTTCATTTCACACCAGTGCCCCCGCCACTAAACAGTATTGAGGATAGACATTGCACTATAATCTACTGGAATAGGTTAGAGAAATATATAGGAAAATAGAAGGCTTAGAAAAACACATATTTGAAGATCAGAGCTTAGCTAATGAATGTAAGGTCAAAGTAAATCTTGAAAAAGCTATACAGGACATTTTCACAATCACACTTAGCAAGAAACTCAACAAATCACTGAATGACATAGGCAATCGCGAAAACATTACTCATCCTTACATAACAGGTGACTTTTACCAGTAGCCAGCTCAGATACCATACCTAAAAGAAGCAGTACAAAAGTGTTTTGTGATTTTATCCAAATCCTTGAACCAAGTGGTTCAGAATAGGACACTGAACTGAACTCACTACTCCCTGATCCCAATTCTGCCTATTTTGATAACACCCTCCTTTTACATTAAGGGGTCAGGCAGTAGTTAGGCGACATCCAATGGCGCTCCCACCAGTCAGGGGAACAACAAACTTGCTGCCAGTTTTACTATTGGTAGAAACTAACTTACTAATTAACTAACTCAGTGACCAGATACCCCTATAGGTGACAGTGTGGTGCTACACAAATGCTGATTGATTGATTGATTGATTGATTGAACTTTACTCTACAAATTGCTTATTACTGTGAAGGAAGAATGGGTCATATTTGAAACTTTTCTAAGCAATTTCCTACTAACTCTATCATAAACCTCTGTCCTCAGGAAAGGCCTGTCCTTTGTGGCCATTGGGAGAACTACCTTTTCCAATACAGTATCCCCCAAAGAAATTATAACTTTTGAAATAATTATTCTCAAAGAATAAGAAGGCCTCAACAATCAGAGACTGTATATTAAATACAATACACTATCCACAGAACTGAGAAAGAAGTCCACTCTACTTTTGATAATTATATTGAAATTACCATCAACCCAGTAGATAAGGCAAGAGTAGGTATTGTGATCAGTAATACTAGTGACTACAATCAGGAACTAATGAGACAATTCACTAACGCAGAACACTATATGAAACTTTTGTCCTATAGTTTCCAGTTGTTGCTCGATTTTAGAATCCCCATATTGCTACATTGACTTTTTTTATGAAGCCTCTTGCTCAATCCACCAAGTCCTATGTATATTATGGCATGATTTTATTAACGCTATTTAATACTTCACATTCAATACAGAAACGCAATTATTGGTGACTACGGATATCCAGTCATAATTCATTGTATATGAATATAGCCTGAGGGCACGCTTTAATGGCACTGACTGAGTTGTTGGAACCACAACCCTTCAGCTATATTTGTGCTGAATCATTTAATTACTGACCTGGCAAACATTGTCCTGATTGAAGAAGAATGACCTTCTGTTTTCTAAATTACTTCTACTTCCAAGTCAAAGGAGTGGCTATGGACGCCAGCTGTACTCCAAACTTCGGTAACCTCTGCATGAATCACCTTGCACTTCAATGTGTCTTCCGCCAGACCAACCCATTCAAACCACTTATTACTCTCTGGTGGAGATTAGGTCTGGGCAAAATTTAAGTTGAGTAATTTTGTGCTATGTTTGTTATGCAAAATTCCCAAAATTATGCAATTACACTACATGATGTAATTATGTACAGTTCATGGTAAAATATTGTGAGCAAGCAGGAATAACCTGAATGGCCAGAACATGAGCAGCTGTTGCTTGCACCATTTGTGTCTCTCGTGTTTTTTTTAACGGCGAAATGTATTCTTGTGGCAAAAATTTATGAAAGGACAAATTTTGTTCTAAAATATAGCACTAAACGACAGATTGCCCTTTTGCAAAGTTACACAAAATTTCCTAAAATGTTGTGTAATAATGCAAAAGCAAATTGCATGAATTTCACTCACCCCTATTGGAAATACATTGACAGTGTTGTCTTGATTAGGACAGAAAACACTTGATTTTACTCTCTTTTGAATCTTTTAAAATTATTTACACTAATCGAAAGTGTTACTGCATAATTAGTGGTGTAACTGCATTCTGGCATTTTCTATCTTGGGAGCATGATTGAACTGCAGTGCAGATGTATCATAGCCCTTTCTTTACTGTAGACCTATTGAATGAGACAAGGAAAGGGCAATATTTCCGTCAAGATAAATGGGATCTAGAAGGTCTCAGAAGAACCAAAGAGAGAGGGTGTGATATAATAACCAGGTCTGCTGACTTTGGAACTAGGGAACCAGGTTCAAGTCTTGGCTCGACATCCTGTGATTCTGGACAAATCACTTAATCTTCCTGTGCGCAACAAAACCTGAATGTGCCCCTGTGTAATGTAACTATTGCTCATATAAAGCGCTTCAATACCTTCGGGTCCAGTTTGTGGTATAAAACTGTAAAAAAAAATGACTGGAGAGAACTGGATGGTGTAACAACTGTTAAGTAAAGGACTGCCATGTACCACTCCCAGACAAGTAATAGCATGTACGATGAATGATTGTTTAGTGCAAGTTTAACTAACCCCTCACATGCCCAAAATTAACCACATTATAATTTATTTTGCCGGCTCTGGGTGCTACTGTTGCTGGTCCCACCAGTGTGTTCTACATTGGTTGAAGAGTTCTTATTTGCAGTAGATGTTGTAGTCGTTCATCTTCAAGCTTACATATGTTTGTAATATCCAACTCTTATAAATTATATGCATCCAGCACTGAATGGGAATTGAAAGTAGAGTAGACAGCCTGTGTTTGTACCACAGATTGAGAATAGTGGCACAGATATATTTTTCACAGGACATGGTCTGTTGTTGCAGCCTGTTATATGTCACTAAATGCATGAGTGGTCTGTTGATCCAACCAGAAGCAGCATCATTAACAGTGTTCAATGTTTCTTCCACTTTATGAAAATGGGTCTGTAGTACGTAAAACAATTGGATGGCTTGGTTAATAGTGGAATCTTCCTTGCTGCTTTTCAGTGTCAAACGCTCCAATGGTGGAAGTATTTTGAACAAGCAGTGTAATAGTCCCATTGCCAAACTCTGGTTTTGCCAGTTGCATCCTTCTCTGGTTTAGTACTGCTCAAAGAATGTTTGCAGCATTCATTAGATGGAGCTCCAGTGGGTCAGAAACTCCTCATGAGGACTTTTATTGGACCTTATTAGCTTACTGAATGGTTATTGAGCTCCCCCGAGCTTTAAAGGAGTGGTTAAAATGTGTGCAAATGCTGCAAGAAGTGACCAACATGATGTGGAATACTTTTTTTCTTTTTGAGGAAATCATGCAGAGTCAGGTTTTTGCAGTGGGCTAAACAGAGCACTCAGAAGTATCCCCCATCTGTCATGGATTGGATAATTTTACAGCAATTGTCAGTGTCAATGAATCCAATCCTGTGACCCTGCGTTTTAAGCCATTTATAGACCTTGACAATGAATTCTGTCAAGATGTTGATTCTGCACTTTCTCCATTGAGAATATGGGAATATTGAAACTGTTGTATGCCTTTGAATGCCTTGAAAAGAAACACTATTTAATCAAGAAACACTATTTATCGGGTTAGCGGATAGTCTTTGCTTAACCTTTTTAAAGGTGATCCAGTGCGCACTGATGTACATGTTGTCCATAGCTTCACTACTGGTCTGCAGTGAGATGGATGAACTAGAGGACTCATCCTCCATCAGTGCATCAGGAACCAATCCCATCACTTGACTGTACAGCTGGGAAACAACAGCAGTTGCAATATATATCTGGCGTGCAACCTTCCATTTTATACTAAGAGCCTCCTCAAATTCCAGAAATTCCTCTTCTTCCACCAATGAAATGGGAGGAAGTTGAGCAGCAAAATTTGGTCAAATTTCAATTGTATAAATTGACCAGAAACTTAATGGTTTTTATGACTTTCTGCATCCCTTCTGACCATAGCCTTGAAAATGCTTTGCTTTTCACACATCCCCACCTCAAATAACTTCTATGTCGGTAGACTGCTTGGATGCTTTGGAGTGAATGTGATATCACCATTTTTCTTGTGTCAAGGAGAGTTTGCTACTGGTGTGCTGAATGCACACTATGAGATGCATGGCTGTTTGTCATGATTATGACATCTTCTTGTCTTTATGACCATCTTCTTCTATCAGTTCAAGCTCTTCATCAGGCTTCCCATGCTGCATTAGATTGCGACAAACTGAGCATTCTACAATATGTTCCGCATTTGTTCTACTTGTTTGGAAGTCCCAAACTGGAAAGGAGTTCTTCTTTATACAACTAAACTTGAAGCTGTGTTGGAGCTAGGCTAGGATTGCTTTTGCTTAAGGTGTGCTGGGAGTTGGGGGTTGTTCTACATTTTTGGAATTTGAAGACTATGGAGGCATGTGATGACGGTACAAGCCCAGCCTGCATCGAGATGATTTGCACTTCCTCAGTGCAACTTGCCACAAAATCAGTGACTATTCCATCTTTTTCACAGCCAATTATGTTTCCTGGAACTTTGCTTTACCTGCCAAAGAATAACATATGGATCCACTCAATGTCACATTCATCTGAAAGGAGGTTTGGAGAAGATAGGAGAGTGGACCATCTTTTCCCTCGAGGCTGCGATGGTAGGCATGATGTGTTGACACAAAAGCAGACACAACATCCTGATTGGCAGCAGGTGCAACATCCTGCTGTGCAACTATTGCAACATCCTGCTGTTCAAGAAGGCCAACTGCCTGTTCATTCCTACCTGAGGAGCATCCAGTGTAGTGGACTTATGTTCCCCTTCTGTTTGCTAGGACAATTCCAGTTCTGACTCACTGGCCTCAGCCATAACTGCAGTCAAAGCAGCTGTGAGAGAGTGGTGCCCCTGGTACAGGAAAGATCCTAGTATCTTTCTGCCCAGAAGGAGATGAAGCAGGTATACTGTGCTATACAGGTTAATGCCCATGCCTTTTCCAGTGCTTACAGACGTATCCTCACTTACTTAACAGGAACTAGTTTGTTGGGTGCCATCTTCTTGACTTCTTATTGGTTAGTAGTTATTAGAGACATCTCTGGATTCCACTATCAGAAAATTCACAGAATCTGCCCTCATCTGTCCACCTGCAGGCAATAAGAAGCAAGAAGGAAGATTGCCATAGTTGCCCATTCTAGTGAGTGCCATTCAAGTCTTCATAGCGCATAATAATAATGCCATGTGCAGTTTCATTTGCAACATGGCCCTAGGTTCAACAAACATCTTTATGAAAAGCTGATATTACGGACATATTACATTTGTTTTGCTTTACTAAAAACTCTTGGTACTGGCAGTTAATAGAATGAATCTGACAACATACTCACACAACACCCACAGAGGTCTAGGGTAAAAAGAAATAGATAGCATCTGGTGTACCACCAGGGCCAATGAGCCCCTATATGAGAACATGAAGAAGGCTGGCAAACATCAATTAAATTAATTAATAATAATTACCAGGGCCCTCCAGTTCCAGTCACCATGGCAGAACATTTATATAATTAAGTAAAATTAAGCAATATTATCTGGTGTGCCTACCTGACCACTGGACTCGTAATAGAGCGTGACAAACTTTGACAAAAATTGATGAAAGTAATTAAAAATAATATTCATGTCCCACACATCCCAAGTACCATTTAATTTTTTTTTAAAGGAATACTGTAAAATGATTAATAATATCTGGGTCTGTCCAGCACACTAGTGACCATGTAAGAGCATGAGGGAAGGCAAACATTCATTAAATTAATTAAAAATCATAACATTGGCCCAGCAAATCCAATTACCTTGGCAAAAAAATCACAACAATTTCTGTAAGATAATCAGTATTATCTGGTGCCCCTCTGACCACCTGGGACCCATTGGAATGCATGAAATAACCTGAGAAGAAATTACTAAATTGAGGTGGGTTCCCAGGTAATCCTCAAGCACATCCAGTAGCACAAAGTGACTCACAGGAATCCTTCTTCATTAATCTGTAGGTTTATTGGAGTAAACAGGATACAACAGGTACAAAGGTGGTAAGGGCTCAGGATGGTTGCTCCAACTGACTCAGCAGTGTGTGTGAGTTCAACCTCCAGCATTCCACCTCATAATACATGGAATACATGCACAAGCAGAAAGTAGAATTCCATAAATAGTCTGTAAAATGTGAGCATTCACAAACGTTACAATATGACAAAGAGAAACCCAAACACCACATATCTCCCCCTTCAACAAAAGATAAGAGGAAGGAAAAGAAAAAAAAATTAGTTAGTCAATGAATCTGCTGGGAGTTCTCTTAACTCTTGAACTTCTTCTAACTAAAGAATAATTTTGAACATCCATTTGTGCATCATGACAGATGGTATTACTTTTGGTTTTGGCCAAACGACCAACATTCCACCATTGACCATTATCAAGTTTAACAGCTTGACCCCTAATACTAACGATACAAGCGGGATCTCTGAACTTTGATTTGCCCTTCTGTAATAACAAAGGATCCTTGACATGCACCCAATTCCCAATAGAAAATTTTACTTCTTTTTTTGCAACAGGAAATTTGGATTTTTCACACCTACGAAAACTGGCCTGATCACTCATAATTTTTGCTTTAAGAGAGTCCTCAGACACATTACACTTTTTGTTAGAAAGATCCACCTTCCAGAATGGATTAAGAGTGGAAACCACTTTTCTCCCTCTCATTAATTCAAAAGGAACAGAGCCTGAAATAGAATGAGGAGTGGTTCTGTATGCCCATACTACATCCCTAATAGCAGTCTCACAGTCCACATTCGCTTTGATAGCACTCTGTACACACTCAACTAAGACTCTGTTGAACCTTTCGACTTTACCGTTAGCTTGAGGAAAATAGAGAGGAGTGCAAAGGTGTTTGACACCCATCTTTGTCAAAAATTCATGCATGGACACTGAAGTAAATTGTACCCCATTATCGGTTAGCAGTTCTTCAGGGACACCTTCTCTACTAAAAATATCTTGAAGAAAACGAATGACAGATTTGGTATTGGGCTCAGAAACACCTCTAACCTCCACCCATCTGGACAGGTGATCAATTAAGACAATGAAATATTTCATACAATTGGGGAGAACATGAAATGGTCCTAGAAAATCCAAAGCAACTCTTTGTGGGTTTGGGACAAGGAGAATGAGTAGATAAATGTTTGTCACTATACATGCATTGGGTGCATTCACTCACCAAAAGTTCAACTTCACGATCAACAGAGGGCCACCAAAAGTCATTGCGGACTCTGCGTTTAGTAGCAGTCATGCCTAAGTGACCAGAGTGAGCAGTTTTTAGGATTCTTCTCCTGAAGCAAGAAGGAGGAATTAGTTTTCCTTCTCTGACCAACAACTTGTTTTCAAGAGATAATTCGTTGGCAACTTTACAAAAGGGCTGCAACACAGGGTCAACAGACCTTTCCTTGGGCCAACCTTTCACAACAAAACTCACAACCTGTTTTAAAACTAAATCATTTTCTAGAGCCTTAATCCAATCCTCCATATTTGCACAAACCACAGTGTCCTCGACAGAAGCAATAATGCATTCTTCCATGTCTTCCTCTTTATCATCAAGCTTGGAATCCTGAACAGGAAGTCTGGATAAGAAGTCAGCTTTGACATTCTTGCCTCCAGCTATATGTTGTACAGAGAAATTGAATTCCAACAATTTGGTAGCGAGTCTGGCTAATCTGGCAGTGGCTTTCTTAATTTTATTGCCAGAAATTATTTCCACTAACGGTTTGTGATCCGTTCTGAGCCAAAACTTTCTTCCCCACAAGTAAGATTTAAATTTCTCTATTCCCCACACACAAGCGAGCATCTCCTTTTCGATAACCGAGTATCTCAATTCCACTTCCTTCATCCTTCTAGAAGCGAAACCAATAGTAACCTCAGTATTGCCAATCATTTGTGATAAAACAGCACCCATGCAATAGGAACTAGCATCAACGGTGATGAATGTATCACAACCTTCAACATAGGCTTGAAGAGCTGGAGGAGAAACGATGCTGTCTTTGATGAGTTGGAAATGCTCTTGACATATAGAAGTCCATACAAAATCAGAACCTTTCTTTAGTAGACTCCTAAAACATTCAGTGAGAGAGGCAACATTTTTAATAAATTTAGAATAGAATTCACACAAACCAATGAAGGAACGAAGTTGTTCCTTGTCAACGGGGTGTGGTGCATTAAGAATACCATCCACAATGCTTGGTTTGGGTTTGACACCATCCTTAGAGAGAACGTGACCCAAATATTCAATTTCATTCACTGCAAAAATGCATTTGTCTTCTCTGATAGTGACACAATTGTTCTGTAAAATAGTTAAAACTTGCTCAATTACTTTGACATGTTCCTCTTTTGACACAGTGTGAATTAAAATGTCGTCCTGAAAAACAACAACATTAGAAACTCCTTGAAACATATTAGTCATCACCTTTTGGAATACGGACGCGGCAGAGGCCAGTCCAAATGGCATTCTGCAAAATTGAAACATACCATCGGGGTGACAAAAGCTGTTAAATGTCTGGATGAAGTATCCAATTCCACCTGATGGTAAGCCGCTCGCAAGTCCAATTTCGAAAACCATTTGGACTGACCCACAGCCGTAATTAGGTCTTCAATACGTGGTAGGGGAAAATTTTCCACCCAAATAGCTTTGTTAAGTGAACGTAAGTCCACACATAAGCGTAACTCACCACTCTTCTTCTTGGCAAGAACGATGGGAGAAAGCCAAAGTGTGGCATCTACTTTCTCTATTATACCACTTTCTTGCATTTTCTTTAACATTTGAGATAACTCATTTCTCACGCTATGAGGAACATTGCACAGACGGTGCTTAACAGGAGAAACACCTTCCTTGACTTTTATAGAATGAGAAAAATCTTTAATAAGGCCAATGTTGTCAGAAAACACCTCACGGAACTTTTCTTTCCATGAAGCATGATCAAGAACAGTATTAGTGAGAGAAACAGGATGTTTGTGACCAGGTTTTATAATCATCCCGAATTCTGCCTGATGCCACCAACCCAAACATTGATACCTTTATAGGCTACATAAATTTTTCCATGAATGGTTTTGGTTTCAAAAGTAATGTTGCCACAAAAGTAACCAGTCAAATCGATTCTACTGCCTTCAAATGCGGTGGTAATGACATCAGGAGGTAGTAAAACTTTGTGTGCCCAATTCTGTTTATACCTATCAATAGAAATAATGGTTATTCTTGCACCAGAATCAATGAGTAAGGGAATATCCACGTCATCGATTTTTGTCTGAACTAAAGGATCACTGATAATATTATCAGTCTGGATATTGTTGATATTGACACAATCAACAGCTAACATCAATTCTTCAATTTTATTTTCAACAGTTTCATGTTCATTATCAACAGAATTGTCTTTCACAAAGCGAACAGGAGTGCGTTTACCACCTCTACAAACATTGCCAAAGTGGCCAATTTTTTTACATTTCCAGCATTCTTGTGTTGCAGCTGGACAATTCTTAAAATTTGATACATGGGAATTCGAACCACATCTAAAACACTGTATTATAGTACGGCCATAAGATACACCTCTACCACCTCTGGTGCTGGAGAAGTAGGAACCTCTAGATCTGTTTAGGGTAGAATCCGGAATGTGAGATGACCTAAAAGAAGAATTGACGACATTGGTAGAAGATGGCTGTACCTCCAATTGTTTAGCATCAATTTGAGAAGATTCAATACTCTTTGCTATGTCTATAGCTTCATCCAAAGAAGGATTCTTGCAAGATAACAATCTTTGTTGAATCTTCTTCGAAAAACATCTGGAAACTAACTGGTCCCTTATAAGTTGTGAAGTGAAGTGCTCAAAATCACAATAACCAGCTAAAACTTTCAGAGCAGTTATGTAAGAGTCAATTGATTCATTGGGACCTTGAATGCGAGTGAAGAACTTATGCCTATGAACTACCAAATTAATTTTACCTTCAAAGTAAATAGAGAGTTTCTTTACAGCCAATTGATATTCATCCAGATCTCCTAGATCTTGACCTAAATAGACAGGTAGGTGATCGAAAACATTCTGCCCCTCCACACCTAAATAATAATACAGGAGACTGCGTTTTCTATCAGGTTTAAATTTTAAACCATCAATGGCGCCTAAATAAGCCTCAAAGGATCTAAACCACAAACGCCATTTAAGAGGAGGTTCCCCAGGTTCTTGCAAGAAATGTGCAGGGGGAGTAACAGACTGCATGCTAGCTGTGAAAGAAATAAACAAAATACAACCACAAAAAAAAATATTGTATATATGCTGGGATGCAATAAAGCATATAAAAAAAAAATATCAGAAGAGCATCAACACGAAAATAAAGCGTGTTAATCGCTGAAGGTTAAATTGCTTAAATTATGGAATGCAAGGTGCAGTACCAGGCAGGAGCTTAAGGGGCGCTGTAGTAAAACATGGAAAATGACTTGGTTCAGGAAATGATCCCTGCCGAGGATCATAGAGTTTGAAGAACATCAGGACCAATGTACAACACCAGGGAAGAAGGTGAGTGAAGACCAGACTTTTCTCTCCGTTTTTTAATTGAAATGATCAGAGCTTTGTTTTGATGCACGTCGGTGTACGTGCCGAAGGTCAAACTTGGATTTAAAGACAATGCAGACAGGGATTGGAAAGCGTGTGTCTGAAAGTTTCTTTTCCGGGTGAAAATGATGAGTCTGATGCGCGCCGGTGTGCGCGCCGGTAATCAGACAGAGAATAGAGGAGCGTGAGCGCGAGGTGCAGTGCGTGTAGCGCATATGTAAGAATGGAGCTGAATAAAGCTGGCAGGAGCGTTGCTATGTGTTTAACCACAAAACCTCAGGAAAGACCTGGGGAAGGGAACTAGAGGCACGGGGTGCTAGGAGTAGGCAGCCTCCAAACTATAATGTTTAACACAAAAGAGCCGCTCCTAGTATGATGACCTAAATGCTACCTTGTGAGTGCAGGCATCTCACAAAAAGTGACAGACTGGTCTCACACACCACCTGGTGTCATGCTTCATCATTGACCAGTCCTCGCCCTCTAAAAACTTGGTTTGATAGAGGGCGGGCATACACCTGAAGACAGGGATGCACTTCTAAAACTAAATGGGGGCCCTTACAAAAAAATTGTGAAGTTTAAAAGGCCATTACAGATGTCATACTTATTTTAATGTGACTGGCATCTGTATGGTATTTAAAAAAGATGAAATGGTCGGTGTACTGGGGATTCTATTGTCCCCCACCGTACTATAAGTGGTCAACATGTTTCTGCCTACTGGCCCCGAAGGGTCCGTGGCATTCATCAGGACCTATACTATATAAACGGGCTCCGCCCTTACCGTGCTATACTGGTGAGGGTTCCACTAGGTGAGGTGAATGATTTCACACACCACCGTATGTGCGGCTAAAAGTAACGCCTGTAACAAGAAAACAAAAGAAACGATACAGTAACACATCTGATAAAGGTCATCTGGTCTGCCACATACTCATGCAGAATATAAGTGCGTGGCTATAAGTGCATCTAATCGTGTCATTCATCTGTGCACTTAGAAGGAAAAAAGTTAACAATTTGGGAACAGTGTCCCCAATGCTTACTCCTAACTGTTGGGACCTACTAGCCCCATAGGAGAGTGAGGAGGGGAGACCCTTTGGTCAAACGCTAAATAAAGAGGAGAAAGAAGGAAGAAAACAGGAAGAAATCCGGGTGGAGTCAAAGGCATATCAATGTTATGCTCAAAATGATGTAAACAATAGTCATGCACCTGGAGTATTTTACCAGGAAAGAATAATTCACTCATACTTCCCAAACACACTCTTACTGTGAAAGGAGAAAACTCCCGCCTCTGCACCTATATCCGATCACCTCGCTTCCTCGCTGGTAACTGAGGAACACCACTACGTGCTTTATATATCGGGAAGCGTCAAAGCGCCCGCGCTAAATGCGGCTAATTAGCGAGGGTCCGGTGTCAGGACGCCGTGCATGGAAAACGGTGCCTGACCTGCCTGTAGGTAGTTACAGGGTAGTGCAGCCCTAAAAAAGGACATCCGATGTCCCAATGTTAGATTGCCTGAGAAATACGGCATGACGAGGGGCCGTCAGAGTAGCTTGCAGTGTCTGTGTCTAGGCGCAAGCGCACTAACTTACATGAGGTCTGTCTCAGTGCCACGCATGCGTCCCATGTTTCACTGGAACGGGCTGCTGATGCAGCACGTAAATGCAAGTATTAGAAAGCATTTCGGCTCAAATAGAAAAAGCGCCTACTGTGGGCTTACAGAAGATTATAATAAATAAATAAACATTACTCATATACAACAACTTGTCCTAAAGGCGCGCGTTTTCTCACGAGATGGTGATTCTAAAGAGAGGGTTGAGAAAGCAAGAGAAAACGTCAATGTTGCCATGGGAACAAGGAGCAGAGGGAGAGGGAACGGCCCATCAACGAGCCTAGAGTAACGAATATTGTTAACTTAAGTGACCACAACCTGTCTAAAGACGAGGAAACAGTTCTCTCCAAAGGCCTTGGGTTCGTTCCTACACCAGTGAATGATCTTTTTACCCTCAATACTGAACTAGCACAATTTTTTAGAAAGATCAAACTTCGCAACTATTTTGGGGACAAAGGAGGAGATCAGCCAGAGGCAAGAAACACAGGCCTTAAGAAGAAATCCACATTTGTACCCCCAATCAGACTATCCCATGCCATATATTGGCCTTTGAACAACGAGTTCTGAAGGAAGTGGAACAGATCAATTTTGTACAGGAAAAAGGTTTCCAAAACCTGACAAGAGCAGAACGGAAAGCACTAGAAGACCTGAAGACCAATCCAGACCTCACGATCAAACCAGCTGATAAAGGGGGTGCAATCGTGTTGATGAACAAAACTATGTACAGGAACGAGTGCAATCGGCTACTCTCAGATAGTACCAGTTATGAAATCCACACGGAAAATCCAACATTGCGTCTGGTTAGCAAAATCAAAAACATGGTGGATGAAGCACTTTGCCATGATTGGATAACAAAACAGGAAGCTGACTTTCTCATCAATGAGACCCCAAGAACACCAAGATTTTATACACTCCCTAAAATTCACAAAGGGAGGATGCCACCCCCGGGCAGACCAATAGTCTCGGGCATTGGATCAGTTTTGGAGCCACTTTCGCAATTTTGCGATTGGTTTTTAAAACCTGTAGTGCAAAAATCTCCTTCTTATCTTAAAGATACCAAAGATGTATTATGTCTACTGCGAGATCTGCAGACAAATGGCTCAGAAGATATCTTTATTACAATGGACATCGAGGCTATATACACAAGCATCCCACAAAGACGGACCCTGGCAGTAGTCGAGGAAATCTTGTTGAATTTAGATTGGGATTTCCTCACTCCCCGACATTTCATCATGGAATGTGCAGAATTGGCCCTTACGGAGAATTTTTTTGAATTTGAAGAAAAAATTTATCATCAAATCACAGGGACTTCGATGGGCAGTACATTCGCCCCTAGCCTGGCATGTCTGTACGTGCACCAATTTGAGGAGGACCACATTTTCAACATCAACAACCCCTATGCTGAACAAATGAAAACGTGGAAGCGCTATATTGATGATGTGTTCATCATATGGAGAGGGGATGAGGACTCAGCAAAAAGTTTTGTAGACTGGGTGAACACAAGAGATAACCACCTGAGATTCACCTACTCCATCAGCAAAAATCATGCCGTCTTTCTTGATCTAGATATTAGCATGACGGAAGAAGGCATTAGTACAAAAGTACACAACAAACCAACGGATAAGAACAGCCTCCTGTTATATGAGAGTCACCATCCTAAAGCGTTACGTGATAACCTGCCATTTGGCCAGTTTTTACGGGTACGCAGGAACTGCTCAGAGACAGAGAACTTTACAATACAAGCGGAGGAACTTGAAAAAAAGTTACTGAATCGACATTACCCTGGGAAATTGATTAAAAAAGCCAAAAAGAGAGCCAGGAATAACAATCGTGAGGCCTTGTTAGAGGACAGTAACAAAGAGAAATCAGACCGCATTGTGTGTGTTACTACATACACTCCAATCTCAAACAGTGTACAAAGGATTATCAGGAAGAACTGGCATATTTTGGATGGAGCTGAGAAACAATGGGCACCCCCGCTTTTTGCTTTCAAAAGGAGCAAAAACATCCGAGATGTCCTAGTACATGCTAAAGACCCTCCAACACCAGTGAACAATCAGGTTACCCTATGGAACACTCAGAGGCCCACTGGCCATTTCGCCTGTGGTAGCTGCGTGGCGTGCCCATTGAACACAACTACTAAAGAAGTAGACATAGGCACAGGAAACCCGTGGAAACTTAACAGTTTCAGTAACTGTAACACCGAAAATGTGGTCTATCTCCTGTCGTGTCCGTGTGGTCTCATGTACGTGGGAATGACCACCAGGAAGATAAAGGTTCGCATTAGTGAACATCGTAGTACGATACGATGCAAAAAAACAAATACCAAACTCACCAGACACTTTTTGGAATCCAACCATAAGGAAAGCGACCTGAGATGGGTAATCCTGGAAGTCATGAAAAAACACAAAACTGAACTCACCAAACCACTACACATTAGAGAACAAAGGTGGGTCCGTAAACTTCGTACATGGGAAAAGGGACTTAATGATGAGATCCCTTGGCTCCAATTGGCACAGTGATCTTTTGCGATCTATTTTGTCTCTATTTTCTTGTAACTTAAGACACATAAATTTATTTTCTCTATCAAAACCTACAAAGAAATCATAATGACCACATGTATCATTTATTATTTTGTTATCTAAGAAGTACCACCTTGGATACTTGTAATGTCATTATAAAAGTCCCTAGCTAAAATGACCAATATAGACAAGTATACCATTCTTGGGCGAATGCAATTAATACCCTTGGGTGAATGCAATGGCCACCGGGATCTGCAGTCTTTATTGCACATTTTTATTTACTGCAGACTCTTTTGTCTGTTTTTCTGTCATGTTTTTCTATCATGTTTTTCTATCATGGTTTTATTAGTATGATTTTGCGTCTACATATTGTGTTTTTCGCTTTCTTTATTAGATAAACGCGCTGCATTAGAAATAAACAGCCAGCAGCATTTGGATGTATTTTGACGTTTGTGGGTGAATGTATTTTCTCAACCCTCTCTTTAGAATCACCATCTCGTGAGAAAACGCGCGCCTTTAGAACAAGTTGTTGTATATGAGTAATGTTTATTTATTTATTATAATCTTCTGTAAGCCCACAGTAGGCGCTTTTTCTATTTGAGCCGAAATGCTTTCTAATACTTGCATTTACGTGCTGCATCAGCAGCCCGTTCCAGTGAAACATGGGACGCATGCGTGGCACTGAGACAGACCTCATGTAAGTTAGTGCGCTTGCGCCTAGACACAGACACTGCAAGCTACTCTGACGGCCCCTCGTCATGCCGTATTTCTCAGGCAATCTAACATTGGGACATCGGATGTCCTTTTAGGGCTGCACTACCCTGTAACTACCTACAGGCAGGTCAGGCACCGTTTTCCATGCACGGCGTCCTGACACCGGACCCTCGCTAATTAGCCGCATTTAGCGCGGGCGCTTGACGCTTCCCGATATATAAAGCGCGTAGTGGTGTTCCTCAGTTACCAGCGAGGAAGCGAGGTGATCGGATATAGGTGCAGAGGCGGGAGTTTTCTCCTTTCACAGTAAGAGTGTGTTTGGGAAGTATGAGTGAATTATTCTTTCCTGGTAAAATACTCCAGGTGCATGACTATTGTTTACATCATTTTTGAGCATAACATTGATATGCCTTTGACTCCACCCGGATTTCTTCCTGTTTTCTTCCTTCTTTCTCCTCTTTATTTAGCGTTTGACCAAAGGGGTCTCCCCTCCTCACTCTCCTATGGGGCTAGTAGGTCCCAACAGTTAGGGTAAGCATTGGGGACACTGTTCCCAAATTGTTAACTTTTTTCCTTCTAAGTGCACAGATGAATGACACGATTAGATGCACTTATAGCCACGCACTTATATTCTGCATGAGTATGTGGCAGACCAGATGACCTTTATCAGATGTGTTACTGTATCGTTTCTTTTGTTTTCTTGTTACAGGCGTTACTTTTAGCCGCACATACGGTGGTGTGTGAAATCATTCACCTCACCTAGTGGAACCCTCACCAGTATAGCACGGTAAGGGCGGAGCCCGTTTATATAGTATAGGTCCTGATGAATGCCACGGACCCTTCGGGGCCAGTAGGCAGAAACATGTTGACCACTTATAGTACGGTGGGGGACAATAGAATCCCCAGTACACCGACCATTTCATCTTTTTTTAAATACCATACAGATGCCAGTCACATTAAAATAAGTATGACATCTGTAATGGCCTTTTAAACTTAACAATTTTTTTGTAAGGGCCCCCACTTAGTTTTAGAAGTGCATCCCTGTCTTCAGGTGTATGCCCGCCCTCTATCAAACCAAGTTTTTAGAGGGCGAGGACTGGTCAATGATGAAGCATGACACCAGGTGGTGTGTGAGACCAGTCTGTCACTTTTTGTGAGATGCCTGCACTCACAAGGTAGCATTCAGGTCATCATACTAGGAGCGGCTCTTTTGTGTTAAACACAGGAGCGTTGCTATGACAGCTCGCAGAGCGCTCGAGGTAAAACGGCTTCATTTGCGATGAATAACAAAAAAAAAATAAGAGCACCTTCGCATATGAAATAATCTCTCAAGGGGAAACGAGAGATACCACCAGCAAAATAGATAGATGAAAGCCAAGCACGAGCGCAGAATGGTCGTGTGGAAAACAACGACGAATAGAGGAAAAATAAAATAGAAACCCCTTTATGTAAAACAGAAGTCTTGGAATTAAGGGGGTTAGAAAGGCAAAAAAAAATATCCTCGAGCCCTTAAGTAGATGAAATGTAGTCACAGTACCTTGGTAAAAAGCCACAGCTTAGCAGGAAATGAAGTATAGGACGGAATTGCTATCCCAAACTTGTCGCCATATTTTGAGGTGGGTTCCCAGGTAATCCTCAAGCACATCCAGTAGCACAAAGTGACTCACAGGAATCCTTCTTCATTAATCTGTAGGTTTATTGGAGTAAACAGGATACAACAGGTACAAAGGTGGTAAGGGCTCAGGATGGTTGCTCCAACACACTCAGCAGTGTGTATGAGTTCAACCTCCAGCATTCCACCTCATAATACATGGAATACATGCACAAGCAGAAAGTAGAATTCCATAAATAGTCTGTAAAATGTGAGCATTCACAAATGTTACAATATGACAAAGAGAAACCCAAACACCACATAAATTAATTAAAAATAATAACTATGACCCACCGGTTCCAATAACCCTAGCAGAAAATTGGTAAACAAGCAATATTATCTGGTGTCCCTGCAGGCACCAAGGGGCCCATATGACAGCAGGAGCAAGGTTGGCATAAATTGAATTCTGCACCACACATAGAAGGAAGAAAAAGGATCAAAGGGTTGTTTTGTGCAGGAAGGTGTCCCTTCCTGAACAAAAACAATCCTGCCTGCAATGCAGACACCCTTTCACCATGGTGTAAGGATGTCTAAGTAGGAGCTAGGCAGCACATAGTGCACTAGCGCAAGGAGAGGACAGCAATGTGCTTTTAATATGGAACATTCCTGTCCTCTCCTTGTCACTCAACACAGCGTAGCTAGGTGTCTTGCATGCCCTGCATTGCATGACTCTTTGATAAATGTTACCCTTAGTCCATAGATTGGCCTGCTTTGAAATCCCAAACTCAGACTCTCCAGCAAATACCAAACAAAATTATTTAAATGAAAAAATGAAAAAAGAGTTAAACAAGTTGGTGGTGACTACCTTCCTTCAAACATATTATACCTATATCGAATTCAATTAATTAAAAAAAAATTTTTTCGCTATCCAGTGTCTAGTCAAAATTGGAGAAACGCCCTGAACTTCAATGGAGGTCGAAAGGCATCGGCGATAATGTACAAGGAGTGTGGAGGAGTGTCCCTTATTAAAAACACAATAAGCACTTCTATGGGAAAATGAAATCAAATAAACTTTGGTAATTATTTAGGTGGAAATATATCCTAAAACAACTCTCTACCTCCTTCTCTGGGACATCATTGATTGTTATAAAATAAGGAGAGAAATATATATTTTTGAAGCATCTGATACATATATTCTACTGAGAAATCTGGACACAAACAAATTAGGAATAGAATTGTTTTTCTTCTTTTTTGTCAGAGTTAAAAGTGTTGTCATTTGTAGAGTTTGGGTTTTGTTGCATGGATTTTTGTGTATAACTGTAGTATGTCATAACCGTTTTCTATGTCTAGCCTTCCTTGAGTACTTAAACATATTTAAATTAATTCTCATTTCATATAAACCTGCACATACACATTACTTAATTTAACCATTTATTTATTGAATTGCTACTGAATTTTTGACGAATTGGGGTCATTGTGCTCTGATAACTCCCTCAAACAACAGTATATCAACAAGACATATTTTGCAAACAACTGAACGTAACTTACTTGATTTTCCCCAAAATATTCAAAGGTGAATGCTGCAACAACATTTGAAAACTAATGCTTTCCTCCACTAGCCAAATCGAAAATGACCAATGAGTCAACAAAGAACAGACAGACCTTTTCAGGACAGGAAGAGAAGTTAATACCCTTTGGGGCATATTCTCAAGAATGTGTGATAACTACCGCAAGTGTAGCTTAACGCAACCCCACACATCGCAGCCCATCGCGGGAAAACAACTCCGTGTCAACGTGGTATTCACAAAACGGCGGTACCATGCGATAGTCACAGGACAACGCGTCAAATGAACGTGTTAAAAACAACGCAACGCTGCAAAAACGCGAAACCCCAACACGAAAATAGTAGCAATGACGCCAATCGCGATACAAAAATCTACGAAAACCAGCCACAGGCCTGCAAGTCCCACGCGTCATGCGGGAAAATGCACCATAAAAGTAGAAAAAAACATACAAACAAAAGCCAAACAACAGCGAAGCACAATGGAGGCAGCCGGAGCAAGTACAGAGGACAACCAGAACCCCACAAGCCCAACGGAGGACCAGCCTGGGACCTCGGGTCAGGGAAGGGCAAGGACAAGAAGAAGAGGAAGACGAAGTTCAGTCCGCAGGAAAACAGGATCCTGATAACGGAGGTGATAGAACACCATCAATCACTGTTCGTCACCTCCACTGTGTCACTGGCAACTAAAAATGGAATATGGCAGACCATCGTGGACAAGGTGAATGCAGTTGGAGTGCTGAAGAGGACAATGGACGAGGTCAAGAGGCGCTGGAATGATGTGAAGCGCAAAACCAAGCTAAAACTCGCAAACAACCGGAAGGCAGCAATGCAGACTGGAGGTGGGAGTCCAGCGCCACAGGAGGAGCTGGACGAGATGGAGGAAATGGTCTCCACAGTCATCAGTGGGGAGACGATGGTAGGAGTCGGGGGACCGGACACTGCTCAACATGACCGGACACAACAGCAACAGGGTGAGTAACCACCAGGGACTGGGGTGACGGGGGGAGATGGGCACAATGGCACACATGCACAATTAAGCATAGCACATCTGCGGACAAAACATGCCCCAGACCCACAACTCCCACCAAGAGACCAATGCACACAGGCATGCAACATCTCAGCACTGCATAAGCATAGAACCCAGAGGCACACCGCATGTAAGGGTGAAGGGAAGCTAAATCAGAGCTGCAGGGGCGACTCCCCCAAAATGCGGCACACACACATAACATGCAGAGCACATCAACATTGACAACGAGGTGGTACAAACCGCAACACGTCCACAACAGAACAGAGGACACAACAGGTGCCGCATGTGCGTAGTAACTGGCCAATCACATATGGCACTGCAGGGAAATATGAGTTGACAATGTACAAGTACAAACTCACATCCGTGATGTAGTCGGAATGTCCACTGTCCCCCATCAAATAGGCAGCTCCCCCCAAACAGTCACAATGTACACTGTCATGCAGTCTGAATTCAGACATGTACAATGTGTCAACATACATGTGTACACGATGTTAAACTGCATCTCCCCTTCACATTGCAGGGGGAAATCCAACACCTCCTGCAGAGCAGTCTGAACCTCTCTTCTCTGATGAGGAAGAGGACCACCACACCTTTGACTCAGACGCCCTCGAACAGGTCGTGGAGAGCCTCCGCAGCCCACTTCCAGGATCAGGGCAGCCCAGCTGCCACGAGGAGCCCCTCCCTGCACAGTACACACAGCAGGCAGCACCCACCACCACGTCTGCCTCCCAGGACCCCCACAACGAACACATGGCCTTCCAACGCCGTGTGTTGGGGTGCCAGGAGAAGCTGGCTGAACAGGTGCAGGTGGGGTTCGACCACATGGCAGCCAAACTAGACGCCATACGTGGGTGGCTAAGTCCTATCAGGGACCACTCACAGTCCCTAACGGACACCCACAGTCCGCTCCATGCTCTCCAACGGACCATGGCTGACATCGCCAGAGTCCTGACTCTGCGACAAGAATGACTGTCTAGCCAGAGTGCCTCCAGCGATCTCGCCCAGAAGTTGGGACACATGCGGAGGATCATTGAGAACATGGAACGGACGCAGGCAGAAAGAGCGGCTGCCATGGCTGCACACCAGCGAGAGGTAGCTGGGTCCCTCAATGCCCTAAAGACTCTCCTCATGGCATTGCTGCCACAAGGCCTGGCGCTGATGCATGCTGCTGCTACCACCCCATCCACATCTCCAGCCCCTGATGTGTCTGTGCCACACAGTGCTGGAGACAGTACACCACCACCCACATGTGAGGCACATGCAACAGCAGAGGATGAAGATGGGGATGAATCAGCCCTCGTGGTCAGGAGGACGCAGTAGCATTCATCTCCGCCATGTGGCCTGTTTCTGCTTGGTTCTGCCCTCTGCATCATCACCTTCCACTGTCCCCCGATGCACTCTGCGACACTCACCTTGGACCTCGACATGGACTGCCATATTCTGTTTGGTCACCAATGACACAGCTATCAGACTGCGGACTGAACTCCTCCTCTCCTGATG
The DNA here is from genome assembly GCA_963921515.1 of Calotriton arnoldi. Classification (NCBI taxonomy): domain Eukaryota; kingdom Metazoa; phylum Chordata; class Amphibia; order Caudata; family Salamandridae; genus Calotriton; species Calotriton arnoldi. Next base: position 620,349 of record CAWUFW010007273.1, on the reverse strand, counting down.
TACCTGTCATTCCCTGTAGGACTCTGGCTGACCCTCCACGGGCCGACAATGTGAAGTGGGGTTGGCATGGCCCTGTACTGCTCCAGCTGCAACACTCCCTTGAATGTGTAATAAACATTCATATCCACACAGATGTGGCATGTCTATGATCTTTCAAGTGTGGAAGTATGGATGAATGTAGGGTCAGTGATTCCCCCTTACGTCCATGTTGCCCATGTTGTGGGACTATTGTCACAGGGTGACAGATTGCCGATTCCGGTCCGTGTGGCGCCGACACTACAACAGAGACACAGCCATTGGTCACTTCCTTGTCCAGCCCAGGATGGTACCACGCCCAGAGCCCCGGGATCATTGTTCACACCCTTACGCTGGACTGGAATACGCCAGGACAGCCCACTCCGATTACGCACACAGGGGGGGACGACAACGCTACATGTCCCAGGTCTTCACTGTGGGGATCTGCAGCTCACAGGTCTAGTTGTCAGCATGCCACAGCCACTCCCTCACGGCTGGTGTACACCCACACCACACACATCCAGCACTGGCATCACAGGACATGTGACCCTGGCAATAAAAAGGGCCTGGTGCACGTGCTGGACGCCATTTCCACTCTCTCTGACTGGGTGGCTCCGTGTAGTTCGCATGTGTGCATGAGGGCCTAGGGCCCTGCCACCTCACATTGCCCGGTGCCGGGGGTGACATGATGGCGTCCGCACAATGGGACTCAATCATTAAGGGTCCATGGCTAGCGGTGCACAGACTTGGTGGCACCGGATACACTGCGGCAGGCAAAGGCACCCCGCTACGGGATGGTGTCTTGCGGTGCAGTGAGATAGGGGCACCTAAAGTGCTGAGCGGGTGTGCAGCCTGCGATGATGCGCTGTCCTGGCGGTCTGGACTGGCAAGGATTAGTGTGAGCCCTGCTGGACCGCAGTGTAGGCCTGGGCCAGCGGGCAGTGCTGCCCTCCCGCCACGTGGCGTTGCGTCGCGCTTCACAGAGTTAGTGGCACCTCAAGCGCTGAGTGGGTGTGCAGCCTGCGATGATGCCATGTGCACTGATGTGGTCTCTGCCATTGCGAAATCAAGACCCAGAGTCAGGTGTGTGACCTGGTGGCCCGCGGTGCGGGGCTGCATGATGTGGAGGGTGCCATGGTCGGGGGCACCGGGCTTGGAGATCCGTCCGGAACGTGGTAGGCCCTCTTGGGAACACGCCAGTGGTGGAAGGTGAGCAGTGAGGCCTGGTTGCGCTGGGGCGGGCAATCACCGCTGGGCGGCGGGAGGGGCTGGGGTGCAGCAGCCTGTGTGCGCAGGGGCGGGCAAGCGATGATGGCGTGTGCAACTGTATGGACTCTGCCATTCATGTCTCTGGAAACTGTTTCAGATGACGGACCTGGGGGACTGCTGTGAATACCGGCATGTGGTTGGAGACACACTGGTGGCAGCAGGTGAGCAGTGAGGCCTAGGTCCGCAGTGTCGGCACTCTCTCCCTCTCGCCCTCTCTCTTTCTCTCTCTCTCTCTCTCCCTTTCTCTTTCTCTCTCCCTCTCTCTTTCTCTCTCCCTCTCTCTTCCTCTCTTTCGCTCTCTCTCTCTGTACTTTGATGGGCGCATGGCACACCTTCTGATCCAGATTTATGTTTTGCAGGCTGTGACTTACAGAATGTCCTGAGACGACCCGCCATGCCTCTTCAGAATTGTTTCTTTTGGTTTGTTCTGTAATAAACGTATTGTTTCGATATTTTGATATGGGTGTATGATTTCCCTTTTTCGGGCCACACATGTATGTTGGGTGTTGTGATTGTGCGACTTCAGGCGATTTGTTTGGTTCATGATTTCGTGGAGTTGATGTGCAATATCTTTGGGGGGTATATATAGGGGGTGTGGGGGTGCCCGGGGTAGGGCCCGGGGGGGGTGGTCCTGGAGGTGGTGAAGGTGGGTGTTGTTGACCTATTGGGGCTCAGGCCTGCATGATGGGTTCCTCCAGGGCATCTGTTGTTCTTCATGTGTGGCTATGGGCTGTGCTCCCTTGTCTGGTGCCGGTTGTCGTCCGACTTTACACCAGGTAGGAGCAGGTGTTAGTTTCCTGCTGCTAACGCGCCTTAGCGCATGCTTTGTGATCTTATCGCAGATCTGGCTGGTCGTTGAGAATGTTGTGGAGTGGTGTTGTCGCGGCTTTTGGCACGGGAACGCCTACTCAGCATATCATTAGCATTAGTTGCCGAGCTCCTCTGTGGCGATGTTTTTTGCGACTGCTATCGCAGGTAAACTGGTGTTATGGGCTGTTAGCACCAGCTTGGGAATGGGGTGATAAATTTATCGCGGATTTGGCTGTGATGAAGTGCCGTTAACTCGGCGATAGCTCCTTGAGAATATGCCCCCATGCATGTAGCTTGAGTGTGTTGTATTTCCTCTCTAAAAAATTGATTTTGCGCTAAATTGCTCGAATAGTACTGTTAAACAAAAAAAACTCTTCAAAGAGAATTTTGCTCAACAATCGTGCTGGCGGTCAGTACAATATCAGTGCATTTATGCATCCAGTCAAGGAACCCAGAATATACTCCTGCATTAGGTGACATAGCAAGAAGGAGGTTGGAGGCCTGAAGAGATGAATACTAACAAACTATAACACTGCACCAGCAGTCATGTGGGTTGGGGAGGAGAGAAAGTGGGTTGACCCAGAAGGTGTTGAAGGGAATTTAAAACTATGTACATTCTTCGTATATTCTGATATAGGCTCTTGCGGCCCCTTATGTTTATACCCCTAGATTTACATAAATTCCACAGGCAGTCACTAACCCTGGGCGGAGCTGGCGGAGCGGGACTACGCAGAGGTCCACGGAGTTGGGACCCAACTCCGCTCCGCTCTGCTCTGCCACCCGCCTCCACCCCCCCCTATTAAAAATTAATTAGACATTTCTTAAAACAAAAAATAAACACTTACCTGAACTGCGGCGTCCCCGGGCTGCCCTCCTCCTCTACCTCGCCGTCTCTCTCATGAAACTTGGGTGATCATTGCGAAAACTGCGCATGCACGCGCGCGGGCACGCACAGTTTTCTCAATGAGTAGGCAGTACTCCGCCCGCGCCTAGCAGTTACGGTTGGCTCCAACATCATGGCCCGATGTTAGAAGGCCAGATAATGCAACTTGTGCCCTACCCGTGCAAGTGCATTCTGCCGCACAGGCCTTTGTGTGCTCTCAACTGAGGGAAGGTAATTAATCCTACAGCTTCTGGGCACCACACTGTCACTTCTGAGTGAATATCCCTTCAACCTTGATGGAGCTTCATTTTTCAAGCCATCCTAAATCTCTGTATGAAATACTGTTCCAATGTTGATCTTACATAATCCAGTGAAATGACTACTTAACTCTGTTGCAACGTTTTTGCTATGCAAAAAGTGATTGACTTTTGAAAAATAATGTATTTCACACCAGGGGAAGGGTACAGAAGTGCATCAAAGGCTGCGGTCTGCAAATACAGCTTATCCAATATAATTGACATAAACTACAAGGCTAACCAAATAAAGCACGCTCCAGTAAAATCATGAGAACATACAAATGACCATCAATAGGCCAGTCCTACATAAGCATACACTTCCTTTTTTACTCCTAGATTTATAACTCAACCCACCTCTCATTAAATGCACACTTTCACACAACACTCCCAACCCCTATACACCAGACCTAGAAATCAAAACAGTGCGAAAAAACACAACGCTGCTTAAAAACAGACGGCAGACCAAAAGAAAGACCGAACGTGGAGTGGATCTTGTGAATCAAACCATCATTCTGCTACCATATATATATATAAAAGACCTCAGAAACTTCCATATCGGGGACGGCAGCAACTGAGGTGCGATTACTGCTTATTGAAACTTACATATTTCTGTCTGTACACTCAAATTCTCTAAACTAGCTCAACTTTGGTGGTGCAGATAGATTTTCAGCTTTATCACTTTTATCTGCAGAAAAGATCAAACCCAGGAGCATTGAGAGAAAAGACTCATCCTGGTGAAACAATTTTAGTTCAAATACTTGAATCGGTGAACATATGATCAATTGTAGCCTTTAAAACTCTACAGAAGGGGGGCGTGGTCTGGCACCAAGGAAGATGGTGGCTGGTTGACGCCGCTGCGAACCGGGACCCGAGGATTTTTGTAGTGACGGGCGGTGACAGCGCCCTGTCACCTTCAGGACCTTCAGGACTCATCTTATGACCACCTCTGGACTCCAGTAGTGTCTCTTGCAGCCCGATAACGCTTCTTTCGGCTGAAATGTGCGGCGCCTTTCCGTGACTGGATTCGCGGCCGCCATTTTGTATTCTTATAATTCTCGGCGCGTTATCGGCACCGCTGCATTTTCCAGTCGGAGGCATGATGTTTCACAACTCAACAACTTTGTAACCTCTGCTCTTCCTTCATTTTTACTACTCTTGGCATACATTTCTTCTCTACAAATGCTATTGCTCATGGATTTACCAATGATGTCATTCACCACACCTCCTTAATGTTTTCCTTTTTCTGCCCCCGGCCAGGTCTCATTACTTTGTGGCAGCATTGCTAATGCTTTAATTATATAAGAGTTGGTGAACCTCCAAGAATGTGACAATATATTTTTCCTTCATTTCTACTATTTAAGCGATATCATTTTGTGTACCACTTGCTTATAAATTTGTACAGCACCTGCTCTTCTATTATTGTGATGCACATGTCTATGGGGAGGATTAAGTCTGGTAGAGGCGCTGGTTCAACGTCCATCCCATCTCCACGTGCTAAATCCACCACAATTCATACCTCGAATCCTTTTTTGGTATTGCAAGGTGACATGGAGGAATTAGACCAAGCTGCACCTCCCCACTTCATAGAAACAACGGCCACTTCGCCTGCGTTCACTACTCCTCTTCCACACTCCTCCATACCAAATGGGAAAAATGTTTCTAAAGTACCTACTTCTTCGGTGTTATCATCTACTAAGAGGATTAAGAAAGACCCTCCTTCACCGACTACATCTCCACCGCCAGCATCCTTAGATTTGCTTCTGGAGGAGATCTGAGCACTTAAGCCCTATATGGAGGAAACGAACATACGCCTACAAGGCCTAGATGATAAATGGTCTGCCCTTGACAGCAAAATTAACTCAATGGAACGTCAAATGGACTCTTTACAAATCTCCTCTCAACAAATTCACCCCATGAAAGCAGAAATCTTACAGCTACAGAAGTAAGTGGAAAATCTCAAAAACCGAAGCAGGCGCAACAACTTACGAATTTATGGTCTGGCTGAAGGATTGGAAAGCTCCAATCCCATTTCTTTTTTCCAATCTTTTTTGCTGCAGATTCTTGAGTTTCCTGAAAACCCAACATTAAACATACAACGAGCACACAGACTTGGCCGTTCTCCTCAGAACTCATCTGTCCAACGCAATCCAGAGGCGTCATACTCTACTTTTTAGTATACACAGATTTGTTGAAGGTCCTACAAGCAGCTAAAATCAAACGTCACATATCTTAGCAAGGATCTCACTTATTCTTCTCACAGGACTATGCGAAAATCATGGCAGACAAGCGGAAAAGTTTCCTAGCCATGCGTTCTGCTCTACCTAACTTGAATGCCAGATTTGGTCTACTTCATCCATGTCTCTTTAAAGTGACTTATAAGAACAAAACAACTACCTACTAAGATCCAGCCTTACTTCAACAATTTCTTGACAGCTGTAGAGAAGATTGCATGGAGTTTGCAAGATCATCTGCTACTTGATCATTTTCTTCTCACTTACTAATGTTGATTGTAGTTTTACAAATGTTCCTCTGATATATTTTGATTATCTAATCTTCCTTCCTTATGTTTCCCCCCCACTAGGTGCTGTTTCCCTGATCCATCCATTCTTGTGTAGTCCGTCTGAACTGATGCCTCCTCGTGGTCTCTCCCGGAGTCTCGTAACTGGTTGTTCGTCTTCTCTCTGTGGCCTCAACACCCTCCACCCATGTTTGAGTTTTCAGTATGTGTTATTGTCGTTTCTATCTATTCTTTCTATCTTTTTTCCTCCTTTTTCTTTTATTCCTCCTCTTTCCTTTTTCCCTTCTCTTCTCTTTTTTCTTTTCTCTATTTCAATATCTTTCACTTCATATCTTACTTCCTTTCTGTTGGAGTACTTGTTTTTCGCTTCTCTAAGTATTGCCAATTTTTTACTACATCCTTGTTTTGCTGTAATATTCTACAGGTTTTTACTCTATATAGTTAATTAATGACGTTACGTGTTATTTCCTGGAATGTTAAGGGTTTGGTTACTCCTATTAAAAGGCAAAGGGTACTTACCCATGTATCTAGTTTTAAATCAGATATTTTGTTTTTACAAGAATCCCACTTAATTGCTTCAGAAGTTCTTAAACTCAAGCGACAATGGGTGGGAAATGTCTTTTCCTCGGAAATGTCTTTTCCTCTCCAGGTACTAGCAAAAGAAATGGGACTGTGATTCTCTGTCACAAGAAACTTAATTTTCCCTTCTTTCTCAGGACTCAGATGATGAAGGGCGATGGTTAATTGTTCACCTTAAAGTCAACGATATACCGATTACTTTGTTTAATGTATATGCTCCTACTAAACCTGATGGTAACTTTTAGCCACACATTTCTACTCTTTTGATGTCTATTTCTACACCATGTGTTATTTTTGGTGGGGACTGTAACTTAATTGTTGATCCTTACATTGACCATACATCTAAAACACCTTTCGTTTCTTCTCCAATGCATCAGCACTTTACCACCCTCATTTCCCATAGATCTCTTGTTGACTCCTGGAGATTCTGTCACCCACAACTCCGTGAGTACACTTTTTTCTCCCCCACTCATTTCTCACAATCACGCATAGACTATTTATTTGTATCTAAAGCATTAACACAATCTATATTGCAAGCAGATATTGGTTCTATATTGATATCTGACCATGCTCCTGTAATATTAGACTTAGAACTACTCCGGGTTAATGTCACCAGCAGAAGGTGGCGTTTTAATACCTCTTTGTTAGCTGACCAAACTTTCACTTCCTCTTTTGAGGATTTCATTACTGATTTCTTTAAACATAACATATCTTCTGTTTCATCCTTCTCTATTGTTTGGGATACTTTTAAAGCCTCAGCCAGAGACTTTATTATTTCTTATGTTGCCAAAAAGAAACATCAAAATTCCCGAAAAGCGAATGAAATTCTTAAAACTATTAAACTGCTAGAGTCACTTTATACAGCAACTAATTCTAAAGCCGATCTCAATAATCTAATTAAGGAAAAGTTTAAATATCATAAGTTATTCACGGAAAATGCTCCGCCTATCTCCTTCGAGGTAGTGCTCGTTACTATGGCGGCCAAAACAAAGCGGGCAAACTCCTTGCCTCATATCTCAAAATCAAGAAAGATCGCACTAATATTGATTATGTATTAAATTCTGCCTCTTCTCCAGTGACTAAAAATTTGGAGATTTTGGAGGAATTCAAAAAGTATTATACCTCTCTTTATACCCCCGAACTTATCCCAGACTCTATGGACATACAAAATTATCTTGCCTCGGTACAAAAACAGTTTCCCACAGATATTGATTTTTCTCCATTGGAACGGGATATTACTATAAAAGATATTTCCCATGCATTAAAAGTTCTCAACACAGGTAAGGCACCTGGTCCAGATGGATTCCCTGTAGAATTCTACTCCCATTTCTCCAAATCCCTCCTTCCCTATCTTCTTTCTTTATTCTCACATTTCATTTCCTCTAATGCCTCCAGTGGTACTTTTCAGGACGCTCTAATCTGCCTGATTTCTAAAAGAAGGGTGAGACCCCCATCTGTGTAAAAACTATAGACCAATATCACTAGTTAATTCTGATTATAAATTATTTGCCAAAATTCTTGCTCTTCGCCTGGAGCCTCTTTTACAATCCATTATTTGTAAAGAACAATCTGGCTTCATTAAGGGATGAAATATCTCTGACAATACCAGGACTTTCTTTATTATTCTGCACAAATCTAATAAATACTCTCACTCACTTGCAGCCATCTCTCTCGATGCGGAAAAAGCTTTTGACCGTATGGATTGGTCATTTATTTTCCACACATTATCCTGGTTTGGCTTCGGGCCCAAATTTATTTCTTATATTTCCTTATTATATACCTCACCCAAAGCTTCTATTTTTACCAATAGTTCCACTTCTAACTCCTTCACGTTGCAGAGAGGTGTCCGTCAAGGATGTCCCCTTTCCCCACTTCTCTTTATTCTTGCGCTAGAGCCCTTTCTTGCTAAAATTAAACAAAACCCTAACATATATGGTTTTCAACATGATAAACTTCATGTTAAAATGAGTGTCTATGCAGATGATATTCTGCTATATCTGTCTAAGCCAGAACACTCATTCCCAGATTTCACTGCAGAGGTCAATGCTTTCTCTTTAATTTGTGGTTATAAATTGAATGATGATAAATGCGAAGTTCTCCCTCTTAATATTTTATGTTTTAAACAAGACTTTGCCTCTACTAATTTCTCATGGAATTCCCAAAAGATTAAATATTTAGGTCTCTGATTTGCCCCAACTATCAGACAGACTCTATCCCTAAACATGACTCATGTCCTCTCTACAGTATTTACATCCATTTCTAAATGGCATCCCCTATACTTATCTTGGTGGGGCAGACTTGACACTATTAAAATGATGCTTGCTCCTGTCATTTTTTATATGATCTTGGCTATTCCTCTCAGCTTCCCCGCATACTTTCCCCAAAAAATTAACTCTTTTAACAGTCTTTTTATGGAATAAAAAGAAGCCACGTATGTCCCTAGTCATGCTTAAACATCCTAAATCGCAGGGTGGAGTCAACTTCTCTGATTTTCAACTTTATCATAATGCTTTTCTTCTTAAACAGCTTTCTAAGTCCTTAAACCAATCAATCTCCAATCCCTCTCCACTGTGGAAAGATCTTGGGCACTCTTTCCTATCTTTTAAACACAATGAGCCGCTCCTAGTGTACTGACCTAGATGTCTCTAAATTTGTGATGTATGTGCTGGCAACTCACAAAAAGTGAAAGACTGGTCTCACACACCACCTGGTGTCATGCTTCATCATTGACCAGTCCTCGCCCCCTAAAACCTTGGTTTGATAAGGGGCGGGCATACACCTGACGACAGGGATGCACTTCTAAGACTAAGTGGGGGCCCTTAAAGAGAAATTGTGAAATTAAAATACCATTATAGATAACAAATTATATTTTAATTTGGATGGTATCTATATGGTCTTTAAAGCCAAAGGTGCGGTGTACATGAGGGAATAATTATCCTCCCACCGCCGTGAGTAAAGTCGACATGTTTCTGCCTACCGGCCCAGTCGGGTCCATGGCTTTCATCAGGACTTACAAAAACTACTAAAGGCTCCACCCTTACCAAATCTATGGGAAAGGGAATCCACTGGGTGGGGTAAAAAAGGTTTTTTGTCACCCTCAACCTTCAGGAGATAAAAATTCGACAAGGGGTTGAGCCGTGCAGACATAGGTGCAAGGAGCAGTGAACTACCAGTTACACCAGCAACCTCATAGGTTCACCGTCCACGGCCTCCTATGGGGCTAGTAGATGCCCCACTAGGGTTTGGAATTTTTATCTCCTGAAGGTTGAGGGTGACAAAAAACCTTTTTACCCCACCCAGTGATTCCCTTTCCCATAGATTTGGTAAGGGTGGAGCCTTTAGTAGTTTTTGTAAGTCCTGATGAAAGCCATGGACCCGACTGGGCCGGTAGGCAGAAACATGTCGACTTTACTCACGGCGGTGGGAGGATAATTATTCCCTCATGTACACCGCACCTTTGGCTTTAAAGACCATATAGATACCATCCAAATTAAAATATAATTTGTTATCTATAATGGTATTTTAATTTCACAATTTCTCTTTAAGGGCCCCCACTTAGTCTTAGAAGTGCATCCCTGTCGTCAGGTGTATGCCCGCCCTTATCAAACCAAGGTTTTAGGGGCGAGGACTGGTCAATGATGAAGCATGACACCAGGTGGTGTGTGAGACCAGTCTTTCACTTTTTGTGAGTTGCCAGCACATACATCACAAATTTAGAGACATCTAGGTCAGTACACTAGGAGCGGCTCATTGTGTTTAAATGATTTATGTTGGAGGCTGCCTTCTCCTAGTACCCCGTGCCTCTTGTTCCCTCCCCGGAGTCTTCCTCTGGGATACATGTGGTTAGACTCTTTCCTATCTCCCTTCTCTTTTAACGAATCTCTTACTTTCACTCACAAGACAAACTTTTTATCCTCACCAATGCATAACACTACCCATAAGTTATTTCATTCCATTCTGATATCACACCTCTCAAGTAAAGATCAATTTCTTAACTCCTCTATTTGGCACAATCGCCTTCTTAAAATTAAAAACAAACTCATCTTTTGGAAAGCTTGGCGAGACAAAGGTCTGCTTTGGATCCACCAGCTTTACTCAAATGATTCTTTTCTTACTTTTTCTGAAGCACAATCACTTTATAAATTGCCAAAATCATTTTCTGCCAAATTTAAGTTATTGATCAAAAATGTATCTTCTTCCTTATCTTTAATAACTTCTACACCATCTCCCTTATTACCTCATCGTAACATTCTCCCCATTTTAAGTGCCCAATCTAGAGCTTCATCTATTTACAAATTCCTCAACACACCCCCTGAACACAGAACTAAAACTAACATAGAACTTCAATGCGAACGTGAATTCCACACTTCATGGTCCACTGCTTTTCGGGATAAATTATGGCTAAAACTCCGTAAGTTTTCAAGATCAGCTACTACGGCACAAACACTTTTCTTTATATACAATCGACTTATGTTTACTCCAATGTCCCTACATAAATTCAAATCCACACTTTCCTCAAATTGCTGGTCATGTAACACTCCTCATGCTGACTTATACCACATGCTTTTTTCTTGTCCCTCCACACATCAGTTCTGGTTGAAGGTATGGTCTCAAATCAATGTCATCTTTCACACTCATTTCTCCTTTTCCCCTAAAGACATCTTTCTGGGTACATTATCTGATCATTGGCAAACCCTCTCTTATAACACGGATGTTGTGGATTTATTAATTGCAATTGCTTTCCAACAAGTAACAAAAAATTGGAAACAATCCATAAAACTTTCCTTTCAAGCTTGGTGGTATAGTGCCTGCTACAACCATTGACTAGATCGTGCATAAGTCTTCCCTATGTCTTTACTCCTGAAAAGAGAACACATATGGTCCCCTGTGACTATTTTCTAGGATACTTCTGCACAAAAATGTACCCAACATCACCCATCACTGTAAGAAGTCCCCAAACCACCATGAATAGTTTTTATTGGTATATTATTTAATTTTTTACTGATGTATTTAGTTATATAGTTTCTTTCTTTTTTCTGTTGTAATTACATTTCTTTTACAGCTATTATTCCTTAAAGTGATGATATCCTTTATAGTGTATTAAGCTCTCCTACTCCCATATTGTATATTTAGTCATGTTATTATTACAACTTCTCCCTTTTTCTTTTCCCTCCCTCCTTTCCACAGTTATTGTAAGTATTTTTTCTATATGCAACTACTTTGACTTTTCTTATGTCTCTTTTTCTATAATATGACGTTAGTTCACTTATTGTTAATCCACATTTTGATTGTTTGTACTTGGTTGCATCTCTTCCAAAATACAATTCTCTGTTTAAACTTTAAAAAAAAACTCTACAGAAGGATGGCCCTTGTTTACATCAGCAGAACATATCCATTAATGACCCTGTATTTCTGCTGCTGCCCCAGCATTTGTTGCATAACCTCAGCTCTTACCGACACAGGCCCTAATTATGAATGGTCCAGCAATCGTCCCGGTAACTTTGGCCCCTCACGCAATTCCTGATACCTGGTGTGCCTGTAACTCTGGAGGTCAGGAATTCATGGGATTAAATATGCGACCCTGAGGGGACCTGTTGAAATGGGGAATTGATGGCAGAATAAGTAATTCCAGGCCAGATTCCCCTGGTAATTATTCCTTTCTCTCTAGATTTTCATTTGTTCATAATCACTATGTGAAAATAAACAAATCTTTGGTGTTCTGACACATCTTATAATTCTGATGAGGCTGGTCGCATTACAATTGAATGGCCACTCTGCTGAGGTACAATATAGCTAAAAGATCAACTTCTGCTAAACCAGCCTCAGGTAAGAATTTAAAATAAAAAAAAGTTGTATCCAAGAATATTGGCCCCCTGCTGCTCTCTTGTTTGTATACATAGGGGCATATTTACAAGGAAATGGCGGAGCGCTGTGCTGCGGCAAATTTTGCAGCGCCGCCCTCCGCCATTTCCAAAACACATGGATTCGCCGTATTTACAACAATACGGTGCACCCCGGTGTTTTCCCTAGCGCTGGTGCTAAAAATAGCTGCCTAGCGCCAACATGGACACTCTTGCGCCATAGTGAAAGGGTGCCTGCAATGCAGGGAATGATTGTTTATGTTCAGGAAGGTGTCCCTTTCTGCACATAAACAATCAACAATGGCGATTTGTTACTGCAGCACACATAGAAGTAGCAAATCATCATGATTTAATGATTGTTTATGTACAGGAAAGGAATGATTGTTTACGCAAAGGAAGGGCCCCTTTCCTGCACATAAACAGTCATTAATGGCGTTTTGCTCTTTCTATGTGTGCGGCAGAATGCAGCATACATAGAAAAAGCAAAAACGAGGAGAAATAGAGTTATTTCACCTTGTTGTGCCATTCTAACACCTGCTATTGCATGGTGTTAGTTTTTGGTGCTGCCTCTGATTTACAGATCCTGGTAAATCTGTAGCAGCATCAAAAAGCAATGGGTGTTGTGGTGGAATGCCCACAGCAACACCCATTGCACGCCCCTTTCATGCAGATGAAATGGTAAAGCGGCATTAAGCCACAAAAAGTGGCTTAACGCCACTTTGTAAATATGGTGCAGGGCATTGCGCCACCGGAACGTTGGTAAAAGTGATGTTCCAGTGGTAGTGATATGTACATATTATTTCACATCTGTAGCTGGTAGCAAAAAAGTGAAAAGTGAAACATTGCCCTAGGCTGCGTAACATTAAAGTAGCCCTCTAGTTTACACAGTCTCTGGATAAATTTAAGCAGTGTGTGCCTAGTAGGTAATGGAAAAATTATCAGAAAAAGTAACTGAAAAGTAGTGACATGTACCTATAATTTAGTAGTGAGAACTTAGCACATTTGCCCTTGGCCATGTACCGCTAGAGTAACCCTGAGCCTTAGTGTCTCACTGGGTGCATTGGGAATCATTTTAAATAATACTATACCGAGTGTGCTGTTGCTAATAACTTTCCTGATTTCCTTACAGATATGGGCCAAAGTCTGCACCTATAACACTGACCATTCATGAGCAGAACATGCTCAATGATGAAGATTGGTGAGTTGAAATACTTTACTACATTGTGTGTGGAGAGCTCAAAACTTTAAGCCCTTCACTCTCTCGGTCCTGACGAAGGTCATGAGGCCTGTAGGGGCTATTCTCGGCTGAAACATGTTGACCTGACCACTTGGTGTTGTGCACCAGTTACTTAGCCACTGAACACCGACTCCTTCTTTTAATCTTATCCCTATCCTGATTCTCTTTGTTGAATATACTTTTCCATACAGACTAAGAGATACTTTTAACCTCTTACTACTGTCAACATCCGGGCAGTCTCCCTCCTGGTGGAGGACGATGGGTCATTTGAAGAATGGAACACTCAAGTGACAGACCGAATAATGACACTATCCACCAAGCCACACGAGCAGAGATAATGTACACCGCAAATTGAGAATGTGTGTTTGAGGGTCCCCAAAACAGTCTTCTTTGAGACTCTGGTATATTGACATATGTGGCTCATTCTCCCCCCTTTTTAGGTCTCGCCTACGCAGCGCGCATGCGCTGCATAGGAGAGACCTTTAGAAATCGGCACAGCTTTCCCTGCAAAAACGTGCACGCGTTGCATTGCTTCCAATGGCAACGCGTGCACGTCTGGCGATTCACTTGCGGGAGCGAGCAGCTGGCGCCATATGTTAATTATCGCGCCTTGCCGCTCGCTCCCGCAAGGGAATCGCGCTGGCCCCCTCCTTTCGCCCCTCCCTCTGCTGACGCGCGAGGCGCGCGCTTGGTTTTTTATTGGAATACTGCAGGGAGCACCTACAGCTGGGCTTTAAATCTCTTTTCGCATTTTCCATTAACGCGCTGTTGTATCCTTCATCGTTTAACCCAACTCACATAGCTTTACTAATGGCTCGTGCAACAACCCTGGAAGATTAGCTCGGTGGCGCCCCCAGAGAGGGAAGAACAGCACAGAAAGGTGGGTTTAGATAGCATGGAAGGCAGGGCCCGCCCTAAAGTGTTTGTGGCCGAGGCGAAAATGACCGACTGCGTGCAGTAACACCACCTCCTCTCAGCGCATGCGCACACAGACTTCTGTACAAAATGCACACACATTCACCCTTATGTGATTATCATTTTTATTTCAAACTCAAGCAAGTTGATGCCTGGGATGAATTTAAAAAAACGTTTAACTTGAGTAGAGATTTGTGGTCATGGTTTGTGTTTTGTTATTCCTCTAAAACATATTTTTGACATTTTAAGCGCTATATACAAGCAGTAACTACAATCAGTAGTATAACATTGTCGATTATGTGACATTACGCCTGTAATTGTGAACCATCCGACTAGTTACCTGCACTATTATTGTACAATTAAAAACCAATAAACAGATTCAAACAATAAAAAAGAGGATATGTATACACTGCATTTGGTCTTCAGACATATTTCCCTTTTGTATTTCTTAATATATCTTGTTAGCCCAGGATCAAAATCAGTTCAGAATAAGGTCATCCACCCAGTAAAGGGATGCGCAGGCAGGTTCGAAATACCCTCAGACCCATCACCACCACAAAACCGTGACGTGGTGTGAAAATATCCCAGCAGAAGAGCACCCTTCACAAATACGCTTCATACATCTTCAGCCCGTTAAAAAACCGCTTTTCAATGAGTGCCCAAAGGCCCAACCAACGTTGGCATGAAGCGCTACACGAAGACCCTGCTCACTCTGACATTCTTTAAAACAAGCATTGGCATCGCCAATCGGTCTCGCCTTTGGGACCTTATAAGTGTTTAGCCATGCAACAGTTGATGTTGTTGCACCAAGGATATTGTGCTGCATAACTAAATACTTATAAGGTCCCAAAAGCGAGACCTATTGGCTATGCCAATGCTTGTTTGATTAATAGCCTACAGCCACCTAGAAGCCACTCTTATCTGAATGGGTTTTGTGTAATCATTTTCACCATGTTACATCTCCCAGAGAAAAGATTATATGATTTTTAGAGGCAACTTTAGATTAGTTCAATAATTCATTGACAATTGGTGTAGAAATCTTTTCTGTTGAGGAACAGAGTTTAATCTCCTAGTGCTGTTAGGTACCCAATTCTTCAATTGATACCTGACAGAACTGGATTTTATAACAGCTGTCTTTGCCAAAATCAATTTGTAGCTAGGAAGATCACCAAACCTCCTGACTGATTATACAAATAATTACCTGTATTTGATATTATGTGAGATGACTCTAGATACATCATCTATATACAGCAAAACCTTTGACTGAGAAACTTTCAGAAATTAAAGCTACACATTGATTTCGGAGCGCCTTTACAATCCGTGGTTTCATATATATGGTATAATCCAGAGGTGATATTTGACACTCCTGTCTTTCCTTGTTTGATAGTTTATCAGAACTTTGGCAAATCGTGAAAGGTTTAGAACTTGCACCCAATACGAAAGACATGGAATACCATTATGCAGCACCAAGGCTCAGAGGAGGTCCCAGGAAAACTGATGAAAGAGCTTAGTAGCTCCACAAATGCCTTCACCCTGTAACTCAGTCTCAGCATGGCCAGCAGTGCAGTGATGGTGTTAGTGCACTCCAATGTACTCTGTCTGGGAATTAAAACATGTTTTTTCCCATCTTTATTTTGAGATTTTCCGTTAATGTCACAACAGATAAACAGAATGAAATGTGTTGCAATTTGCCCCCCTCGCCGTCTGAACCAAGGTTTTTTTTGTGAACACCGACCAACACCCCACAGCATACTCAACAGGTGATCAATGTTTGACAGTATTACAAGCATGGATCATTGACACAATATCGTGGTAAACAATATCGTTGACAAAAATATTATGTCAAAAATATTGTTTACCACAATGTCATGCTCCTATATTTATAATGGTAATTACAAAAATAGTAGCAGAAAATATTGATGAAACTAATATTGTCCAAATATTGACAAACATATTGATTTGGTAATATGAATAGACGTTAAAGTAATAAATGTTATATATTTTAATATATACATTTAATTTACTGTAAATCCACAAATGTTTAATACTATATATAAACATATACTTAAACACACAAACACATATATATGAATTTGTATTTATATAAATATATATTCATACAGTGTAATATAATTAACAAAAATATTTATTTAACATTATATACATTTTTTTATATTTTACATTTGTTGCAATGAAAATATCTATAAAATATAAATAATAAAAATATGTATCTTACATTATATACATTTTTGTAATATTTTACATTTATTAATATGAACATATATGTATATATATTCATAATAAAGCAAACACAAGGAGATGATGGACGGAGTGCGGAAACTTTTCAAACACTCACCCCCAGTCACAGATCTGGGTTGAATCCATCATCATTCTTTAGCTCACTTTGCCACCCCAGTTCAGACACAGCAATATGCAAATCAGTCTTGACCCTGTGCCTCATGGGAACAGTCCAGACTGAACTGCCAAGCCATGTCTTCCCTGGACCGGAATCAAGAATCCTGGGACCGGTTTCGGGCTAACAGCCCTCATCAGCCAGGCTAGCTTGAATCCAGTGGCAAAGTGAGCAAGGGACCCACGTCTGGGCATACCCTGCCAACTTAGGGCGAACAAAGCAAACAGAAGGAGATGATGGACGGAGTGCGGAAACTTTTCAAACACTCACCCCCAGTCACAGATCTGGGTTGAATCCATCATCATTCTTTAGCTCACTTTGCCACCCCAGTTCAGACACAGCTATATGCAAATCAGTCTTGACCCTGTGCCTCATGGGAACAGTCCAGACCGAACTGCCAAGCCATGTCTTCCCTGAACCGAAATCAAGAATCCTGGGACCGGTTTCGGGCTAACAGCCCTCATCAGCCAGGCTATCTTGAATCCAGTGGCAAACTGAGCAAGGGACCCACGTCTGGGCATACCCTGCCAACTTAGGGCGAACAAAGCAAACAGAAGGAGATGATGGAAGGAGTGCTGAAACTTTTCAAACACTCACCCCCAGTCACAGATCTGGGTTGAATCCATCATCATTCTTTAGCTCACTTTGCCACCCCTGTTCAGACACAGCTATATGCAAATCAGTCTTGACCCTGTGCCTCATGGGAACAGTCCAGACCGAACTGCCAAGCCATGTCTTCCCTGGACCGGAATCAAGAATCCTGGGACCGGTTTCGGGCTAACAGCCCTCATCAGCCAGGCTAGCTTGAATCCAGTGGCAAAGTGAGCAAGGGACCCACGTCTGGGCATACCCTGCCAACTTAGGGCGAACAAAGCAAACAGAAGGAGATGATGGACGGAGTGCGGAAACTTTTCAAACACTCACCCCCAGTCACAGATCTGGGTTGAATCCATCATCATTCTTTAGCTCACTTTGCCACCCCAGTTCAGACACAGCTATATGCAAATCAGTCTTGACCCTGTGCCTCATGGGAACAGTCCAGACCGAACTGCCAAGCCATGTCTTCCCTGAACCGGAATCAAGAATCCTGGGACCGGTTTCGGGCTAACAGCCCTCATCAGCCAGGCTATCTTGAATCCAGTGGCAAACTGAGCAAGGGACCCACGTCTGGGCATACCCTGCCAACTTAGGGCGAACAAAGCAAACAGAAGGAGATGATGGAAGGAGTGCTGAAACTTTTCAAACACTCACCCCCAGTCACAGATCTGGGTTGAATCCATCATCATTCTTTAGCTCACTTTGCCACCCCTGTTCAGACACAGCTATATGCAAATCAGTCTTGACCCTGTGCCTCATGGGAACAGTCCAGACCGAACTGCCAAGCCATGTCTTCCCTGGACCGGAATCAAGAATCCTGGGACCGGTTTCGGGCTAACAGCCCTCATCAGCCAGGCTAGCTTGAATCCAGTGGCAAAGTGAGCAAGGGACCCACGTCTGGGCATACCCTGCCAACTTAGGGCGAACAAAGCAAACAGAAGGAGATGATGGACGGAGTGCGGAAACTTTTCAAACACTCACCCCCAGTCACAGATCTGGGTTGAATCCATCATCATTCTTTAGCTCACTTTGCCACCCCAGTTCAGACACAGCTATATGCAAATCAGTCTTGACCCTGTGCCTCATGGGAACAGTCCAGACCGAACTGCCAAGCCATGTCTTCCCTGAACCGGAATCAAGAATCCTGGGACCGGTTTCCGGCTAACAGCCCTCATCAGCCAGGCTATCTTGAATCCAGTGGCAAGTGAGCAAGGGACCCATGTCTGGGCATACCCTGCCAACTTAGGGCGAACAAAGAAAACACAAGGAGATGATGGACGGAGTGCTGAAACTTTTCAAACACTCACCCCTAGTCACAGATCTGGGTTGAATCCATCATCATTCTTTAGCTCACTTTGCCACCCCAGTTCAGACACAGCTATATGCAAATCAGTCTTGACCCTGTGCCTCATGGGAACAGTCCAGACCGAACTGCCAAGCCATGTCTTCCCTGGACCGGAATCAAGAATCCTGGGACCGGTTTCGGGCTAACAGCCCTCATCAGCCAGGCTAGCTTGAATCCAGTGGCAAAGTGAGCAAGGGACCCACGTTTGGGCATACCCTGCCAACTTAGGGCGAACAAAGCAAACACAAGGAGATGATGGACGGAGTGCTGAAACTTTTCAAACACTCACCCCCAGTCACAGATCTGGGTTGAATCCATCATCATTCTTTAGCTCACTTTGCCACCCCTGTTCAGACACAGCTATATGCAAATCAGTCTTGACCCTGTGCCTCATGGGAACAGTCCAGACCGAACTGCCAAGCCATGTCTTCCCTGGACCGGAATCAAGAATCCTGGGACCGGTTTCGGGCTAACAGCCCTCATCAGCCAGGCTAGCTTGAATCCAGTGGCAAAGTGAGCAAGGGACCCACGTCTGGGCATACCCTGCCAACTTAGGGCGAACAAAGCAAACAGAAGGAGATGATGGACGGAGTGCGGAAACTTTTCAAACACTCACCCCCAGTCACAGATCTGGGTTGAATCCATCATCATTCTTTAGCTCACTTTGCCACCCCTGTTCAGACACAGCTATATGCAAATCAGTCTTGACCCTGTGCCTCATGGGAACAGTCCAGACCGAACTGCCAAGCAATGTCTTCCCTGGACCGGAATCAAAAATCCTGGGACCGGTTTCGGGCTAACAGCCCTCATCAGCCAGGCTATCTTGAATCCAGTGGCAAAGTGAGCAAGGGACCCACGTCTTGGCATACCCTGCGAACTTAGGGCGAACAAAGCAAACACAACGAGATGATGGACGGAGTGCTGAAACTTTTCAAACACTCACCCCCAGTCACAGATCTGGGTTGAATCCATCATCATTCTTTAGCTCACTTTGCCACCCCAGATCAGACACAGCTATATGCAAATCAGTCTTGACCCTGTCTTGTGTTTGCTTTGTTCGCCCTAAGTTGGCAGGGTATGCCCAGACGTGGGTCCCTTGCTCACTTTGCCACTGGATTCAAGCTAGCCTGGCTGATGAGGGCTGTTAGCCCGAAACTGGTCCCAGGATGCTTGTTTCCGGTCCAGGGAAGACATGGCTTGGCAGTTCGGGCTGGACTGTTCCCATGAGGCACAGGGTCAAGACTGATTTGCATATAGCTGTGTCTGAACTGGGGTGGCAAAGTGAGCTAAAGAATGATGATGGATTCAACCCAGATCTGTGACTGGGGGTGAGTGTTTGAAAAGTTTCAGCACTCCATCCATCATCTCCTTGTGTTTGCTTTATATATTCATAATAATACATTTAAAAAGTGCATACAGTTAATATAATGTAAAATTAATACTTTTATGAATTATGTTACACTATATGTATATATATATATATATATATATATATATATATATATAACATACATACACAATAAAACCATAGACAATATAAACAATTGAATAAGAAAATGCATATTAATGTAGGCAATAAATCAAATATAACAAATTTGAAAATCGAAAAAA